>VWZW01002800.1:7062-104131 GCA_013397115.1 Edolisoma coerulescens | reverse complement strand
GGCCCGGTCACCCAGTTCCCCCGCACCCCCAATAAATCCCCCTCACATCCCCTTGGGTTCGCTCCCCGGGTCTCCTCCCAGGAACCCCCTGCTATGTCCCTGTGTCCCCATATCCCCTCTTCCAGTGCCCAGCAGTGCACTCCCCAGGACCCCCATTCCAGCACAAGACCCTTCAGCCCCACGTCCCAGATGGGGCATCCCACTGGGCTCAACACCCTGGAGACAGGGACGGGAACAGGCAGGGGTGTTGTGCAGGACCCTCCCTGACCCCAAGTGTCTTGTCCAGGGCCAGGGCCACCTCGAGGTGCCTGGCCTCTATGCTCTCTTTTGCTCCCAGATTCTTGCACCTGGGCTGCAATTTTTTTCCCCCTTCCCTTCATCTGTTGATGGAAATGATTTACAACCGGCTTACACGGGCCGCCTGATCCAGGCCTTCATTGGACGGTCAGATTAAGCGAGGGTCCTTCTGATAAAGATAATTACAAGGGGACTCCGCATTAACTTTGCATTATTAAAGAAAGACCCAAATCTCCCATCGCAAGCTGTTCCCGGGATTAGCAGAACAATAACTTTCATTTAGGATAATTGCCGTGGCCGGCGCTGGGGGCTGGCGGGGGGGACTCTCTGGACCATCGTGCTTCGCACCAAGAAAGGCAACTGGGTGTGAGGGGAACGGGAGGTGTGGGAGGGTGGTCACACTTCCAAAGCCACCAATTCGGGATACTCCTGTGCTCGGGATGCAGGGATGCTTGGGGCATCCCCACCCAGGGCTGGCCCCTGCCCAGGCACAGAGCACCCCGGGATCCCCTTGGGCGTCTTCGCTTCTCCGGAGTGGTTTTGCTGCAGTTTTGCTGGAATAGGAGACTTTCACTGCTAGGCAGGGAGGATCTGCCACAGTAATTAGAAGTCATAATCCGGCCACCACCCACAACAAATTTCCTGTTCGAGCAGATATTAGTGGTTAAAACCCTAATTTTTGATGTTGTCCCAGAATCAGCTTGATTTCAGCAGTTTACATTGAGGCTGAGCTGTTGGGAGAGATGATGAAGCCTTAAATATGCATATGGCCTAGGCATTTGGAAAGTTTGGGGATAAAGCACGTATAATTGCTCCTAATCAGTTTATGAAACATAAAAGCTCAAACCCAAGAGAAAGCCGATAGATGCAGAAATGGAAATAGCGATTAAATCTCCCCACGCTGGCAAGGTGGCCTGGATATGGCGCTGCTGCCCAGGGCGGAGGGTGACCGAGGCCGTGCCCTGGGGGATGGGGACACACCCGCTCCGGGGACAGGACAGTGGGGTGGGGTGTGGGGACACTCCTGCTGCCACCCCCAGCTCCCCCAGCCACCGTGAAGAGGGGCATCTCCACCGGTCCTTTGGACAATAAATCAGTTAAAGGATATCTTGATATATGCTCATCAGATAGGATTAGCTGGGATTAGACTAATCAGTAAATGTTTCTCTGCTCATTATTTTCCAAGGAAGATTTTCAGCTGATTCTCCGACGCCGAAAGATTATTAATCGCTTAAAGAGCAGAACATCAAACATCGCCCCTTGCTCTAATTTCCCTGGGGTTTGCCCCCCCTCTCCATGGGCAGGGTGCCTGTGCCAGCCAGCCCAGCAGCCTCAAGGTGCCCCAGCAGCCAGAATCTCTGTGGGGCTCTACCAGAGCAGCCCGAGGCCACAGAACCCCGGCCTCGGTGCAGTCCCATGTCCCAGGAGTGAGAGGGGTGAGTGCTACCTGCAGCTGATGCTGGAGCACCCCCATCCCTGCTGCACTTTCCAGGACTAGGGACACAGCGAGGTGGGACAGTCCACAAGTTGTCCCCTCCTCCCCATGGCTGCTCCACCACCATGTCAGACACCTGCCATGACCTACAGGATGGAGGGCACACGTGGTGGGATGGGTGCTTGGAGCTGTCCCACTCAGACCCCAGGAACAAGCCTTGCAAGTCCTTAGGGGATTACAGATACATGCAGATTTTGGTGGACCCTCCTCAGCCAATGATTGCTCCAGAGCCATCATTTGGTAGGTTTTTGGAGTCCCTGTCTTCACCATGGGGCTCAGGCAGAACCCCAGAAGGATGTGCACTCACCCTGCAACCACCTGCTGTAGCAATGAGGAGGGGGTAGCAAGGAGAAGGTATTGAAGGGCCTGGTTTAGGGGATTAGTAATGGGATAAGACAGCTTTCACCTCCCTGGTTTAGATATGAATCAGGTCAATAATAAAGGACCATCTGACAGTTTCAGGCAGCTCAGGGTGGAAGAGGCTCCTGTGCCCCAGGCTGGATGGAGAACCCATCTCGAAAAGCCCAGCTCTTACTGCACACCCATCCACTGTACCTGCACCAGCAGTCACAGCCCGGTACTGCCCCCAGCTCCATACCCCACACCTGCAGCAGCTCCAGGTACACCAGCACGGGAGCAGGTTGGAGCCTGCTCCCCAGGGATGATGCTGACACCACAGCCCTTGGGTGCCTGCTGTGTAGGGCAAGCTCAGCCAGCCTGTTGGTGGCCGTGGTGGGCCTTGCACAGGTGTAGGTTGACCCAGAAGTGGAATGCAGCAGGGTGAGCAGCCAGCTGATGGCAACACAGGCAATCTGGCAAGGGTGGGAACCTCAAGAAGCGTGGACAGAAGAAAAAGGGCTCTTCTGCCTCTTCCACATCCTGCTGGGAACATGGGGAAGTGATGGCTGTTGAGAAAGCATTGCCTCTGACACATGGGTGAAAAGGGACTGAGAAACAGGCGATAGCTAGGGGAGAAGGCAGCAACAAGGGGGGAGTTGCAGCCAGTCACACCTGTATTTTGCAAGGCTAAATCCCCACCTCTAAGTTACAGATGAGCCTCCTCCTTGAAATGCAGGCAATGAGACTTTCCTCAGGCTGCAGCAGGGCTCAGTGGCGGATTGTGTGTGCACTCCTGGCCAGGTGGGAATAGGTATTTGTAGTGGCCAAGCGCCGTCCATTTTGGGGTGATGGATTTGCAGAGGCAAGCGGCGAGAACGGGTTAAATGAATCAGGGAACCTGTGCTCCCTGCGCTGTCAGGCTGTGGGAAGTGCTTCGTTTGTAGCTCGACTGGGTATGTGTGAAGCAGAGGGTGTGCAGGGTGAGGGCAGCCACAGCTGGCCACGCACCACCTGCTCAGTGCTGTAGCATCGCCAGCCCAGCTTACTGCAAGTGTTGTCAGCCCTAATTTGGCACGGGGGGTCCCTTTCCGTGTCCCACTCCGCACGCCCCAGAGACATCCCTACTAATTCCTCTGCACAGATTTCTGTCTTAAGGCATTTGCCTTTGATTAAAACCAGAAGAGCAGTCACGGTTTAAGTGGAGTTTAAGAGCAAACCATGTGCCACTGCACAGGGCGCTCACATCTGGAGTGTCGCAGATTTAATCAAACTGCTGGGAAGTGCCGCACGCAGACAGCTGTCACAGCAGCCTGGAGCCCATCTCCTAATTAATTCCTAGCCAGCACGGAGCAAACAAATGGCCATCAAGGTGCTACACCTACAAGCCCGACTGGAGGCATGGCTGGCAGTCAGTGAGCAAGCAGAGCTCACCCCGTGTATCTCCGAGCAGCTATAGGTGATGTAGCCCATGGCACGCCCTGTTCCTGTTCCTAGGGAGGAGATGGGGCTTGTTCCAGAGGTATATGCATGTATGGGAACAGGAGGGACAGAGTGTTCAGGAAGTACACCCAGATGGAGTAGGCACAACAGCTGTAGCTCTCATTTCTGGTTGCTCCTTCAGCTGCTCCTTTTTACTTCCACTGCTTCTTGCTTCTTCCAAACCTATTGCTTTCTAGTGCCATTTATCTGCCCACCTCACATCTCCGTGGGCAATCCCCTCTTGTCCCACACAGGATGTGTGAGCTGGGGCACAGCCCTCCCTGGAGATGCTCTGCCTGGTGCTACCCAGGGCCTGGCACCTGATGTAGGTGCTGGGCAAACTCTGCTTCCACAGCCTTACACAAAATCTGGGCAATGGCAAAACAGGTCAGGCCCAGACTCGGTTCTCCTTGGTGCTCATTCACAGCTCATTAAAGCTAATTGAAATGACTACCAAAGCTGGGTCTGTGTGGGTGTTTGGAAGCTCTGGGCACAAGGCACAACTAGGCTGGGAATACCCAACTGTGAGGAGCCCCAAACTAGCCGATGGACTGTCCATTCCAATTAGCCCCACAAAGGAGCTATTATTCCTTTGCACTATGCTTGTCTGATTACTTTATCATATTATTTTTTGATCATTCCTCCAAAATGTGCTAATTAAACAGAAATCATCAAGTCAATTAGAGAAACACTCATTAAAGCCGAAAAGAAAAGAAAGTATCGGCAGAAGAAAAACGGCTGTGAGGGTCCCAAACACACACAATAGCTGCCACATTCATTAAATCAGCAACTTCCAAAAGAGGGATAGACATTGTCCCACTCTGGTCCGCGCCCTGGAAATGCAACTTCCCAAGCGATGGAGTCAGATTCCTTTCCTTTCCTTTCCTTTCCTTTCCTTTCCTTTCCTTTCCTTTCCTTTCCTTTCCTTTCCTTTCCTTTCCTTTCCTTTCCTTTCCTCTCCTCTCCTCTCCTCTCCTCTCCTCTCCTTCTTCCTGCTGCTTCCCATGGCTTTCCCAGCTCCCAGCCCAGGAGTACAGTGACCCCCCAGGCAGCACCTTCTCCACGTTCATACCCAGCACCTCACCGAGCAGAAGCCTTCCAGAACAATGCTTCCCTTTGCACCTCCCTCTCCTGGCCTGGAAGCAAGACACAGAAAATCCAGAAAAACGTGTAAACCAGAGATTTCAGCGAGGAAAGAAAGGGAGATCACAGTTTGTTCTGACCCCAGAGTGGCAGAGCGTCCAGCTCAGCTCTGGTGCTGCCCAGCCTTTGCATTTCCAAACCAGTTCAGCCATGCCTAATCACAGGCGCTGTGCTCTGAGACCCAACAGAAGCACTTCTCCTTTAATTAATCTCCAAGTTTGCTATCTGAGTGCTGTGCCATATGGTATTGATTTTTCAGCTTGGTATGACAGCACTTGCCATGAAAGAAACTAACCTAATTAAAGCAGGGGACATCAGCACACAGGCAACTACTCTCACTCTTCCCCTTAATACGGCTTTTTAGATCGGCTCTCCTGAGTGCAAACAGGTGCTGAAACGGGGCACCTCGACTTGCAGGTGAATGCAGAGGTTTTGGCTGTGCACAGAGGTCCAGATCCCTTTCTCAGCACTGGCCTGGGCTTGCTGTGACAAACGGCACCTGGGCTTTCCCAGCTATCTCCACTCTGCAGCTGAGCAGGGGGATTCTGAAGCACGGCTTCCCAACACGAACCAATGTCTCCATTTCTTTTCAGACAGACCAGACAAGTCATTAATGAGTTCCACAGTATCCTCCCTCTGCCCCATTAACAGCTGGACTCCTGAGAGACCTGAACTGGGGTCTTTTAGCTGAAGACTGATGTGGCAGTCTCACAGATCCCATCTGACATCATACAGGCAAATGACCCTTTACCCAAGCTATCTTGTCCCAAACAGACCATCTAAGGGACCTATAGAAATAAGAGAAAAATAACATAAGTATATCCATGTGCATGGATCCTCCTTCTCAGAAGAATGAAGGCACATGTGCTTGCCTGTCTTATCTTTGTAGGCAACCACATTATTTGGTGTGAGAAATACAGATAAAGTTCCTGTACCTCACTTCAACCATTTTACCTGACCCTGCAGGAAAGCTGCTCCTGCCCAGCTTTCCTCCACACAATCGGGGATGTGTTTTCTGTGCTCTGACACTGTATTCTGCAATTTTCTTTTTGGATGCAGAAAGGGCAGCTTTCAACACGTGGGGACTTCCCCTGCCTGGTTCTCCTTTTATAGCTCAGCCTTGCTCTCACCAATATCACTCCTACACCATCTTCTCCTCTATTCTCTTACATTGGCAACACCTAGTTGTAAAACTCATAGAATTTTCTCGTGGGACTGATTTTTCCTACAAAAAAGGACAGATTTTAGCACAGAGGACTTTCTGGCTTTTCTACCAGCTCCTGGGTTTTGCTTTGACAGGATTCCTCTAACAGTCAAGGTGGCCCTTGATGCCAAAAGGGAACATACTGTATAAAATGAACAGATTGGATGTTGCTGACAATGAATAATTATTTAATCATCTCAAATAGGACTTATATTATTGGTATTGTCACACTCCGGGAAAAAAAGGAGGAGGGAAAGTAATAAGAGGAAGAAATAAACCTATCCCTTGTGGGATTATTGTCTGCAGTCTTCCCTTTTGGCTTTAGCTTACGATGGATTTTGAAGGTAGAACAAATGTATATTCTTTCTATTTGGAAATAGCCGTGAAGGCTCTTATTTCCTGTTGCTTGATACCAAGAAAGTTTCCAGTTTCTCCAGGGAAAAGATGCCTGGTCACTGGTTTCCTTCAGCATCCCCCAGCTCAGCCTCCTTTGCAGCTGCTGCAGAACTCTGCCAGCCAAAGCACTCCCCAGACCCCTGAGAGGTGAACATGCAGCAGTGGCAGCAGAAACCCTAGGCAATACCCTTCCCTCTGCTCTTGTCTGCCCAGGGCAGGAAATCTGTGCCTCAGTCCCATTTTGAGGGCCATCCCAGCAGGATGCACACACAAGCAGGTTACCTGCAACTCCCCTCCCGGCTGGGAGCCCGTGACCCATCCTTCCCTCTCTTTTTAAGTGACCCCCCCTTTGTTTCTTTAGCTCACAGGAGGAGATGTAACAAAGAGCCCCATGGTCCTGCACAGTGGCTGAGTGTTCATTTGTTTGGCAAAGCAGCCCCCGGGGCTGGGGGAAGCCCTGAGAGTGCAGCTGAGCTGTGTGGCAGGCTGTGGGGCAGCCATCCCCAGGGGCAACCTGAGAAAAGAGGCAATTAGCCAGCCCCTCACCAGCACAGCAGGGGCGGTTCAAGAGGAAAGAAAAGCCGAGCCCTGGTGGTAATGACATTTTTCCACATGGGTAAATGCATTGATCTGTGACAAACAATACCAGGCTGTGCCTCTGGCTGTGGTGCAGAAGAGGAAAGGATGGGAGAGCTTCCCCATGCAAGATGTTCAAGACAGAAGTTTCCTAGATTCCCTGCAAGAAGGTGAATATCTGTGGAGGGTGAGTCCCTAAGGATGTGTCCTCAGACCCTGCTGAAAGTACAGCAGCCTAGGTCTTGCCCAGGGCCAGACTTCCCAGCGGGTGCCAGGAGCTTCTCCTTAAAGGCAAGTGCAATGCAGGTGAGCCTCATCCACAGTCCCATCCCACATCCTCAGGAAGTCCTGCAGAGCAGACAAGCAGGGCACAGAGCAGTCAAGCAAAGCTTCATAACAGAGATACCCCGGGTAAACGATCTATTCATGGAGGCTAAAACAGTGACAATTCTGCTCCTGTCCCTGACACCCGGACTCACCACATTAGTGTCCTTTTACCTGCTCCCTGCAGGGCAGTGACAGCGGGCTGATCCCGTGCTTGTAGAGCACCTGAGGTAAGACAGCGTTTGTGTAACACTCCAACCCATGCCTGGGCTGGGGCAACTCTCCCAGGGCAATTCCTCCAGGAAAAGCCCAATCCATAAAGGATGAACCCTGGCACACCTGGACCTCTGCTTTGCTTGGGGCAGTTCCTTCTACTTCCGTGCTTCCAAAAATAGCCAGGTGACCACAAAGAAATACCACTACTCAGAGAGAAGTGGTGGGATGTCCCAGGCACACCATGCACCCTCTGGACTGGGCATCATGAGTGTTTGAGAAGAAACATGTAGGAGTGTATTATTAGTCTCTCGTCGTGGAAGGGACAAAGTGGTTTAGGAGAGCACAGGGCAAGGCACACATCCTGCCCGAAGAGCTTAACTTCTAAGCTTTAATCAGAAGAATTAGGGCTTTACTTTGGCTCGAATTTAATCAGAACGAATAGCAGAGATGGTCGTGCCATTTCGTAGGCAGGGTGCTATCTGCTCAGGACATTCCCTCCTGCCTCACATCAGCCAGGCTGCACCCCTGGGTGATCCGGGTCTGGCTCTGGTGGCAGGCACTGTCCCAAGGGTCACAGCTAACCTCGGAGTGCCTCGGATTGCATGAAAGCCCTGTTGGCTCTGGGAGTGCTTCCCAGGCTGGCTTTGCCCTCCCGTTGGAGGTTTAGCTCTAGGTGGGCCCCCATGGAGCTGGCCGAGGTCTCAGCCACCTGGATACACCTGCACACATCGGATGGCAGCTCCAGCAACTCTCCTGCATCTCTGCTCACTCAGCACTCTCCTTTGGGCTGGAGCCACCAGGGAACAGCCCTCGATGGTCGCTGTGTTGCCAGCTGGACTGGAGCCTGGGACCTGCTTTAGCCCAGCTTCCACCGCGCGTGCGGTCGCATGGCTGGGCCGTGGGTGGAGCAGGGTTGAACCAGATTTCCCGGCAGCAAGAGCGAGCATAAAGGAAGGAGATTTGCTCTGTTCCTGGCAGGCCTCTCTGCTCATCGCACAGAGCATGCAGATGCTTTGGCAGGGCAGGACACGTGCACAGGGAAAGGACCTGGGGCTAAATGCAGGGTGGGCATTGCTCTTTCCCTCAACTCAGCACCTGCCTCACCCACCACATCACCATGGGATCACTCTTCTTTCGTTTTTAGCTGCAAAATAGCACTTTTGGTTGGCATTTCACCTGGCAAGCTCAAGTTCAAAGCGAAGAGCACCAAACTGAAGCTAGTTAAAGGAAACCACACCATCCTCTGCTGAGAGCTGCCATGGTCAGAGGATTTTTGTCACTTAGCTTTTTCCACCCTGCTTTTTTTCACACTCTCTCCTGTTCCCTTTTTCAAGCACATCCCTCATTTCAAAGTCAAACCCCAGCTGCCCTGGGAACCATGCCACCCCACCACTCTCTTCCCTGGCCAAACAAAATTCCTGACCATGGCAGCAGGTAAATATCAGGCACCCATACTGGATGTGATCCTTGTCCCAGCTCTTCTCACTCCTTGCTGCATTTCCAGCTCACAGAAGTGGCTCAGATCTTCCTGATCAAAATCTAATCAGGTCTGTGTAAAAAAAAAAAACAAAACCAGAGTGGGAAAGAAAAGCCCTGACCATATTTTTAAATAATACCAAAAAGCTGTAAGTATGTGGTCGGCCTGTTTGTTCTTACTGCATGGGATCAGCCTGATTATTCAGGGATTCATTTTTATTTCTGAGTTTTATTTTTTTCTCATTCAACAGCTGCACATTAATAAAAACTCCATTTATTGGAGGATTTGGCTGGGATTGCTATAATAAAATAGAAGGATTTGTGCCGGGCACTAAAAGAACTCTCTGCAAAAAAGTAGTGTTTTTCCTGTGATTAGGAGCACCAGAACATATTGTTTTGCTGTGTAGCACCATCACTGCCAAGGGTGGTGACAGATGTCTTGTGTTAATGTTGAATGATTAAATGCCATTTCTGAAGCCACTCCCTATCTGTGTAGCACCGTGCTAGTTCACCCACACAATCTGCCTTCAATCTGTTCCCTCTGCTGAGAGCATCCCGCCCTGCTGACTGTCAAGAAACCCCCATCACCACCCCGCTGCACACTGTGCCCCAGAGCCAGCTGTGTCCAGCCAGTGTTGGGACATCAGCCTTCCAGTTGCCCTGTCAGGGCAGCTCAGAAACAGAGGATGCAGCCAGTGGCAACAGAGGGACAAGTACAGCTCTTGGGCTTCTCGTCCTGCCATGGTGTTCCTCAGCCACACGAAAGGTGAGGGTGGGTTTGGTGAGAAACCTGAGGCCAGCCCAAGAGGTCACTGTTTCCAGCTCTATCTCTGTTGAAAGAGGTGATATGTCCCTGCACACCTGCCTCTCTTCTGTACAAAGGCCACTGCTTGTCATTTGTGACCATTGCCTTTGAGCGAGGCACAGAGCCTCCCACCCGAGGGTGGCTGCACAGCCATGTCCAGCTGCACCAGGGCCTCCACAACCCTCTAGCACTGGCTTGCTTGCTTTCCACGGTCCTCAACCCACCTCCTTTTACTCTCTTACTCTCACAAACCACTACAGCCCACCGACTGGATCCCACTCTGCCCAAAACCAGCTAGGTAACTCAACTCTGGGAAGACAAAGCTTCTGCCCAGAAGGAGAAGACGGGCAGACCAGCAGCGAGGTGGAAGTGGTGGCTGACTGCTGTCCACCTGAAATTTAGCAATGTTCCTCTTCTAAAAGCCAGCTCCGGCCTCAGCAAACACACACACACCCTGAGAGAATGACGCACACGTGCACACACACAGATCCTTGATCAGGACATCTGTATCCTCTGGAAGAATGTTGTCTTCACAGAACCATCACCTGTTTGGCATCTGTTGCCATGACCTACTGCAGAGACAAGTCGTGCACACCACTTCCAACCCACGCAGACACGGGCGGCATCTGAGTCCCAGCACTGCACAAACGACAATAAGGGTTTTTTTCCCCAAACAGAGGTGATGTGGTAGGGGGAAGGGAGGAGCTGGCTGAGGAAAATCTGGCTGCTCACATGCATTCCCACATGTTGCTACAAGTCCTGTCAGTCAAGGAAGGAAACATGGTAGGGGGCACTTTGGCAAGCTGGGAGTTGCATAAAGTTGTTGAAGAGCGGGATGCCCCTGTAGGAAGCCAAGCCAAGGGGATGCTGCTGCACGTGCTCACACCACCTACAAACAGCACCTTCTCCCCTCCTCTGTTCACCTCTCTCCATGCATCCCGTGGATTTGGGGGTGATGTCCCCCTGCTTGGTCCCAGGACCAAGTGCCACTGAAGAAGTCATCCCCCCGGCTGCAGTGACCTGGCTGCACAAGGCAGCTCTTCTGCAAAGCTTGAGGAGGCAGGAGGGCAAGGTGGTGCCAAACAGCACGAGGCCCAAATTGACTTATTTCTACCACCTCTCCTTTAAAAAAATATGAAGCCCTGCTGTCACTTGTTAATCCATCAGCCTGACAGGTCAAGTAAAAGCAGGTTGCCCACTCGCTTTCACTTCTCCCCCAACTTAATCTCTGTGCTAAATTACAAGTTGATAATGGGTTACCATTAATTATTGATTTTCCAGATAATACTTGTTAAAGTGGAATTAACGCTATTGTTTCTGAACAAATACTGCCCAAACACTGTGTTTAGTGGGCTTGTAATCAGCTTTACCCACTTCTCCTCTAATCTGATTGAAACAGATTTCCTACCAAATCTTTTTTATCATTTCGTTGATATTAAAAGGTCACATATTTATGCCTGCCCAAAAGTTTAATTTAAGTTACTGCAATTGATTATCATGACATATTCATGCTCAAACAGCAGAGTGCCGATGGATGTACTTTAATTTAGAGTGGGAATGAAGACGGAGAGAGAAACAGCAAGGAGGAACACTTTCTGTGGCATTCAGTGAGTGATGTTAGGCATTGTACATTTTAGCTTATTTTCCCAAGCCCTATATTATGATTCTGTTCATCATAATGCCTTTTGACCTGCTGCATTTACTCCATCATAATTATCCTTTAATACTCTTATAAATGAACTTTTAGCTTATCTTCTGTTAATTCTCAGAACAAGCAAAGCACACACGTAACAAACAAAGCCATCTAAATAAAGTGTTTAACCCTTGTGGTGGCTTTCCCTGTTTATTCAAAGGTGCATTTAAGAGGTAGGTGGCTTAATTACACTTCTTCTCATAAGGTACAGAGTGTGTGATGGCATTTCAGCCCCTCTTCAAGCCAAGCCCCACTGAACAAGTCTCTGAAAAGAAAAAGCAATGAATTTAAAGCAAAACAAAACTAGCTGGCAGGAGTAACACAGATCAGTCTGGGACCTCTCCAGTGCTGGGCAGCCACCTTAGCTGAATGGCACACAGGACCTGAGCTGAGCTAGTTAGAAAGGGAAGGTGGAGGTGACTCGTTTCAAGCACCTGAGAGGCTTCAATTTTATTTCCAGCTGAGCCATGAGCTCTCAGTGATCCCTCGGACAACTGGCTCTCTAGGACACGGAGGACATGGAGACCCCTGCCAGTCTGTCCTGTGTTCCTGTACAGTGGAGCAGAGAGGGTTTATTCACAATACAGCCACAGGACTAAACACTATAACATCTCCCACCTTGCTTCTCCTCCACAGCCATGCTCAAGCCATGGTGGGAAATGGGAATGCAGCAGCTTGTTCCATTTC
Source organism: Edolisoma coerulescens (assembly GCA_013397115.1). Taxonomy (NCBI): domain Eukaryota; kingdom Metazoa; phylum Chordata; class Aves; order Passeriformes; family Campephagidae; genus Edolisoma; species Edolisoma coerulescens. The sequence continues at coordinate 92,001 of VWZW01002800.1, read as the reverse complement.
CATGTTGCAGAGTTTGGCACACGATCACATCTCAGCAATGGTCTCCACAAAGGTTTCTGTACACACAAACATTTCAGCAATACAGTATCTGGGCAGCACAAGACCAACACTGGTTTGCAGCTGTAGCTGGGTGCAGGCAAGGCCTGACTGGAGATGTCATCTGCCAGCAAAGTCCTCCTTGCCTTTCATAACCCAGGAGGGATGAGACTCTCCAATGTTCCCAGTGCCTTGGACACCTGCCACTGACCCAGCACGTCAAACTCCCACAAACTCTTCTGCAGATGGCAAAACTGCAACCCCTCTCTGCTGTGACCTGATTTTCCTGCTCCACCTTGCGAGGAGTGTGAGAGCTGGCACTGGTCAGTGCCTGCCTCCCAAGGCAGAGGGCAGGCACCTGGACACTCATCCCCAGCACAGCCCTGCCGCCCGTGCATTCCTGGATATCCCAGATGAGGACAAGATCAGTAAAGCATCTGCGGCACAAGGAGGGGTGACATAGTAATGCAATTGCAGCTCCTCTTGCTGAGGTCACTCCAGTCTCCGTGCAGTGGGTGTTTATTATTAGCATGACAAGCAAAGCAAGAGAAGATCCCTTTCCTGGAGAGTTTGTTAAACCTGGACATACGAGGGCAGAGAAATGAAGCATTACTTTCCCCACAGGAGCTCAGATGCAATATAGGCTGTGGCGGCCTGGGGCTCAGACTTTAGGTGTCTACATGCAACCCTGGAAACCTTAAACACCTTTTAAGCAGCTGGTCAATGGCAAGCCCAAGCAGCTGCACATTTTCCCAGGATGGGAAAACACATGGCAACGAGGTCCTGCAGGCAGAGGAAGGAGCAGAAATGGATGGATGCTTCAACCACCAGGCCGTTGTCCTGAAATGACTCCACATACAGCAGGGAGTGTATGTGCTTCCAGCATTTCCTTCCCCACACACATCCTGCATCTGTCTGTTCCGAAGACAAACTGCTTTCATTTTCCAGCAGTTCATCAGAGTATCTCACCTGACTAATTCAGAGGTAGTTGGAGGACAGATCAGTAGAAAATTCTTAAGATCCTTTTTTATAGACCAGGTAAACTCCGCAACTTACCAGAGAAACTCAGATTTTCATGGAAATTAAGTGATATTCAGTGAAAAGCTACCAGCATGCATAATGAGAAAATACCTAATTCTCCCAAAGAAGGTTTTATGCCCATAAGTGCATCGACAATAACCTGGAAGGGTTAGATTACAGCTCGTAATGTCACGCAGACCTCTAGAGGAGATTAATTCAGGAGTTTTGTTCTTAAAGGTGTACCATTCATGAGCCTAACTCCACCACAGTGGTAGACACTAAACAGTACTAAAAGGTTAACAGCCCTCAGTGGCTCCACAGGACAATTTGTCCCCATTGGTGCACATTCCAATAAAAAAAAAATCTTGAGAAATGACAAATGAAACAGCCATCCTATTTGGTCTCCAGCCCATCTTATTTGCTCTCTAATATTATTTGTCCTCACAAAATCCTGTTACAGTCTTTTCCCTTGTTTTGCCAGCAAGATGAGGATTCTTTCAGTCACGGGGCTGGATCCTCAGCTGCTGTGGACTGACCCAGCTTTCTCAGCAAACAGGACTATGTTGACTTATATCAGCTGGGAATCTATTTGCTCTCCAGCTTCACATGGAATGGACTCACAAAGATTATCAGTTAGCTTTAAGACTATCATGTTTTTATTGTAAAGAAATCACTCTAAAAGCATTTTTCTCTATCCAGTTTTTAAGAATCCAATCCCCTGCCATAGCTTAAGGACAAACAATTTCACGATTACCACCAGCAGAGCCAAGGCCAACTTGAGAAAATTTTATTTATTTCCTGATAACATAATCCATATCCCACTGAATTGACATGTGAAATATACTCCTGTGTAATACCAAAGTGTTAATGGCACAGAGTAAAACCGCAAGCTGGTTTGAAATGCAGAGATTTTGAAGGAAAAGATATGAAATCACATAATGCAGCTCCATAATCGTTTGACAATAAATGATCCTTTTATCCGATTATTATTTCAGTTGCATGTCTTTAATAAAGTGCAGCAGTTACCCATTCCCCAAAGCATTTGGACCACCATTATGATTGAAGAGCAGTGGCCTGTAGCAGGAAAGCTGCATCCTGGTTGTTTTTTACCCCGCACACAGCCCGAGCTCCTCAAATCTTAGGACCATCAGCATGGTGAGACTTAGGATCACAAGCACAATTGCTTTAAACTGCAGCAGCTCCAGGGAAATTGTCACACCTATGGTTACCAACTAGCAGGCAGGAACTGGCAAGGACAGACACCGAAATAAAAAGACAGCACTGAAATAGACCGTGACTAATAGAATCAAAGAAAGAAGGAAGTTCCTACTTCTACCAAGAGCAAACACATCTCCTGTTTGTTAGCTGGCCTTCCTACAAGATGCTGATTGTTGAGCTGCCATTCACAGTTCAGAACAATTTTCTGTAAGCCAATAAACTTCTGCAGTTTCAAACAAGCAAAGAAGCAGTGGTCACATCTCTTGGAGAAAGCTTCAGGTAACAATCTGCTCCTTACCTTTCCAAGGAGGAAAAGTGAACAACTCAATGTGTAAAGAATTTGTGAGTGCTAACACAGCATCAGGAAGTCCTGCTTTTTATGGTTTCAGAATAGACAAATGATCCTTTTCCATGAGATTATAAATTGGCCCAAAGATTGTAAACATGCTGATAAAATACTACTACTGCTTATCAAAGGAATTTTATTTCATTCTGGTTTAAATAGAAATAAGTGTAATACAAAATGGCTGTGCCCATATTGGCCAGTTTTCAATCTATTTGACTGCTAAATCCTCAAATCAACACCAGCTTTTTCTCAGCCCAGCAGAGTTTGGTTAACCACCGAGCTGCAAAGAAACATTAAATGTTACTGAGTTTCCATCACATTTTCAAAGATGATAAATCAACACTAAACAGCACAGGGTCTGGTCAGATGTGCAAGCAAATTTAGCCAGTTGCAGAAATACATTTTTGCTTTCAAAAAGCACATCTACATCTCCATTGAAAAGAAAGGTGACTGGAGACAGTCCTTTGGGATGGTACCTAAAATAGCTGAAGAAAAGGTTTAATAAAATGCCTTGGTTGGAAAACATTCTCTCCCAGATGCAAGATGAATTTGGGTAAAAAAGAAAGGGTGTATTTTTCACCATGGATTCCCTAATGTTATTTACAGCAGACAAAAAAATGCACTGTTCTTAACTGTGCCAGCTATGAACTTTGGTGTTCATACACGGCGTCATGTGTACATAGGGTAGAGTGACACTCTCAGAAGAGAGATACTCTCATTCACCCTCAGAAAAGACACTATCAGAAACTACAGCATAAAAATATGATGCAGAGATGGATTTTCTTTTTTTTGGGGGGGGTGAGGGCTGATGTTACATGGCATCTGGCGACTTGAAGGTAAAAATGTAGATGCCACAGGGCATCTACCATAACAGCTTCTGAGATTTCCCAGAAGAAAAGCAGATGTCCATGCAGGATATTCACATCACCTGACCACAACTTACTTTTCTATAACTTTTCTCAGCTTTGGCAGTAGCTACTGGACTACCACTGGACATCTGGCAGGAATGCAGTATTCCAGAAGGTGATCATATGGCAGCACCTGAATACTTCTATTAGGGCCTGCAAGGCATGCAAGGTAAGCAGCTGAGCTAAAACCCAGCTCAGGACAGTGAGAGGATGGTGGAGAAACATCAGCAGGTTGAAAGCTGGGCAGCTGAACCTTAGACACAAAGCTGGTAAGAGGACAAGCTCTTTGGCAGGCACAGATGAATTGGAGTGTCTGACCAAAATGCCCCGGTATGACAGATACAGTCACACCTCACCTACACTGTCCTTCTGCTGATGAGGTAGCAGTGATGTGCAGTTTGGGTTTTTGAACTGAAGAGCTAAATGCAGTGTGAACGCTGAAAAGGACTGTCCATTCCGTTAGATTCCTTTCCTTCCAATGTCACTCTCCACCAGCTCCATCAAATTCAGACCAGAATAAAACTAATGCCATTAAATCAGTCAGAATATATTGGTAGCTCTGGTGTTTCTTTGGCTGCTAAAATCCCAACGTGGGATTTCTCCAGAAATGAAGGAGCAGTTCAGTTACAGGATTGGGGTCACATCTCCAAGCACAGGGCATGAGCAACAGGAATGGCAGTAAAAGCTGACAGCTGTCATGTGTTCTCTTTCACAAAAAAAAGCTATGAAATGAGCAAAAAACTTTGCACAACTCATGCCACCATTACACTAGCATCAGCCTAGAGAATTAGAAACAAGCAGAGGCAACATCCCGCAGAATCACTCTTTTCCTGCTAGGGACTCCACCCACTGCCTGTCCTTTCCGAGGAAGAAGCTCCAACTTCGAGCTGGTGAGGAGAGAGGCGTTTGTCCAAATTACCTTTTTTTTATGCATGGGCCTTCCTTAACAGCAATGATAAGAATAACAAATCCTGTGGGAGCAATGTAACTAATTCATGCGCGGATGTGCAAATGGGCAATTTGCAAACTAATTGCTCCTGCACAATGCACTGTGCAGACAGGTTGTCCAAACACTGGCTCTGCGCACTATTTGTAGCCGCGGCTGCCTGGTAAGAGGCGGTTGAAATGCTTTCTGGGCAGACAATGGGCTTGCTCAAGTGTGCAACTATTTCGGAGGGAAGCTATCCCGCCCACCCTGGGTGGCGAAGGTTTGTTCTGCCTGCGTCCAGCTGCCGTGTTGTGCCAGGAAAATACAGGGGCCATGTGCGGGACAAAACAGTTTTGCCTTATTGCCTCTGCCAGCTTGGGAGGACGCAGGGAGTATCAGCAGCATATGGGCCCCGGGGGATTTCAGCCATTTAACAAACATTATATGCTCCATAACAAAACAACAATATTTTGGTACTTAGATCGACCAGATAACTAAATTAGATTCCCTAGACGGTGAGGACTGGTATGCTAATTGGCTTGCCTTGTGGATTTTCTATGTGGCTCCCCAAGAAACAGATTGGCCCATTTTTCAGGCAACTGATTGTTAATTGGAGTAATGAATAGCAGGCTGGAGGGTCGGATCACTTCGCTTGGTAAATTCAAGCCCCCGTTATTCATGAGGACAAGCGAGAGGTGACGTGGTTTTCATGGGTGGTGGGCAAACGGCTGGTCCCAGGTCAACTCCAATGTGTTTTTCTTTCTCTTTGCTCCAGGAACACAAGGGGATATTTAGCACCTGATTCCACCATCCTTCTGGGATACTGTGCTCTTCAAACAGCTGAATTGTCCCTGAGAAGGGCTTGCCCCACTGACTGCAGAAGGCCAGCCAGTTCATTTATTGAGCAGATTTCTGCTGATCTCCTCTTCTGGCAGTGGTCTCTAACACAAGCAACCTCTGCTGCTTCGGGGAAAGTCCTCAGTTTCGCTGTCCTCTGCTTCCCTGGTAGCTCTGATGTGACCCAGCCCTCAACCCCACATCAGCAGGGATGAAGGCCTTGTTTCCCACTCCACTCTCTCCAGTGTCTGGCTTTGATTACAGCCAAAGTGTGGAAACGATGAGCTCTCTCTGTTCTCATAAACTTTGCTGTAAGCCACCCTCTCCCATCTCCCTGGGGATGTGTAGTCCTCACCAGGCCAGCTCGGTGGTCACACACAGGACACCTGCCTGCTCTGCTGGGCACTCTTCCCTGCAAGTGCCTTCTGCACCATGACTCAATGAACAGACTGCCTGAAAATCATGGCCCAACTATCCACCAAAGACAATACTACGCAAATTTCAGAAATGAGTCCCTCTAGGGCATTTCAACTACTATTCCTAAACTGATGAGATTTTCGGTTTGTTAGCTGAACCAAAAAATAGCTTTTGCAAATTCACAGAGATATGCAACCAAAATATTTTAACTTGTTAAAACATCACCTTTCCAGACAACTGTGGTTATACACTCTACTAAAAAGCAGAGACTGTTTCAGTTACTCATTTTCCAAGAAATGCACAGTTTCTGCTTCATGTTGAGCATGAAGGTGGCTCAAACCAGCACACAGGTGCCTAACATCAAAAGTCTTTTCCTTCTGGAAAGAAACAGAAATCTCACAGCATCATTTTTCCGCATCACAGTATCACAGTATCCCATCAGAGAGACTAAGATAATATTTTGCAAGGAGAGACTTATTTTGGTAAGTTATGTAAGAAGACAGATAGCTGACCCTATTTACTGAGAAAACAAAGGTGGCTCAATAGACTACACTTTATATTCAAAAGCAATTAACGGGGTTTGGTATCTGCACTTCTGCGTGCCCAGGGTGGGTGCTCCTAAAGACGCAGTTCTTAAAGAGCAGGGAGACTGGGGTTGGAAAAAAGTCTTCTTAAAGTGCCTCAAGTTGAAGGATAGACATTTCCAATGTTTACTTCTCTGAGCTGATCATAAGTATTCACCCAGGCACTTGTGCATTCACTCTGGCATGCGAGTGCTTTATAGGCAACAGTGAATTTATCACTGGGGCACTAGAAAATACATTCATTTATAGGAACTGAGCTATTGAAAATTAGTTTGCTTTTACAAGGAAGCTTAGAAATACTGGAGAACAGTCCTGCAGCTCCTGAAGCATAGATGGTTAACATAGGAAGTTAACAAGAGGCTACCACTTATATTTATTTGTCAGTAGCTGGTGCAAGACATGGAAAAACTAACTGAGAAACTTCTTTTCTTTCCATGCTGTACAATGATTATTTCACACACAAAACTTTAGACACTTCCTAACAAATGGGAGGTACATATTTTTTCAGAGCATAAAAGTAACATTTAGGCTCATTCTCCCCTATGAGACTCTAAGCACTCATTGTTAGTACACAATGCAATTCTACATGGAGGACTGAGACCGGTGAACTCCTCCTCAAGGGGCACTGGGACAGCAGAGCACCTCCAAAACTGGCTCTCAAGGCAGGACACTCACCTTCAAAATTGTCTCTCAGGACACAAGAAGCAACATTCAACAAAGAAGAAAACAGTACTGCACTCAGATCTGATGCAGGTGTTTAAGCTGGATACAATGCCACATTTTTTAAGGTACCCTAAATTGAAGTCAAGGTTTGTTTTTTACATATTCTTCTGCAACTTCTGAGTTAGATACAAGAACAGCACCTGTGAACAGCTATTTATACCCCCTCCGACAGCTGACATGAACGTTTCGTAGAATGAAACCCACAGAACTGTGTCTCAGGCCTCTGTGGCTCCAGCTCCTCTTGTTGCTCATGGCAGGCAGTGTCAGCAGGCTGTGCTGCCTCAGACAGCACTGTCACATTGAAATGCACCTTGAAGTAGCTTTTGCTCTTTAATTTTTGTCACAATTTTTGTACAATGAAGAAACATGTGCTAGTAACTCTTTGGGCCAGATTTAATTTTATAATTGGACACCTTGGGTTCTATACATAGGGGAGAACTGGCAGCCAGCTGTATTTCCCTATTTCCATTTCTACATGTATCAAGCAAAAGAATATTATGAATATTAAGGAAAGACAGATACTTTCAGTTTTCTCATTTTCATAGTAACTTTAAATTGCTTCTGACATGCTTTACATTATAGTCATTGAAAATATCATAAGACTCACACAGAAAATTCATCATGAAACTAAACATTGTGAAAACAAGTAATCATCCGAAGATGCAAATCATTTCCAAAATCCCACAACTACTGTCTGTAATCACAATCTAACTGACAGCTGAATACTAAGGGAGGCTTTTTCCAGAGATCTTCAGTGACAGCACAAGAATTGAAGGACACAAATTGGAACATGGCAAGTTCCTATTAGGTATCACACAATGTATTTCACCTTATGTGTGGTTTAGTCCTGGGACAGGGCCCCAAGAGTCTCGGTCCTTGGAGATTACTAAACACTCAGCTGGACAAGGCTTTGAGCAATCCGATCGAACCTCAAATTTGGCCCTGTTTTGAGCATGAGAACCTCAAGAGGTCACCTCGAAGCTAAATTATTCTGGGTTTCAAATATCATGCTCAAAAAGTTTCTTTAAATCAGAGCATTTTTACCAAAAGCTGGTTTTTTTTAACCTTAACATCATACTGGTAACCTTAAAGTCAAAGCCAGTAATAGTTTTTAAAAGCTCTATAGAAGAGGTTGGGATCAATCCCCTGCAGAGGAAGCAGAATCATAAGGCGAGAAATTACTTTCTTCTCCCTCAGAATATTCACAATTGACTCTAAGATTATGACAAATCATAAAAATCTTTCTTAACAAAAGCTTGTTAAAGGCGCGGGCTGTCTCTTCCAGCAGACAAACCTGTGCCATTTGACAGCCATCCTACCAAATGAATAATATGTGTATTTGAATAAACACTTTGCCCACAAACCCACTGGTAAAACATGTATTTTTGACTGCCTGGAAATTCATCCCTAACATGAAACACAAGGGACAATTTCTGAAATTGCAAACAGTTAAAAATGGCAGCAATTTGTTTTCACTTTATTCATCCTCCCCACCTATTTTTTCTCCAAAACCAGCTTCTTGGAGTCAGTGCTATGTGACAGCCCACAGATGGGCGCATTTATAATGAATTTGGAGAAGTTAAAAACACAGTGATAGCAGACATGGAAAAAAAAAATCTGGGGAATTCTCCTTAATTAGATTACACTCAGCGCACCCTGTCTATCTGAATGAGGACACGGCAGTGGAAACGGCCTGACAGCGTCGCTAATATAACGGAGGGGTCGGTGGCAGCAGACATCTGTTTTAAAGCCCTGATCCAAATCTGCCCCTAGAGGCAAATCAGCCAGGCTTTGGATGTCGGTCTGAAACATTAAAAGCAAAATTCATACTTGCTGGGAGCAGGTGCAGTTCCACTAAACTCACCACATTTCAACGGCACCCTGGATTTCAAACAGCTCCAGCAGACTGCAAGCGCAGCACAAAGCAAGGAGAAACAGACCCATTCATTATAAAACACTCAACTATCAGCAAGGTGTAGTAATGCTGCTTCCCAGCCTAGAAAGGTCTCAAAAAAGTGACCAAAGTGCTAAGTACACTCAGCCCCTACTCACTGCCCTACAAATCAAGGGCTTGAAAATTTTGCTCTGTTGTGTTTTCTCCCTCATGCTTAATTTTCTTGCATACAGACATGCCGGAGGATACATCCCCTTGCTTAGAAAAGCAATAAAAACTATTTTCCTTTTTTTTTTCCGTCTGAAAGCAGAATCTATTCATGGTTTATTACAACAGTCCATGGTACGTGTCAAAATGGAGGGGCCAAGGAGGAAAATCTGGCAGTGATCCTCCCGTACATCATTTCAGACAGCAGGCACACACCTCAGTATAAATAAATAACCACTAAGCCATCCCCATTCATGTTTATAATTAGTGCAATCTATTTAACAAACAGACACATAATATAGGTCAATTATGTAGGTCATGATAAATTTATGAAGAACTTCAGCCTGTAGGGCACTAAAAAGACCACGTTGAGGCAGCATTTCCAAAGTTACAGTTCATTTCTGCACACGGGTTGTGAGCAGCAGTGAGGAACGGCAGAGACCTCCCTGGGTTTTCTGGTTTGTGGTACTGCAGCCACAACCATCAAGGAAAACATCAGTAGCATCCCCTGGGAGACACCCTCTATGATACAAACACAGAGCTGCCCTTCCAAAATATTGAACCAGTTCCTACTTTCAGCCAAAATTTCCAGAAGCATAAATGTCTCAAAGGTGTTTAATTTCTATGACTTTTTCAAAAACTGGTGGGTATCCAGAAGGGAGATGGAGAAATACCTTATTTATGCTTCCTCCATAGGAAAGGAAATGGTAACACAGCATTCGTCTGGAATGTTTGATCATGGCCCTCTTGACCAGGGACAGATGCAGCTGCAGAGAAGTTGCAGTACATGCCAAGTCCTGCCTTGCTAGGGATTTTGGGAAGGAATGAAGAACCACAGTGGAGGGAGCAGAGGGCATCAGAGAGCAGCAGGTGCCATGTGGGGTTTCGGGTAAGTGACAGGATCTGAGAATTACCTATATTGCTCAGGGATATGGGGAGGATATGGTGATAGATTGCTACAGAAAAAGCTACACCTGCATGGTTTATAGCAAGGACACAAATTTAATGTTCAGAGGTCAATGAACATCACACTTTTCTGCTACAGGTCAGCACAAGTATCATTTGTTCTTTGAGATGAAAGGAGAAAATAGAACCTGAATGGAAATTTGAGCTATAGGTTTAGTTGCTGTTCCTTTTCTTTAGTGTTTCCAAGTACTGCAGCAGCCCAACTCTATCACTGGGTACACACCAGCTTGTTGAACACCCATGTGCCTCTCTGAGGATGCAGGGACACGGATCATTCAGTGGGATTTAGCACATGTTACTACCTGGCTTGCACAGCGTGCCAATCACGTGCAGTTCACGGGCACACTGTGCCAAAAATACTGACTTTGTACTTACAGTATAACAGTCTTGTCATTGTTCACGAGAGTTGTGACCAAACTGGTGAAATGACCTTTTAATTATACAGATTCTCCTATTTGTAAAATTTGTCTTTGATTCCTGTTTATTAATTCTCATTCAGACATCCAACACAATTATTCTTATAATGCAGGAATGACAGAAATAATTTCCCAAATGGGTCCCAGACTGGTTCCCAATAATCTGCATTCTAGCTCAGGTATGATATACACCATACACCAAGCTATGAATCTACATGTACACGTGCAAGTAATATGTATAATATGTAGACATCATACTTGAAAATATGTTACAAATCTCAGACTGTGTGGCTTAATTCTAAGAATGATCACAGTACTGCGTGTGACACCGTTTCAGGAATGGATCCAAAACTTTTTAAACCACCTACACTCCATCCCAGGTCTGCAGCTGAGGGAAAGGGGTTTCTGAGAACAGCTTGAGAACTGTTCCCGTGCACGTAAGTTCCCATGCTTCTCACAGGAGGGAGAAAAAAAAAACCAATCCAGCATTACATTCCCATTTCTTTGGAATCTCTAATCCTAACTGCAGCACTGTTTATGAACATATATGCAAGATATTTCAACTCAGAGAAATAAATACTGTACTATTTTGCCCCGTCCCCAGGGAAATGGTGTTCCTGACAAAATACTGCTCTCTGCTGGCCTTGACCTGCTTTTTTGCAAGGGCCTCACCTCCTGAGCTCTGCCTTCCCTCGTGAAAAGGGAAAAATCCATCTTCTTTTACTGACTTAGCAATCAGTGACAGGAGCATTTCTTTATTTAGGATTGAAAAAAATTATTTTGCTAAGGAAAACTGTACTGATATCACCAAAATCTTTTGTCTTGAAGAAAAAATGCAAGCAGTCCTTCATCCCGAGTAACCCTCTGGAATTATTCCTGTTTTCTTGCAACCTGGAAGAAGAAATTGGCTCTTGATGTAGCAGGCTCTCTGTTGTGGTATGTTCAGATGACTCTCTGTTTCTGAACATAAGGGACTCAAGTCCTGTTCTAGGTTTCAGGAAACTTGCTTCTTGGTGGGAATTTTCACAGCAGCCCAAAATCCGAGTGACAACCACAGAATTTGAGATGAGGCTCCCTAGTCTTTTACTTTGAAGGACAACTCCAGACCTGAGTAGCTCCATACCCCCAAAATCTGTAATATCTTTACTTCCTATCCCCATTTTTTGCTGTTTTACCAAAAGGGGATCACTCAGAACAAAGCTAACTGAAAATCAGCTTATTTGCATTACATTTACCTTCACAGTGCCACTAGATATCGCTGAGCTACACCTGGCACAGCAAGAACCATAAAAAAACTGGTTTTAGTCTGCCAACATCTCATATTTTGGGGCAGAACAAGGTGTTGCCACGCTGCAGACTCACCAAGACCAGGGGCCATGCCCAGCTGTGAGGACCATCCTCCCCTCAGTCCCAGAGATAAAGGGTATTCACCCAGCAGTCAGGCTGCATTTTTCCCGAGGTTCTCCTGTCTATCTTCTTCCCGATGGGTTTGCAGCTCCTGAGATGCCGTGACTGACAGGAATGGCACAGCAGCAATTTTGGGATTAACACCTACAGGAATCAGCAGAGCATTCTCAGATGTCTTTTTTTTTCTCAAGCTGCTGGTAGAATCATGTTTCTGTGGTGAAACCACACCATCAGGGGCTTGCTTACAAACCAACATAGAAACTAAACATAGATTCTGTTGCAATCACATCACAGAAGAGCCACAAATCTTAAAACACTTTAATTCTTTGTGCATGAGGTATGGGGAAAGGCATGAAGCAACTACTCAAGGGCATCCTTTGCTTACACCTACCCACACTTCCTGCCTCAGACCTGGCCCAAACTTGCAGGACAAGAGCTTCTGGCAGGGCTGGCTCTCACTGCGGTGCAGAGGGTGCCCAGCAGCCCTGCCAGTCTTCTCCTGGTGGCATTATCCCTGGGCCATGGGACCTCTCCTGCCACCCTCACCAGCCCTGCTCTCCCCCCACCTTGAGACTGATCGTCCACAAAAATCAGATTCATTACCCGGTGTGCAACAAGCCAACAATTACACGCTTGAGAGAGACATTTGATTATCTATTGCAGAATTGCACAAGCCTGGGTGATTGTTGGCATTCTACAAATCAAGGATGCCCCTCAGGACTTTCCAGTCCCTTATTTATGTGCAGATGTTTAGTATTAGTAACTTCCCAAGTGCACGTCGAGGGCAACCCAGAATGTTACTGTATTCCATATATATCGGTGTCCCAAATTGTTATTGTATCTAAGACCCTGTAGCCAGAAAAGAGAACTGGGGTGGGAGGTGTCACGGGCATTTTTAAAGACTTTGTTCCCGAGGGGTTAGTGGGATTTAGTAATTTTGTTTCTAGTGGTTATTAACTGTTTGGGGTTTTTTTGCCTGTTGCTGTTCCACTTGTTAGTAAACTCATTTTTTCACTTACATCTCTTCGTATTTGTTCCTTATTGGTGGAAAGGGATTGGTTAAAACTAAGGGGAGATAACTAATTTTGGAGTATCCACCTCTTAAATTGTCTTAAACCAAGACAGTACAGCCCCTCTATTAGGACTGGTTAGTAATTATCATACAAACTATGTGACCCACCTGTGATAAACAGCTATTACAGCATTGGCTTTCACAGGTAGTGAAATGTAAGAAATACAACGTATTAGAATATGTTAGGAAATATTATGTGCAAACACGTTAAGAATAACTTTGCTATGCAGATATTTACTAGTTAACATTATAACTGGAGTCAAAGTTACAAGATGCTTATATAGCTTGAGTTATAAGATACCTATATAATTTGAATAATAACTTTTTGTACTGATATAATCTGAATCATAATTTTCTATACAATGTCATAGCTAGTATATGGTTAACTAATCGCTTAACGCTTAAATAAACAGAAACTCGCCAGGTGGATAATTTCAAAAAAAAACAAGTATAGGTTGTCTATAATAAGAGAAGCAGCAGGATGTGAAGCCAATAAATCACAAAGTAAAGAACTTAAACCGGTTGGATCCAGGAGGACCTAGGAATACCATAACTGCGTACGCTCCAAAGACAAAGTTGAAAAGTTCAAGATGTGAAGAAGACCTCATGATCTAAAAGGCGGGTCGGGGGAGGAACTGTCTTAATCCCTTCCATGAAGACCTCATGATCTATTCTCAGAAAAAACCTATGCATACGCATTGTGGTTTATTAATATGCATGAAGGTAAAGCATACAACCAGGAAGTTTGTGTAAGTGTGTGTGCCTCTGGCTATGAGCTGAGCACCAGCACTGTCCGTTTGCCTTAAGTGACCTTTGTCCCCTGTTGTCCCTTATTAAATTTATAAAACCCCAAAAAGAGGAGTGGGCTTCGTTTCTCACACATCTAATTTCCATGCAAGCTCAGGGGAAGGGATTTTCACCTGGCCAGAGCCTTTTTGACCTACAGGCGTGATTTTTAAGTATTGTAATGAACATATTTCAGCTCTAGGATACACAGACCTTGAGTGTATTGCCAAGTAGGCAATAGATACATCAACATCTTGATGCACTTCACCCTTAGAGCTTGTCAGCTCCAGGGTGTCCTTGACTAAGTGATGTCAACTACCACCTCATTCAAGATAATTGTTACACATTCCACATTTTTCGACACTGTTTCTCCACACCTTTCTGATTTTGCGGCGTTTCGCAATTATTTTATTTTTTTACTTAAGCGCATATTCCCCGGCCCGACCTCTGAGGGCCTCGGCCACCGTGGGACCGCCCTCCCCTCCCCTCACGGAGCGGCCTCGCGCCTGCGCCGTGCGGGCGGGGCCGCCCGCGAGCCGGGCGGCGGCGGTGCCATGGCGGGGCCGGCGGGGGCGGCGTGAGTTCGGGAGGGAGGGAGGGAGGAGGGAAGGGGGGAGGAAAGAGGGAAAAGGGAGGAAGAGGGAAGTGCGGGCGGCGGGACAGTGGTCTGTGTGTTAGCGAGGGGCACCCCGCGGGGTGGGCCGGGTCGGGCCCGCGATGGCCCGGGCTCTGCCTGGCTCTGGGCTCCCGCCTGCATTCCCGGCTCCGGGGCGCTGGGGGGAAGCTTTCCCCTTGCAGCAAGGCTTGATGTCCCCTGACAAAGGCAGGGAAGGGACAGTCGCGATTCTCTCCAGGCAGACGGCGGTAGGAGGGTAGCGCTTCCAGGCTGCTGTGCCTCCTCATTCTTCCAGCCTCCGCTTTCCTGCGGTGGAGCTCGTGTCTCCTCGAAGGATCGCCCGGTCCCTGCGGCTTTCCTCCCTCCTGTGACATTTAGCTCTGGTGTCGCTGCAGCCTCAGGCCTTGCTGGCACCAGCAGGATCGGAGATGATCACCCCGTAGACCTGCAGCGATTGCTACCTGCGTGGCTCTGCCTGCTGCTGGAAGCCGGAAAGATTTTTCATTTCTTTGCAATGCCATCTTCCTGATTTCTGTGTCATGAAAATCTGCAGTTCCCTTTCCCTTAAGCCGATCCATTCTTTATGTGTATATGTGCCTGTGATTTTGTTTTCCTCCATTTTTATGAAATGTTGTCTTACCTGGTTTTGGAAATACTCTGTAATCACCTTGATTTTAAATTCCTCCCCTTCACACCTTCTGTATGCTTCCTGAATTCACATCAAGATATTACATACGTGTCAAAAACCTTGTTTAACTCAACTTCATCAATTGGTTTGCTTTTTCTTTATTACTCAATCAAAAAAAGGAAAAATTATCTGTAATTTTGCTGCCCATAAATCACCACCGACTGTTTTTTAATCATCTGAATGATGCTATGTGAGGCCTTGTAGATTTTGTGGGTTGTGCTTTGCTGTGGTTTCTTTCCTGGTATTGGAGATGGGGGAGGAGGGCACTCAGTTCCCTGGATCTTGCATCTCACTTTCCAAACATTAATTTTAAATTGCCCTTGTCCAATCTTCTGGGACCTCCTTCACCATCCAGGAACTAAAAAAGATAACTGCCCAGAGAAGCTGTGGGATCTTCGTCCTCGGAGTTTTTCAACATGCTCTTGGATATAGCCCTTAGCCGCATGCAGGGTCCCAACAGCTGCCCCTGCTGTGAGCAGGACTTTGGATGAAGGACCTCCTGAGGTCCTCTCCCACCTCAGTTACTGTATTTAGCTTCTCTGAACCCTCCTTATAAGGCACCCTTGTACCTTATTAGGCCTCTGTAGCAATGGGCTCAGAGAAGATTTGTGCTGCTGTGTGCCTTAGAGTGAGCTGTGGGACTGAAAGAGGTGCTAAAGGAGGCTGCATTCCTTCTGCTCATTGGGAAAGTAGTGTCCAGTGTTGTGGGCATCGTACTTTTAGATCCTTCTATCAGGCTGGGAAAATAAAACAGATCTTTTCTGTTGGATGTAGGAGTGATGTGGGAACCACCTGTTCTGCGTGAAGGACAAGGAACAGACCACTTGATAAAGGGAAGAAACAAAGCATCCCATTAAATGGAAGCCATGAAGATATCAAAGCGGTTCTTCGCTTTTGGGATTTTGACATGCATAGCTGTTTATGTTGCGTACATAAAATGGCACTTGGGCTCCAGACCACTTGTGGGAGCCACAGAAGGAGTTGCTGAAAGCAGGGCAGATAAACTGAGCCATCAGGCAGTGACCACAGACCTCTCTGTCTTTTATGGGATTATGTTTGACGCAGGAAGCACGGGAACTCGCATCCATATATTCAAATTTGCACAGCAGCCAAGAGGTATGTCCTGCTCATTGCATGACAGATTAGGTCTTCCATAAATTGTGGAGCAGATTATTGACGACACTTTTTGAGGGATTACTTGAAAAAACATGCTTCAGGTCTTTCTAGGGAGCCATCAAGAGGTATATTATGGTTCAGGCATGTGTGTTTGGCTGAAATAATGAAAATGTTCAACAAGGAGAAAATGCTGTAATGTCAGAATATGAACTAAATAGCAGCTGTACTTTTAAAATGGTGGCTTGAAGAAGGGCAATTTTTCATCACACTGGTGGAAGAGAGAATTATAAATTCAAACTGCCTTATTTCCCCCATTTTTTTAGGTTGTTGGGTGTCTCCAGTTCCTGGCAGTGAGCTGCTTCTGTCTGCAGCGTCTGGTTTAGTGGATCCTTGGCTTCAGTGTTGGGTTTAAACTGCAAAACAAAACAAAAATTGCAAATCGTTTGATTAAAATTGCTGTGTATTGCATCTGGACAGAAACTACTTCTGAGAAGTGAGGCAGAAGTGTACAAAAAAAGCTCCAGTTTTCCTCTGGAGTAGTAAGCTCCATTTGTTTGTATGTTATCAGCTCCTGTTCGTGAAACTCTTGAAGATCAGAGAACCTGGGTGGCTGCTGTTCGTAGGTGATCTAAAGGCTCTGTTAAGGATCAGCAGTGTGGTGTATGGTGTGATTGGCCTCTGGGGAGCACCTTAGGTTTGAGTAATGGGCTGGTGTAAGGCTCAGCCACCAAAGGTGTTAAACAGCAGTCCATGGATTTCCTTCTTTTCTTGTATCCCCAAGTCTTTGTTTCTTCCTTGCCTGCTTCATTTGAAACACAATTTCAGAATATGTTGCAGCAAACTTTATGGAGTGTCGTGTAGTTTGGACTGCAGGTTCATATGAGGTACTGCAGCTTTCCAAAGTACTGAAGTCTGTGTCCCTCTGCTGCCATTGAAAATAGTGGAAAAGCTACCATTAGGTTTTGCTGGAATCAAGTTTAGCCAGAACAGAGCAGGCTGAAACAGGAGTTCTTTTTTTTGCAGGTGCAGTTTGAAAAGCTGCACGTGGCAGGTGTAAGGCCTCAAAGAGAGCTTTGCACCCACCTGGTGACTGATGTGCATAGTGGACAGCAGCACCTGACAACCAGTCATGACTTTAAAAGTGGCTTTCTCAGGTTCTAATTCCACAGCCAGGGCTGCATTTGGTCAGGTGGCTGTTAATAGTTCATTAGACAGAGGCATCAATTGACTTCTATTAGCACATAATAATGGATTTTTTTTTTATGGTTTTCTTTTTGTGTATGCAAAATTATTCATACCATGACTTATTTTGGAATACTGCTTTTGAACAGAGACTCCCAGATTAACCCATGAGACGTTTAAAGCACTGAAACCAGGTCTGTCTGCGTATGCTGATGATGTCGAAAAGGTAATTTAAGTGATTTCTTTCCTGTCTCCCTTAACCTTCTGGTTTGCAGGGATTTAGGGACTCCAAGAGCCAGACTTAGACTGAGCTCATAGTGTTTTACAAAAGCCTTTTCTTTCCAAGAATTTGTCGTACTGCCTTTTGAGCCTTTTGTAGCCCAAACATTTGGTGGCAGAGAGTTCTGTTCTGTTTCACTGTTTGAAAAAGTGACTCTTTCTGGTTTGGACCTGTTGCTCAATAATTCCCATTATATCCACTAGGCCTTATGCTGTAGGAGACAGTGAGTCCTGCACCTTCTCCTGACCCCTTGTGATATTAATTTGTCTCTGTTTCACATTTACAGTGAATTGTAACTCTGATCACCCTTTTGCCCTTTCAAAAGAGTTTTTAAGATGCCTTTTATTGTTCTTTCTCTGCTCACAGAGTGGCCAGGGAATAAAAGAGCTCCTGGAGGTGGCGAAGAAGGAAGTTCCTATGGAGCTGTGGAAGTTTACTCCTCTGGTCCTGAAAGCCACAGCTGGCCTGCGGTTGCTGCCAGGAGAGAAAGCTCAGAAGTTGCTGGAAAAGGTATTATTTCTTACCTTTCCGTTTGCTTTCCAGAAAACATGCTCCTGTTAAAAATGCAGCTCCCTGGGATATTCCTGAAAGCTAGGGTGTCCATCTCCTGCCTTTCCCATGCATGTATAATACCTTGAGGGTCACCAGTTCCAACAAAGTAAATTGGATTCCCTTCCCTACCCATGTCCATCCTTTTTTAATGGCATTTCTGAGCAGTCTTCATGCTTGAAAACCCACACATCCGTCCCCGTTTCTGCACCAAACTGCAGGGCCAGCACGCAAAGGCTGCTGCTTGTTGGACTCTTGGGGGCTTCAAACAAAGTGGTGAACAGCAGTCAGGATCTGGCCCAAGAAGAGGAGCAGTAGTGTAAAACTGGAGTTTTAAAAACCTTGTTTTTCAGCTGAAAATCTATTTCTCTGAATGTAGCTTTTATTTGAACTCCAGGTGAAGGAGATTTTTCAGGCCTCCCCCTTCTTTGTGAGGGACAATTGCGTGTCGATAATGAATGGAACTGATGAAGGTAAGCAACTTTGTGGAGACTCTTTCTGCAGTCCTGGAGATCCCTGCTGCACTGTGACGAGTCCCTACCTGCTCCAGTGGGAACCCATAAGCAGCAGGTTTGACAGAAGCAGAGTTTTTATGTGGCCACAGGCAGTGCCTGCCAAAGAAATCTTGTGCTGTGTTTTCCAGTTTGAAGTCCTGAGTTCTGTCCTGATCTTGAAAGCTCTTGAGTATTGAGCAGTTCCTGTAGGATCACCAGAAAGTCACTGTGCATTCAGCACTTCTGGAAAAGTTTCTGAATATCTACTTGTTGAGATGGTCTTCAGCAACTGGGTTTGCCCACTCTGCTCTTGACAATGCTTATCAGAGCTCTCTGGAAGTATTTGAGCATAATTTTAGTTACAACTGATCTATTGAGTGGGATTGTAAATTCAATGTGAAAAAAACCCCTGTTATATAGAGAAGAAAATACATGCTGAAATAAGTTCATGTTCATCCAAAAATGTTGAGGACAGAATGTCTAAATTCTAAGTAACCGAGTGTTGAAATGTGTTTTAAATCTGCTCAGAAACCAAGCTTTAAAATAGCTGAAGCTGTTTATGAGTTTCTCTTCTTGCTACTTAATGGAAGAAAGACATTCTTTTTCTTTTGTTTTAAAATCAGTAATAGCCATGATAGCCTTGGTTCAGCCAAGGATTGAAGTGGGCCATGCTCTCTAGCATGCCTTGAGTTTTAACCACATGAATAAATATTTGAATTTGTTAACACAAGGCCACTGATTCACCTAATTTATGGGGAAACAGTTTATAAAACAAGAAGAGGACAGAAACAGCATAGCTCACAAAATTGCTTAGAGGAAAACAGGAAAAATTAGAACACTGAAAGACGAAAATTCTTAGTATTCATAAAGAAAAGTTGAGTGCCTGACATCAAACAAAAGGCAGCAGTGGCTGTTTTCCTAGAAAATAAACAATGTGAGTTTCATTCATCTCTTTGTCTTTTAGCTAAGGACTGAAGCCTTTGTGACTTCCTGCCTAAGTTTTTGACCTGTGAAATACACAGTTCTCCAGGCATTTCATGCATGGTGCTTCTCTCCCAAGTATCACATAAGCTCTGATAGAGAAGGTCATTCTCTTTGTTCAAGTAGTCTAATCTTGGGTTTGTCAGCCATTGACAGTTCTGGAATCCTTGTAATATGCCTTAATTTACGTGTTACTGCTGTTAGATAAGATGAAATGCTATGATCTAAGCATGTGTCTTCTGGATCTTTTCCTTATTAGGTATTTCAGCCTGGATCACAATAAATTTTTTAACAGGTATGTGTACCTGAGCATGTGTATAATGATCTGACCAATGCTGTGAAATTCCTGCTCTTTTCTGCCCCTGTGTGGGATTTGCTCATTCATTGGGATTTAATGGGAGAGAAAAGACTCTGAGAATAAGTCAGCGGTTTGGTTTTGGCCTGGCCTATTTAAGTCATTAGGATTTTGTCCATTTACTTGATGGAGGTGAGGAGTTTAATCCTTTTTCCTAGATGTTTAATGTAGCTTTTCTTTCAGTTCTCTGTAGGGTACCAGAGCATTTTATTCCTTTTTAGAGCCTGCTGTGACTCTGGCTAAATTTTTTTGTGTGAATATTCTAGATGTGCTTGGCAGCTGCAGAGAGTAAAAGAAAGTGCTATGCTACTTCCTTACAGATTTATAACACAGAAATGCCACGGGTGTTTACACTGCTGAGTGAGAAAAGGGTAGCTGGACAGTAGAGAGAAAACTAAGCTGAAGACCTCTCTGACAATACATAAAGCACTCTGCCATCCAAGTGCTCTGTTCAGCACTCAGTGTGTGGGGCAATGTGCTCTGGAGCTTTTTGTGCTCCCAGGCAATATCAGAAGGGTCAGCGATCTTAAACATCAGCTGTCGTGAGGTATACTGAGGTACTAGGCACAAAGTGTCCTTGTCAGGAAGGTGCATTTGAAGGATCTAACTGAGAAGAACTAGATCTAAATGAGGGTAGAGGTCTTGGCTGGCAGCAGGAAGAATTCCAAGAGAGCTGAGTCTCTTAGGCCAGCTCTTTTCAGTCTGTCATCCCTTTGGCCATAAGAATCTGCAAAATATTGCTAAGGGATCAGGGAGAGGTGGCCAAGAAAACCACATTCTTCTGTGTTACAAAGTGGTTACCACAGCAGAGTTTGCAAAAGGTCTTTGCATCCAAAATGTTTAGGAATGCAATAACCAAAGCTGCTGTGGATTAGGACAGGAACAGCCACTGGAGAAATAAGAGACTCTTGTCACTTTAAGATTTTCAGGTGTGATAAAGTCAAAATCAGTGGCCAGTAGATAACAGTATAATTTAGTGCTGTGTAGAAGCTGAGAGGTGGAGTTAGATTGTTCTCTTTCCTTACCACTGTACTTCTGGTTTTGTTCCTAGCCAGTTTCTCACAGTGCCCACCATGGCTTTCTCTGTTCTGTCACACATTTCAGGCAGGCTAGATGACCCGCAGAAGAGAAGTGTAGGGATGCTGGATTTGGGTGGTGGATCAACACAGATCACCTTCCTTCCGCGCACCGAGGTAACGTGAGCATGCACACTGTTGGGAAATGCTGCTGCAGGAATCTGTTACTGCTCAGATTTCTTTCCCTTGGAAACAGAGCAAGAGTTTGTCAGTGTAGCCACACTTGTGACTTGGTCATATCTGCCTTTTTATAGGCAGTCCCAGAGGCATTCACAGCTCTTTGTCCATCCTCTTCGTCCAGCTCCGTGGGTCAGTGGTGCTTGTGGCGAGTCTGCCAGGGCTGCTTTATCTCGTGGAGGACACCACGTTCACCTGAATGTCTTAATCCTTGACTTTCAGTTTGTACAGCTTATAACGAAGAACTCAAAAAGCAATGCTGTTAATGAATTCCAAGTCCAGCATTTGGCCTACACTGGGGTTTAAGAACACAGTAAGGTGCCTTCTCAGTCCTTTTTTCTGATTTTCCTGAGTTCACTCAGTTGCAAAGGAATGCCATTTTAGCTTCCTGGTGTGGCATTTCTCTAGGTGTTCTGTGAAGCCCTGTGGTTATGGTGTTGTAAGGCTCTGGCCTGTGCAGAGATAGTGCTCATAGCAAAGCTGCACAAAAGCAGAGGGATGGGATGCTGTATCCAGTGTCCCAGCCTGGGATAATCAAGACATTACGCTGTTTCAGCAGAATGGCAAGGGATGCAAAGAGTCCAGGGAATGGAAATTCTGGACATAGAGAAGGAGTTAGGATATGAGCAGCATGAGCAGTACTGTGGCCTGAGCTTTGCTCCCCACAAACATTCTGGCTGTGCTGAAGCACTTGGGGAACAGGCTACCCTTTCATTCCTTCAGACCACATCCTGGTCCTCACTCTGTTCCTTGGCAAGCACAGGGATGTGCTTTTCCTCTGGCTTGTGCAAGTTCACAGATGAATTCACTTGAGTAGGAAGTTAATGCGTGCCTGGCCTTCCTATTAGTTTGCACACAGTTGCTGTAGTAGGGATCACGTGAAGAGGCAGTTGCTGTAGCCTCTGGACAAAAGCAGTTAAGAGCTGGAATAAGGATTCCTTTTTAATGACAGTAATTCTTTTATACAGCATATTGGTATGGATACAAATAGAAATGTAACCAGTTTCAACCCTGTCATTTGAAGACTCTCTTAGCTCCAGGTTTTGTGGTTGTCTTGTGTATCAGCAGTCAAATTGAAATCCTTGCAAATTCATCATTTCTCCCTGAATCACGCTAGGATAGTTTCACGTTTTTCCTAATGTGTTAGAAGATTACTTTGTTGATGTTTGCTGCTGGCTGGCAGAAACCTACAATGACATCTTTTTCTCCCGCCAGGCAACTCTCCAGACATCGCCATCTGGCCACACAACTTCATTTCAGATGTTTAACTACACCTACAAGCTGTATTCGTACAGGTTAGTTGTGGGAAGGGGAGAGCACAGTGCACAGATGGAAGCTTCCTGTGAAGCCAGGGAGACTGAGGTGTTTTTCTGGAGTGGGGCCCTCACAAATGAATACCATGAAGAAGCAGAGAAACCTGAGCCACGTGATTTTGGTGGATTAGCCTTGGCTGCCCACCACGTGCCCACCAAGCCCCTCTACCACTCCCGTTCCATTGACAGGGGGAAGAAAATATGACAAAAAGCTCATGGGTCAAAATAAGGACAGGGAGGTCACTAGTTACTGTCACGGGCAAAACAGACTTGACTTTAATTAGTATTTAATTTAATTTATTGCCAATTAAACAGTAGGATTATGAGAGATAAGAACAAAATCAAGAACGCCTTCCCTCTACCTCTCCTTCCTTCCCAGGCTCAGCTTCACTCCCAGCTCTTATACCTCCTTATCACTGAGCAGCACAGGAAGATGGAGAATGGGGGTTGCAGTCAGTTCATAATGCTTTGTCGCTGTCATTTCTTCTTCCTCACTGTCTTCCCTGCTCCCAGTGTTTTGGGCAGAGGCCAGCAGCTTCTTCCCACCTGTGTTTGCTGTGGGGTGTGTTTGGGCTCAGAAAGTCAGTTCTGTATGCAAGCAGCTGGGCTGCCTTTGAGGAGGGTAGGAGTACCCAGTGCAGTACTAGGAGTAGTGTTAGGGAAATGCCATTGCCAGTTCTCCAACAGCCAGATTACAGCTGACAGCTGTTGCCTGAGCTTTTCCAAAGAGAAATTATCTTTCTGGATAAGGTAAGAGGATAGCAGGTTGTCACACTGTTCCCCTCATGTGTGTGAGCTGCTGACTTGAGCCACTTTGCCATGGCTGTGTAGAGGAGAGTGGCATGTCCCAGCTAGGTTGTCAGTGGAGTGTGAGAGGAAGGATGTCTGTTGCTCACAGAGGCTTTTCTCCCTTTCCAGTTACCTGGGACTTGGACTGATGTCAGCAAGGCTCGCCATTTTGGGAGGAGTTGAGGGAAAACCCTGTAAGTTATGGGCAGTCCTCAGGTCCTGGCTCTGAGCTCAGGGTGTGTAGTCCTGTGGTGGGGGGAGGAGCTGCATATCACCTTCCCACTGGGCTCAAGGTTCCTGAGTGGCATGTGGGCTCCTGTCACCGTGGCCAGATGCATTTGAGACAAATGCAGGAGGTGACACTGACAGATCCCAGGAGACCTGGATTCTTGCCAGCCTCACGTTGGGGGCGGGCATGGGACATCCAAGCCATGACTGGGCTGTGGAGGGGCCTTGCTGAGGCTGCAGGACAGTATGGAGCAGGGCTGGGGGTGAGGGATCTGAATTTATCTCCTTATGTTTTTTCCTGATGTGGCTTTGTTTTACTTCTGCAGTAGGAGAAGGGGAGGAACTGATCAGCCCTTGTTTACCACCTGGCTTCAAATCCGAATGGCAGCACGCTGAGATAGTGTACAAAATTAAAGGACAGAAGGCAGGTATAGTGATTTATCACTCTTGCTATCTAGGTTAGCTGCTATTAGCACAGTAAATGATACGCTCTCATCCTCTTTCAAAGCCACCAGACTGTTTACTGTTCTGTCTGCCTCCTCTTGATGTGCTGTCAAAGAGATCCTGCAGCTCTTTCCTCTTGTGCCATGATGTGTCTGTCCAGTCAGTAAAGCTGCTAGAGGTGATGCAGATGGAGTTGAGCAGCCCTTAAATGGGTCTTTCAAAATCCTTCTGCCTCAAATGATGTTGTCGGTCTCTGATCTGTCACGTAGTCCCAACCTGAGGATGGTAGGTGTCTGCCTCTGGAAGAAGATGCAGATTTCAGTTCTCTGGGAAGAGCTTATGGAGTGCTATTTTGCAAAAAGGAGCCTGTTTCCTGACTGATCCGAAATAAATTCTATGTATATTTAACTCTCAGCCTGTAATATGATCGGGGGTTTTTTTGTCTTCTTTTAGGTGAGCCTCTGTATGAGTCTTGTTCTAATAAAGTGGCAAAGATGCTCTACAAAAAAGTGCACAGAGCTGAGGAAGTGAAGGACTTGGACTTCTACATTTTCTCCTACTACTATGACTGTGCAGCAGAGGCTGGTCTCATAGGTATGCCTGCTCCTGAGTTGGTTTCATTTTAAATGGCAAGTTACGGAAGCAATGGGAACGCTTGCACACATCATGATGCTTTGCTAAGCTGTTGTGGAACTTAGTCTGCTGTTACACTGCTGTGCAACATGGATCTTGACTTGATATTAATTTCTATAGAGAAGATACTGGGGCTGTGAGATAGGACCTACAGCCTTTGGCAATAGTTTTTAAACTGTTTGCATTTCAGAAATGGTTGTTGCCTAATGAACTCTGCAATCCGAAATAGAAAAAACATTGTAATGATAAACAAATTTCTTGGGCAGTAAAGCAGTAAAAATTATTTGGGCTGTGTGTTTGCTTCACTGACCTTTTTAGATGGAATGAAGATTTTCAGATATTTCCACATGCATTCAGAATGCATCTCTTTTCCAGTGGTGTGCTTGAGTACAAAAGGCTGTCATATTCAGTAGTACAAAGCAGATAATGAGATCTCAGGTTAGTTTGGACAAACATACCCCTCTCCTCAGCCACTTCCTTTTTACAAATAATTTCAGATTTAATGTGTTGCAGAGCACCACTGCCCTGTCAGATCTGGTCACAGGGATTCACTTTCCAGGCACCACTGGACAGGGCAGTGCAGAAATGGGGGTCAGGTGAGATGGTCTGTAAGCTCTGTTTCTGTAGGAAACAAGGCTAAAGGTTCTTCATAAACCAAGGCTTTTCAATCTATATTGAAAATCTTTTGAAGGTTCTTTTACCTTTAAAACCAGTCTGAATTTTGACATTGGTTTCAGTGGCTCAAGGTTTCATTTCCCAACAACTTTATGACTTGAGCAGTCAATTGCCTTTATACAAAGACCATAAAAGACCGTGGGTTTTTTTTCTTTTAGATAAAGAAAAAGGAGGAAGCTTAACTGTCAGTGACTTTGAAATTGCAGCTAAATATGGTGAGTAAAATACAATCAAACACACACTAATAATTGTGTGTAAATTCATTCCCAGGTGGCAAATATGGGACACACTAAGAAGCCTGATGCTTTTGAGTAAATATTGAGCCCCTCTGCATAGCATCTAACCAACATTTCTGCTTATTTCTGAAAATCTCAACTACTTTTATATTAACTGTTGCTTTTGCAGTGGGTTTTATTTTGAGTTTGTCTTTTTCTTTTATTTTGTTGGGTTTTTTTTTAATTTGGTTTTGTCAACATTTGTTGAGTGCTGGTGTTTAAGAAAATTAACACACCTGAGGTTGCTCAGCTATCTGAAGACTTGAAGTAGATAGAAGAAAAGTTGGAGGCTCTTTTCCTGGAGAGATACAAGAAACTGCTGTCTTAGAGGAGGGACAGAATGTCTTGATCTTCCTTACAAAGCTTGTGTGCTTATTCTAACGTGTGTATGTCATTTCAGCCCCATTGTACCAGGCTCCATCACTGCACAGCTCAACTGACGAGGTGTTTTGTGGATTCATTTGGGATTTTTCACAGCTGGGTTGTTTTTAGACCTGAGCCCACAGTGTGCACTCAGACACTGTTTTCTTTCTTCTCAGTTTGTAAGACCATGGAAATCAGCCCTGGAAACAACCCTTTTCTCTGCATGGACCTCACATACATCACCTTCCTGCTGCAGGAACTGGGCTTCCCAAAGAGCCAAGGCTTTAAGGTGAAGCTCAGAGTGGATTTCTGAGGAGAGTGGGCAGGAGGGTGCCAAGGCAGGAGTCATCCTGCCAGGAGCTCAGTTCTTGGTTTACCTTCTTACTACAACATATTGTCTGCAGTTGTGGGTGCAGCAACACTCTCCCCACGATGGTGGTAACTGTCATAACCTTCAG
Source organism: Edolisoma coerulescens (assembly GCA_013397115.1). Lineage (NCBI taxonomy): Eukaryota > Metazoa > Chordata > Aves > Passeriformes > Campephagidae > Edolisoma > Edolisoma coerulescens. The sequence continues at coordinate 65,544 of VWZW01002800.1, read as the reverse complement.
CACTGTGTCCACCTTGCATGCTTCAGATTCTCCCAAAGGATTGTGTTTTAACTTTTCTGCTTGTTTTTCCTTTTTTCCAGCTTGCCCGGAAAATTGACAATGTTGAAACGAGCTGGGCATTGGGAGCCACTTTCCATTACATCGACTCACTCAATAGACTACAGTACTAAAGCTCCTAGAAAGTGACTTTTGGGAATTTCCATTTTTTTGGAAGCCAAACATGGAAGACCCTGTTGAAAGATGTGCTTTTGGCTTCCGGAGTCCTTTGGAAGATCACCGTGAACTACACTACTTTCCTCCCACCCCCTGCCAAGTCCCCTCCATCGCTAGCTCTTTTTTACAGTGCAGAGTGTAAAGGAAAAGCCTTGATTTGACAGCATGTGCCGTCAGCTTAATGTAAAACTTGATCATTTTGGAAGGAAAACCAGGACTCTGCAGGACATCTATGATCTCTATGAGAAAAACACACTTTTTTTTGGAATCTGCCTGTACTATGTGCTTGCAGTGTGCTGAAGTTGCTGAACGGTCACTCCAGAAGGAACTCTTTACTGTCCTGATTTCAGGGTGGCTTTTTTCCTGTTTGTCAGCAGTTTTCAGTGATGATTTTTATTTTACTACTCCCGTGTTCGAAGGTAAACTTGTGGGTGTGCAAAAATGGTGCATTTACACATTGTGGTGCTGACAGGCAGCAGCTTTGAAATGCAGCGTGGGAGTCACAGCTCTGTGTTCCAGTTGCTGAAGGAGAAAAGCTCAGGAGGACTCTAGAAGCTGGATATAGACTTGGAGGAGTGAGTTGGAGCCTGTATGCCCTGTAGGGTTAAAGCCTTATATTGATTCCCTGGCTGTTGGGAGGTGGATGGTGGAAGACAACATCAGATTTGCTGGATGAGCAAGGCCTGGGAGCTGGATTTGACAGTTCTAGAGCCGGTCAGAGGAAGATAGATGAACAAGATGCAGCCACAGAAATAAACCCGGAGCATGGCTCATTGGACATTGCAGACTTTTGTGCCTTGGCAAGGTTGATGCAGGGCTGGGGATGAATGCATTTGCATGGTGGTTTTGGGTGTCTCTTCCTGCAGACACATCTGTGCTAAATGAATGTATTGTGGTTGCAATGAGCCAGGGCGAAGTAGCTGCGGTGCTCCACTCCAGCAGTGCCTGGTACGTGGGCAGGGAGTGATCACTTCTGGTCACAAGTGGCTGGAGGGGATATGCTGTGCTATTTGTAATCTAACTGTGCAATTGTGATGTGTTTGATGAATGTATAGGGAAGACCCAAGTGGTCTTTTGGGGGTGCGAAAGAGCCCGGCTTCCCCGAGAGCCAGCAGTGCCTGCCCTGACTCATGGGCTCAGGGCAGCAATCCATGACATGCTGTGTGCATGGCTGCTGGCTCTGTGTACCGGGGACACTTGAACCTCGCTGTGCCGACAATAAACCTCCAATTTAAAACGAGAACGTGGTGGTGGGGTGGCTTTTAGCGCCAGAGCCCGCTCGGCGGGTGGGATGAGAAATCACTGCCCTGACGCCATCCCTGACCCCTCGTGCCATCAGTCACTCCGGCATCCAAGTCCCCCGCTGCCACCCCAGCCCCCTACGCCATCCCNAGCTTCAATCGCCACCTCCACTTCACCCTGGTCAAGGACCGCAACGTCGCCACCCCCCGCGACTACTACTTCGCGCTGGCCCACACGGTGCGCGACCACCTGGTGGGCCGCTGGATCCGCACCCAGCAGCACTACTACGAGCGGGACCCCAAGGTGAGCCCCGGCGGGACGAGGGACTGGGGCTGGGCGGCTGTGCCTTCAGCAGGGGTGTCTCCGGGTCTACCTGGCAGGTGTCACTGCGGGTGTGACCCATGGGCCTTGTCCCTTGCGTGCACCTGGCTGTGGGGCCCCTTGCCATGGCCGTGCCCCTCATTAATCCCGCCATGATTTCTTCCCTGTGGGCATCGTGACACCTGTATCCCTCACACGCGCCCTGCTGTGGCTGTGTCCCCATGGCCATTGCCGTGGCCGTGTCCCTTGCACACACCTCAGCGTGGCTATGGCCCCATGAGCCTTGCCTCAGCTGTGTTGCTCACACACATCTTGCCATGCCTGTGTCCCCATGCCTGTGCCCCCACGGACATCACCACAGCCGTGTGCCTTGTGCAGTTCGCCATGGCTGTGTCCCCACAAACTCTTTTGCAGTCCTGTTCCAATGCACCTTGCTGCAGCACTTTGTCTGCTCTCAGACACCCTCATACCTGTGTCCCCCTCTGCCTTGTCACTGCCATGTCCCCTGTGGTCCCACTCTGAGCGTGTCCTTGCACGGGCCTTGCTGCTGCCAGCTCCTCTGCACGCTCCACCGCGGTCACGTCCTGCACTCACACTGCCGCGGTGGTGTCCCCTGTGGGCATCATCACCTCCATGGCTCAGCACAGCTGTGTCCTGACTTCAGTCCTGCAGAACACGCAGGCAGCTCAGCTTTGAGGCTGGAGAGGAGTTTCTTGCCTTGTGAAAACCAGAGAAGCTCTCCCAGATCACCAAGCTCCAGGGTTCCTCCCCACTTGCCAAGTCAGGACAGCAATGCTGGAGGTGTTGGGGGCTGCAAGACATAACTCAGCCCTAATCCTTTTGAATTAAGACCCAATCCAGCACTAGACTGAGGAGTCACAGAGAGCAGGTGTGTAGTGAGAAAGGCACATACCTTCCCAGGGTGCAGGCAGCCACCTCCCTGAGTCAGCTCTTTTCCCAAGGTTATGAATATTGCCTTGACACACGAAACAAAGTGCACTTTCACGACAGAATGGCTGCAGGTGCACTGGGAGTTACACTGTTGCATGGGGCTCTCCCTTTTATTGTAACTCACACAAATGCACCCTGATCTTTATTGCAGCACCAACAGAAGGGATTGTACAGATCCTATAAAGGCTCAGAGGAGCCTGGACTGAGTTTGCTTACTGTCCTCTACACTTAGATTTTCACTAGAAATGTGCCCCTGCAGGAGACTGAAAGAAGCAGAGCATTTATGTGTGATGATTTCGGTCTTTCTGATGAGCCCCAGGGAACAGACAGACCCTTTCAGACTCCCAGCAGAGGTGGCAGAGTGAGTAATCCTGCTGCTTAGCGGGGAAAGATCCACGCTACAGTGGAAAGAGATTCAGGGTAAAAGCACAATCTGAAGTCAGGTTATTGCTCTGTTAAAAATTCCAGTTTATTTATAAAAATATCTGCAGTGATGAATCTGAGCGAGGGCAAAAGTTTGCACAGCCTGCTTCTCATCCCACAAACAGGCTTTCGTTAGCATTTGCGGCGCAGACACGGCTCCTCTCAAACTTGGAAGGTCACTGCACAGTCGTGCCAGGAACCCTGCCACCTATGGGACAATTTACTTGTTCAGCAGGGTGAAACGGGTGTGAAACCCAGTGTGGGGTGAGCAGGAGGACCCATGAGATGGGAGTGCTGGAAAATTTTTAGCAGGAAAGTGCTGGCCCTCAGCCCAGCCGGCCTGCATGGGCAGGGGGCTTGCTCTGGCTTTTGGGAGACTGGATCAGCTTCAGCCTAGCATGGGAAAACTTTAAAAGCCCAGCGTAAACATCACCTCAGCTGAGCCTGACAGTGTATAAATATATCATTCAGCATCCTAGATAATACTTGCCCTGAGTTAATTAGGGAAACACTTAACAGGCAGCGAGATTTTTCTATAGAAGGCTGTTGGCAGGGAGATGCGTGGTGGAGGCTTGGCCGGCGTCCCGCATGAAATTCTTCTGACAAACAACTCTGGTGCGTGGTGTTCAGGAGCAGGCGCCAAAAGCCAGTCTGGGAAGACATCTCTACTCTGGAAAATGCTTGAGTCTGCTCTTGATTTTAAGCAGCTTTGGTGAAAGCAAAGTGCTGTGCTGTGTGTAAGTGTCTCACTTTGCCTCCTCAGCGCATTTACTACCTGTCCCTGGAATTCTACATGGGTCGCACTCTGCAGAACACCATGGTGAACCTGGGCCTGCAGAATGCTTGCGATGAAGCCATTTACCAGGTAAAGTCTTGGGGGTACCAGGGTCCCCCTGAGGCTAAACTTTTCCACACAGAGGGCTGGGTATCTTTATTTCTCAGGGCTTCGCCTGAGAAAGTTGTGTTATTTGGACTATACAAAATGAAGTTTGGCTTTCTCTTAGTGTTTTTCATTCCCTAGAGAAGACAATGGAGGAGCCTTGGGATGCCTTGGAGTATGTTTTTTTTCAAACCACCATTTCCCTGTAGTGAATGAGAGAACCCAGAAGTGTATAATGAAAACAACACCCAGTATCCCAAATGACATGGGAGTCACAGGCTGCAAAGAGCTTTCCATTAGTAGGAGAGATGATGTTTTATCACAGGAGATGTAGTCTAATGGGAGAGACTGGGCTGGAAGAGGAGACTGGAGCAGCAAAACACCAAATTGCAGTTCATACATAGAGGTTCACAAGGCACAGCAGCAGCGCTGCCAGGTAGAAGTTAATTGGTGGGAAGAGAGAAAGGAGGGAAATCATTTGCTTGAAGTAAAATGTTGACAGATGATTTCCATCTGGAAGAAAACTCAGCTGGGTATCACCAAGGCAATCACTAATGTGAGGCCATGGTTGCTTACGTATATGGTTATTTGCAGACATCTCTGCAACAGCCCAGTGACCTTTTTTGACAGAATGTGAGGTTTTTGGCTTTCTCACCCAAAGGCTTTATTTCTCCCAGCTTCCCCTCTCCCCTCCCTCTGCCCCACCAGATTGATCCGTGTTACACTTTATAGCAGAAGTTGGGCTCTTTGCTGTCTCTCAAAATGAGGTACTGCAGTTGCTGCTGAAACATCCTGGCAAGCACTTTCCCTGCCAAGAGATTGGAAGGGATTTCCAGGGAGGCACCTGTTTCCTCTCTGAGGTATCATGCCTCAGAGGGCAGGCTGGTTTTCTTCAGGGAGCATCCTCTAAGTTCCTTTGCAAGACACTTTCCAAGTGCAGATTTGGCCCGACGTGCTAGTGGAGGCTTCCCTTGTTGTAGGAGCTCATCATGGCCAGTGGCCAGGTTGGTTCAGAAGTCTCATATCCAGCATGGCTCTGCCACTGAGAGAATTTGTCTCAGTTCTTATGTCCCCATCATCCTGTGCATGAGGCTTTCCCATCTTGTGGTTGCAGACCATTGAAGTGCTGGGAAAATAAATTTGGGGAGCAGCCGTGGTATTGGCTAGACACCCTGCTGTCCCCCCTGACACCAGGGTGAGCTACTGCTGCCCCCCTGAGAGTCTGCACCTCTGGGCTCCTGGAGAGTCCTTGCTGCTGGCAGGCTTAGCCTTCATCTGGCAGGGACCCCCAGGCCATAGAACAAATGGCTCAAGAGATGCAGGCAACCACTTCCAGCCAGGGACTGCAGCCAAGGAGCTCGGTGGCAGGCTGGGCAGGATGTGGGAAGCACAGAGTGATGGTGAATGCTGCAGTCGCTGCTGCCAGCCTGGCCATGCCCTTCCTCAAGGACCCGATGGGCACGAGCAGAGGGATGACCTCCCTGGCCCAGGCAAGACTCAGGGGTCCCTTGCCCCCTGGCTTGACCATTCCTCCCCATACTGTCTCCAGTGTTGAGTTTGGTCAAAGGGGATCCTGACCTGAGGGGCTGCCAGGGGATGAGTGTTTTGTCTGAAGTCTCTAAGGAAACCTTCTTCATGGGAAAGTGACATTTGGTGATGGGCTTAATTGTTTTCCAATTAATTGGGCTGCCCAAGGACCAGGGGCTGGTGAGATGCTTTGTGGGGAGTGGTGGGGAGGGATGTGGAGACCTTGTGGATTTAATTTCCCTCAGAATGGGTGGTTTTGGGATGTGTTTGCCCTCCTTGGAGAGCAGCTTAGGACATGGGGTTTGTTTGGTGACATGTTTTGCTGTGGTTCTTCCCCAACAGCTGGGTTTGGACTTGGAGGAGCTGGAAGAAATTGAAGAAGATGCTGGGCTGGGAAATGGAGGCCTGGGCCGGCTGGCAGGTAATACAGGGGGAGGGCAGCCCCCTCCTCGTGCAGAGTGCGTGGGGACCCAGGGTGGCTGTCACACCCTCACCACTGGCATCTGCCCCACAGGCCTTCAGCAGTGTGGCACCCTCCTGCCTGCTCCTGGCTGGCCAGAAACATCCCCTCCCCAGGGAGAGCAGCCCGGAGCTGTCGGTGTGCGTTCCGCAGTGCAGCAGGCAGGGCTGCGGCTGGAAGAGGCTGTCTGGAGCCTTTCTCCTCACCTCCCCGTGAAATCTCTCACTTCTCAGAGGCACTCAACAGCTCTCACACAGGCAGACTATTTTAGTCTGCCTGTCCCATGGGACAGCTGGAGATGAGAGCTCCCCAGCATGGAGTAAATGCTGGGGCTGATCTTTACCAGAACTGCCTGGATTGAGGGCTGGAAGGGTTTCCTTTGGAAGCAATAATAGTTAAGTAGCTGCTGGTGCAGCAGGTTGGGGTCAGAAGCTCTGCTTTACTGGGCAGACAGGCTCAGGCTTAGAGCAAGGCAAGTTTGGAAGAGCTCTCACTGCAACAAGGTTGGATTTGGGGTTTTGGTGACCTGTTCTTGTCACCAACAGTTTTGGGAGTTTCTGGTCGCTCAGCAGGGCATGCATAGAGTCCTACTGCAGACTGTCTCCTTGTGTCCCTGCTGCACATGGGTTTCCTCTGAGTAACAAACATTTCCAGCAGCACTCTTGTGGCAGCTCCTCATCTCCATGCACACAAGCAAGTGCAGCAGGCGAGGAGTGAGGTTCTTTGCAGTGTGCCCATGCTCTGCTCCTACAGCCTGTTTCCTTGACCCTTACAGCCTGTTTCCTGGACTCCATGGCCACACTGGGGCTGGCAGCTTACGGTTACGGCATCCGCTACGAGTTTGGGATCTTCAACCAGAAGATTGTCGATGGCTGGCAGGTACTTTGCAAGCTCAGGTCCCTCTTTCTCCCTCTGTTTCGTGTTGTGGACAAGGCCTGGACACATAAAATGCACTGTAGTGCCTTGAACTGCTCCTAAACTGGGCATTTGAGTCCGTCACTGGGCAAGATGATGTGGGATTGAGCCACAGGCCATGGCTGAGACCAGAGGTCTCCTTCCCTGGGTCTCCACAGTGCAGCTGCAACAACCCCAGAGTCCCATCCAGCTTGGCAGTGACTCAGCAAGCAGTCAGACTAAGGATGGAGATGTGCCTAAATACCTCAGGAAGGTGTCTGGCAAAGGATGTGTTTGGTCATGATGGAACATAGGCAAGTGCCTGGGCTGATAGCTGCTCCTTTGGGTTTCCTGGGTAAGTGGCAGACACAGGCTTAAACAGGGATTTTCCTGTAGCATTAGTGATCATATTATTTTCAAGTGAAAATAGGCTAAAAAACTGCCCCAGCCAGCAGTTTTCCTTAGTCTATATCTGGAAGTGGTTTTCATTAGGAGACTTACCTTGCTTTGGAGCATAAAGTACCTTTTTCCTCTTAAAATACCTCTCCATAAGTCAGGGAGGATGAGAGGTTTGCAGGTTGTTTTTTCCTCCCTCTCCACAAAGAAGCTGCAATGCTAGGCCCCATAAATGGTGAGAACAGGGAGGGGAAAGCTTCCCCTCTATTTGCCTTCATGTTTCTTAAAAAAGAACAGGAGTGGTGGCATGCTGGGCTGTGGCCCTCACCCCTGCCTTGCCCCTCCTTGTCCCACTATCTCCCTCTTCCTTTACCTCCCTCCCCCCACAGCAGAGAAATGCCTGGAGGCACAAAGCATCTCTGGCTAACACCAGCCTAGGTGGCTCTGATGGATTCACTTTGCTCCCATTGCCACAATTTTGAGCTGAGAGGAGAAACTCTCTCTGGCAGAGGGCAGAACAGTTAACAAGACCTGGCTTACAGGGTGTGGCTTGTGGCCAGGAAGAGCACCGGTGGGTCCCACATCCCACATATTCCACAATATCCACAGTCAAACTGGATGTAAAGGCCTGGAGACAGACTGAGTGCAGTGCTCTGTGCAGTTTGGATGGCTTAAACCTGACCAGTGCTGCAAAGTCCTTAGAGGCTGATTTATTTATACCAGCTGGGATGCACTCATCCAAGTTTTGGAGAGCCCAGCTATCCTCTAGAGGCCTCTACATATCCGTTTTTAAAGCTAGCTTGCTGAAGCTTTGCTTTGAAACCAATCTCCCTTCAAAAAGCTCTGTTCAGCCTTCAGTTGGAGCCTCAAGCCATTCCTTGAACGCCGTGTGCCTCTTGCAGGTGGAGGAGGCGGACGACTGGCTGCGCTACGGCAATCCCTGGGAGAAGGCCCGCCCCGAGTACATGCTCCCGGTGCACTTCTACGGCCGTGTGGAGCACGCTCCCGACGGCGTGAAGTGGATCGACACCCAGGTACCACCATCTGTCTCCCTGCTGGGCTGGGGAAGGGCAGGCAGGGGAACCCTGGGCTGCCTGAGGTCTTCAGGCTTTGCTTCTCTCCCACACTGGCCAAACTCTCTGCTACCTAGGTAGGAAGGTGACTTTGTAGACTACTGGATTTGAGGAAATAAAAATTTGTGTTGATTTGTTGCAGCAGGATTTGAGAAGAAAGAAGGTTGATAGCAACTTCGGTTCAGTTGGGGCCTCCTTCTCTATTGATCTCCAGGGTGAAGCCCCACAGTCTTGCATGGATTTATGTTGGAGGAGAAGTGTAGGCTCCTTCCATGCTGCTCCTGGCCACTGCTCACTCATACCCTGTGGATTTTCAGGTGGTTCTGCTGCTGCTGCTGTGCAGGGGCATGGAGCAATCCCATGGGTGTTTAACTCTTGTCATGAGAGCAAGTTCCTCTTTCCCAGAGCAGCCTGATGGACTGGAGGTGTGGTTTCTAGTCTCCAGTCTGCCTGGAGGCCTTGTTTTGTGGCATCACGGAGCACAAACAGTCCTTCAGCCTCTCCCACAGCTGAGGAGGTAATGCTGTACTTCAGGAGCTCGTGCTTTGTTCAGGGTACAGGCTGCTGCATCATAGGTGCATTCCCATCTCACAGCTGATGAAGGTACAGTTGTATTAAAAGGCTTGAAGATGTTTTAGCCTCTCCTCTGTAATCTCTGCTCAGGATGGAGGAAGGAAGGACAATTAATTTCTCTGGGATTCAGGGAGGTGACCTAGCCTTGTTGCCATAATGTTCAGCGGTCTCTCAGCCTGATGAACCAGCTCAGTTCATCTGAAGAGCTCACAGTCACGGAGCCCAGCCTTTCCCTTCAGCACCTAGAGCTGAAGCTCAGTTACAGAGTCACCTGGGCCTGCTCAGAGGAGAAATAAACCATTTTATTTCTGGTTGTCAGAGGCTGTGCAGTGACCTAGGCCATTGCCAGGATAGCAGTGCAGGGGTTCAACACCACAGCCCCAGCACAGTGAACATCTTGGAGGCACCGTGCCAGAGCTCTCTGGCCCCCAAGTGCAGCAGGCATCCTCTTGGGGACCGAGTGCCACTGCATTTCAACATGCCTTTCTTCTGATCTTGCTGGTAGTCTGGGGTTTGAGGGATCCCAGACACTGCTTCCTACAAGGAGGTGAGTTTTCAGATAGTACTGCTAAGAGAACAAGTTGGAAAGGGTCAAAAAAGCCAAAGACACAGTCTCCAAATATAGCATGGCTGCGTTCATGTGATGTGTGCCCCAGTCTCTGGGCAGGCTCCCTGCCTGCTTCCATGTTCGGAGCTGGTAACAGCAGCTTGGAGAGCCTGAGCTCTTGCTGATTCTCCCCAGAGGGGAGGTGTTGCTGATGCCAGCACAAAGAGGCTGTTCAGGACCAACATGCTGATCTGCCCAGGTTTTCCCTGCTATGTGAGCTGGGAGCTCCAGGGTTACTCCCTGTAGCCATGTGTGCAGCATCCTGAGGCTTAAGCATCATCTGCAAACTGCACAAAGAGTTTCACACTCATGTTCAGTTCAGGTGCTGGAGATCTCCGTGGATTTATCCAGGCAGGTTCAACAAACCCTGAGTATTGGGTGAATGGCTCTGGAAATGGTGCTGCAGTGGTAGGGTTCAGTCCTGGCAGGTTGCAGAAGGCTAATGGGCAGGATTCAGGCTGTGGAGTTAATCCCAGATGGAAACACAAAGGTCCAAGCTGCCCTGGCTCTACCCCAGCACAGACAGAATCACAGTGGGCAGCTGAGGGTGCTTTCAGTGCTCTGACAGGTACCCCAGTTGGTATAGGAAGGTCAGCAGGTTTCTTGCAACTCTCTCTTGCATCTCATTGATGGGCTTGTAACTCCAGTTGGTCAGTAAAGCTCCAGACAGCTCTGGCTCCCCTAAGAATGCTTTCCCAGTAGGTGGTGGAAGTGCCCATGACAGCAGGGAAGTCCGTGAAGCTCAGCAGGTGTCTTTAGTGAGGTGAGATTCCTTCCACAGCCAGGACTTGTCTTTGTCCTCTGGATTCTTCCTGCAGAGGTTTCAGCCACTCTCCCACCTCCTCTGAGGCCACTGTGCTGTAACCAGAGGGGAAAACTGTCCTTTTGCAGGTTGTCCTTGCCATGCCTTACGACACCCCAGTGCCTGGATACAAGAACAACACTGTGAACACCATGAGACTCTGGTCTGCCAAGGCACCCAACGACTTCAACCTCCAGGAGTGTAAGTGCTGTCCCTCCACTGCCTCTCCTCTGGCCAGGCTGGGACACAGTTGTCCCTTTGTGCATGGCACCTGGCACAGCACTTCACATCTGGCCTGCTTTGTCTTTATCTCCTTGCTAGCTCCAAAACACAGCACTGGGTACACATCCATGGATCACACTACCCCCCAGCTGCTTCCAGAGCCCTTATACCCCAGGACACCCACCCATTCTCCTTCCATCCCCATCACACTTCTCATGCTCTCACAACCTTCCCTCTGCCTTCCCCCAGTGACAGACCACCTGCCACTGGATTCCCTGCATCACCAAATGAGCTGCAGACTTTCCATGGAGGGTCATTTCTGTGCAGCATCATCCTTTAGTGCTGAAGCAAAAGAGCAGCACAGCCCACCTTACTGTTGGCTTGCTTTAGGTGCATCTTGCAGCCTCTAATTGTAGTGCTGAAGAGCAGGACAACTAACACACCAAATGTCAGTGCTAGGCTGTCACAGGATGGGAAAGTTTTAGGTTAGACTGATTTGATTTATTCTTCCATATTGGCAAGAGATGTGTGAGTCCAAGCAGCCTTGCCAGGAGAACTTGTGTGGGACATGGGGTGATGGCCCTTGAGTCTGCTCAGTTCTTGACTGGCAGTTGTGGGCAAGGTTTTGATGAGCCTTTTGTACCCTGCAGGAGCTGAGTGTGATGATGGTGTTTGTGCTTCTCTGTCCAGACCCATTTCTCCTTAATTCTCAAGCAAGATGGCTGCTCACTCACTTCCTTGTTTTGCCTTGTCTGGCTGCTGTCTGTCTTCAGTGTCTGCCTGTCCTTCCTGATATGTGTGTCTTGTGAAGCACATGGAGATGTGCCTTTCTCTTATCTATTCTCTTATCCCATCTCCTCGTGTCACTCCAGTGCTTTTCACACACATACCTTCCCATCCTATTCCATTAATACCAGCCTGAATATTCCTGTTAAAAAACCTCTCTACAAGAGAGAGTGTGGTGTCAGGGACCTGCCTGAATCTCTACAGCTGCTGCAGTGCTGTGTGTATTTCTCTCCCTGCAGTCAATATGGGTGACTACATCGAGGCAGTGTTGGACAGAAACCTGGCAGAAAACATATCCAGAGTCCTGTACCCAAATGATAACGTGAGTGACTGTCTTGCCTCTCTTCCCTGTTGCTCATCCTTCCTGCAGTTGTATCTCCTTGTTTGCAAGCACTGCAAGGTCATGGCCATCTGATGCTTATTGCTCTGGTTTAGTACAACAGGTTGTCCCTATAATTCCCAGTGAACAGATATGGCTCTGCTGGCTCCAGAGGGTCTTTGCTGACTGATGGCAGCTAAGAGTCTGGCCCATATGATGTAGCTGCTCTGTTCCCTGCTCCTTCAACTTCAAGGCAGTTGCCAGTTTACACAGTGTGGACTCATTTCCATCCCCAGTTCAAGGGGTTTCTCACTGCAGGGGCTGTCCTAGGCCAATCACTCGCTGGGCACTGGTTCCAGAAGGGAAGAGCCCTCATATCTAGTCATGGATTGGCATCTGTGCTGGAAAAGCTAATCCCCTGTACTTTACCCCACGCCCTATCGCTCCTGCTGGTGTTTTAAAATAGACCAGCATGAAGCATGGTGTGTGTGAGGCAGCTGGTGTGTCCAGAGACACTCTGGCTATTGCAGAAAGCCCAAAATCCTTTGTCCAAAAGCCCTGCAAAGGATTTTGCCGCAAGGGAGGGAGCTGTGCTGGTGCTGTAGGAGTAGCACGGATGTGGCAGGCTCTGTTGCTCTCTCTGGGAGCAGCTCTTTGGGATGCCAAGCCCCTTGTGAGTCCCTGCAGCTGCTGTCCCCATCAGAGACATGTGAGAAACATCCACATTTGCTCTGGTGAGGAGCCTCACAGCAGCCAGACAAGGCAAAACTTGTGAGGCCTGTTGGGAAGCCCCTTGGGGGGGAGAGGAGCATCTCCAAGGGTTTGGCTGCCAGGTGGGGGTGGCAGCTGCAGCTCTGATGGATGTGGTGCCCCCAATTGCAGTTCTTCGAAGGCAAGGAGCTGCGGCTGAAGCAGGAGTACTTTGTGGTGGCTGCCACCCTCCAGGACATCATCCGCCGCTTCAAGTCCTCCAAATTCGGCTGCCGAGACCCTGTGAGAACGTGCTTTGAAACCTTCCCAGACAAGGTGAGGCCGTGGGCAGAGGTTCCAGGGAAATTTCCAGACCTGCCTCTCATGAGGGAGAGCAGGACACTCAGGACTGAGTGGGGGCATTTTTACAAACACCCTGGCAATTTGGGTTGTAAACCAGATGATCTGCAGGCCTGTTTTCCCAGGGAAAAATTTGTAATTTGGAGCAAAACTTAAAAAGTTTGAATAGGTCTGTTACTGAGAGCTCTGTCTGTCCCTGGGTTGTGAGTCATGAGAAGAACCTTGGGCTTGGATACCCCAGCCCCGTGCATGAGGGACACTGTCACAGTCCTGTCACTGCCAGAACTGAGACCAGCAGTTCTGTGTTGCAGGTGGCTATTCAGCTAAACGACACCCACCCTGCCCTGTCCATACCAGAGCTCATGCGGATCCTGGTGGATGTGGAGAAAGTGGACTGGGACAAGGTGAGCAGAGCTGGGAGGTCCCTGCCCAACCTTGCAGGGGAAGGAGTTGTGGGATTTCCTTTTCCCTCCTGGCCTGGGTGCACATGCATTAACCTGCTGTCTGTAATGCAGGCCTGGGAGATCACGAAAAGGACCTGTGCCTACACCAACCACACCGTGCTGCCTGAAGCCCTGGAGCGCTGGCCGGTCTCCATGTTTGAGAAGCTGCTGCCGCGGCACCTGGAGATCATTTACGCCCTCAACCAAATGCACCTCGATGTAAGGGACTGGTCCCAGGCTGTGGGAACTCCCGGGGTCTTAGGGTGACCACCTTCAGGATGGGAGTGCTCCTAGGTCCTGTGTCACTCACGTCCCTCTCCCTGCCTGCAGCGTGTGGCAGCTCTGTACCCAGGGGACATCGACCGTCTGCGGAGGATGTCAGTGATCGAGGAGGGCGACTGCAAGCGGATCAACATGGCTCATCTCTGCGTCATCGGCTCCCACGCCNCTCCCACGCCGTCAACGGCGTGGCCCGCATCCACTCCGACATCGTGAAGAACTCGGTGTGAGTTGGGACACCCTCTCTGCTCACTGGGCTTTGCCTGCCAGCTGGGGAGGGTTAGCTGGGGAAGTTGGGTGTCCAGCTCTGCTTTGGTTGCCTTGCTGGGGAGACTCCCTTTGGAGCTGGTGAAACTCGTCAGTACCGCTGAGGAAGGGTGTGAGAGTTCACAGCTGTTACAGGGAGATTGACAGAGCCTGCCCTGAGTCAGGAGCACACACTGGGGGTGCCCAGCTGAAGCTTTGGGTGCTGGTGGGTGGCTCAGAGCTCGCTGGTGTTCCAGGTTCAAGGATTTCTATGAGCTGGAGCCAGAAAAGTTTCAGAACAAGACCAATGGGATCACACCGAGGCGCTGGCTCCTGCTGTGCAACCCAGGACTGGCTGACATTATTGCTGAGGTGAGTGGTGAGCATGTGAAGTGAGGGGCTGAGTGTGACCCTCTGGTCACCTCTTCTTGTGGTCTGGTCAGCCCTGAGGCTGACACCTGGCAGTTGTGTGGGGACAGCCTGGGAGGACCATGCCTGTGGTATGTGTAGGTGTGAGATTGGCTGGGCTTTAAAGTTGATGATGAAGAGTTGGCCAAAAAAAGCTGCAGAAATCTGGATCTGGTCCCTGCCCTCATGGGGACTGCACACAGTCAGGCACAACCAACCACAGGGTGTCTGCACAAGCATGGAGCTTCATAGGCACAAAGGAGTTCCTGTGGAGGCCCAGCCCCAGTTCTGTCCCTTCTGTTTCCCAGGCCCTTTAGCACAGGTTTTTGCACCACACTGGGACATGCCATGGCTGAATATCATCCTGCAATTAAATGTATCTTGATGTCCTGCCCATTGGTTTCTCCAACTGCCAGGAGGTCTTGGCACATGTGCACCCATCCTCCCTCTTCCTGCTAAAACTCCTTGAGAGAGGGGCTTGTCCGAGGTTTTGCAAGTGCCCTGTTCCCACTGGGCTTCTTTATGACACAGAGAAGTAACCTCACCATAAGAAACCGTGCCCCTTTTCCTGGCCACACGGTCTCTTCCAGTTCCCAGTGGGACTGTGGCACCTCTCTTGGGGAAGAGCAGTTGTGGACTGGGTGAAGTGTCTCATGACATTCTTGGTTTGTCATTTTAGAAAATCGGGGAAGGCTTTATCACAGATCTGAGCCAGCTGAAGAAGCTACTGGATTTCATCGATAATGAGACTTTTATCAGGGATGTGGCAAAAGTCAAGCAGGTAACGGGCACTGGAGCTGGCCTGGGGGAAGAAGGCTAAAAGCACCATGCTCCCAGCAACATCCCAGCAGCAAATGCTCGCTTCTGATGCAAGCCCTGGGAACCCATGCCTATTCCTCATATTTTTCTGCCAGGAGAACAAGCTGAAGTTTGCAGCCTACTTGGAGGAGCAGTACAAGGTGAAGATCAACCCTATGTCCATGTTTGATGTCCAGGTGAAGCGAATCCATGAGTACAAGCGGCAGCTGCTGAACTGCCTGCACGCCATCACCCTCTACAACCGTAAGTCCTGCCTGGGCTGGTAGGCAAGGGGTGTCCCCCAGCCCCTCACTGCCAGGGCTTCTCTCCAGGAGGGAAGACAGAGTGTCTGAAGGGTCATACAGAGCTCTGGGGAAAAGCTCACAGCCCACATCTCCAGCTCAGGTAACCTCCACACCTGTTCTGCAGGTGTCGAGACTAACCTGGTGCAAGACCCCATTTCCCAGTGTATACTTGGAGCCCCTGCCCACTCCCAAAGGGAGGCAAGTCATTGGAGCTCTGCGTTGTTCTGGCTTGGGTAGTTCTCCAAGGATCTGAATCCCCAAGGATTCTGTGGCCATTTTTTGCCCATCACAGCTCCAGCAGATGTCTGGTTGGGCTTCAGGGTCCTGCAAGGTTGATGGGTCCTCGTGACATGGGCTGAGATCCCAGCCCATCTCTGATCCACGCAGTAAACTCTGCCCAGTTTATCTTCAGTTCCGAAGATTTTTAATTTTTTTTTTTTTTAAGATCAAATTTGAGCTTTCAAATTTGAAAAAATTTTGAAGAAAGATCCCTGCTCTTTCAGGCATCAGATGTAATCCATCCAAATCCTTTGTGCCCAGGACCATTATGATCGGAGGAAAGGTAACCTGCGTTCCAGACTCGGTGCATGCGTGGCTCAGGGGGTGGGTGGGGGAGGTTCCTGTCCCCTTTCTGTGGCTTTGCTGGGCCTGCTGTAGATTAGCCAGCAACAGGGAACACTTCCATGGACTAACTGGACTGAGCAAGGCTCCATCACTATTACCCTGTGGCTCAGGACTTCTCCTCCCAAGAGGGTGTTTTTTCTAATTCGTGGCTGGGAGAATTAGGATTTGTCAGGCTTTGGAGAGACTTTATTGTAGTCTTTCAGTACCTGAGTTGGGCCTTTTAAGAAAGATGGGGACAAATGTTTTAGCAGGACCTGCTGTGATAGGACAAGGGATAGTGGTTTTGAATTGGAGAAGGGTTGATTTAGATTAGGTCTGAGGTGGAAATGTTTTCAGTGAGTGTGGTGAACCACTGGAACAGGTTGCCCAGAGGTGAAAGATGCTCCATCTCTGGAAACATTCAAGATAGGTTGGATGGGGCTCTCAGCAACCTGGTCTAGTTGAAGATGTCCCTTCTTATTGCAGGGGGGTTGGACTAGATGTCCTTTAAAGGTCCCTTCCAACCCAAACCATGCTGTGATTCTATATGAACAGTAGAGGAGAGGCCCAGACTCACTGTAGTGAGGACCCCACACTGGCATCTCTCATGCTCTCCCTTCCTTAAAAGCCTTCCCCATTTCTGGGCTGCTCTTCTTCAGGCGGCCCCTGGCTACCACATGGCCAAGATGATCATCAAACTCATCACATCCATTGGTGAGGTCATCAACAACGACCCCTATGTGGGGGACAAGCTCAAGGTCATCTTCCTGGAGAACTACCGGGTATCCTTGGCTGAGAAGGGTATGTCTGGTCTTCTGTAAGCACATGTCAGAAGTTGGGCATGTCCCAGCTGAGCCCAGGAACGGGCTGGCCTGAGAGGCAGTTGTGGCAGGACACCTGGCTGTCCCCTAGGAAGAGCCTGAGGGCTCCACACAGGGCAGGAAGCCAGCTTCATGCAGGAGTGACAGCAGCTGCATGGGGTCATGGCAAAGCTGAGCCAGGCCCTGGCCCCAGAGTTGTGCCGTTTGGGCTGAGGGTGAGGTCAGAAGGGCCACGGGCAAATGCCCGGGATTGTATTGCTGTCCTGGTTGTGGGGAGCTGCAATGTGCCAAGGATTAACTCCTACCTCTCTTGCACCTGGCAGTGATCCCAGCAGCGGATCTCTCCCAGCAGATCTCCACAGCTGGTACGGAGGCCTCAGGTACTGGCAACATGAAGTTCATGGTGAACGGGGCCCTCACCATTGGTACCATGGACGGGGCCAACGTGGAGATGGCCGAGGAGGCAGGCGAAGAAAACCTCTTCATCTTTGGCATGCGGGTGGAGGACGTGGAGGCCCTGGATCGGAAAGGGTTGGTCCCCGCCAGGGCTCGTCTGATGGGGATACAGGGCTCAGCTCTGGTGGGGAGAGCCATGTTCTCTGGGAGGGACATTCCTCTCTGGGCAGCTCTGGAGCAGGAAAAAGCAGGGGGCTGGAGGCCTTGATGATCCATCAAGGATGCAGCTCGCCCAGAGCACAGTGGCCGAGTGGGACATGGCACAAAGTGTATCAGCCACGAGCAGGGTGCTCTGATGGACAGAGCCCTGGGAGAAGGCCCCTCGCTCAGGAGCTGTACCACGTCCTTGCCTGCCCTCCCTGCCCCAGACACACGAGGGCCCCAGGAGGAGCAGCAGTGCCTAGAGCCTGTCTCTGCTGGGTGCAGGTACAACGCCCGGGAGTACTACGAGAGCCTGCCCGAGCTGCGCCAGGCCATCGACCAGATCAGCAGCGGCTTCTTTTCCCCTCGAGACCCCGGCTGCTTCAAGGACGTTGTGAACATGCTCATGCACCACGACAGGTGAGTCCTGGGAAGCATCCCTGCTCAGGGGGGAGCCCTGCCTGCTCAGGGGAAGATGTCTGTCCTGCCCCAAAGGCAAACCCCAGCCGGACTCTGCTTTGGGTTTCAGGTTTAAGGTGTTTGCAGACTATGAGGCCTACATTAAGTGCCAAGGCCAAGTGGACCAGCTGTTCATGGTAAGACATGGCCACGACTGAGGGGGAAGGATGGGGTCTTTGGCCATGGCAGTGCAGTGGGAAGACTGGGGGTAAGTGGGATAAGCGTGCTCCAGTAGAGCCCTTCTTATGGACACCCCAGCATGTGGGCGCCCTGGGGCAGGGTGAGGCAGGTTTGGCTGCTTCAGCAGCCCCACACCACGGTGTTTAAACCAGGCAGTGCCCTGCAAGGCTGCGAGCCAGGACAGAGCTGGGTGAGCAACTGAGTGCTGACATTGCCTCTCCTCTTCCCAGGATCCCCGCGAGTGGACGAGGAAAGTCATCAGGAACATTGCGTGCTCGGGCAAGTTCTCCAGTGACAGAACCATCACGGAGTATGCCCGTGAGATCTGGGGGGTGGAGCCTTCTGCCACAGCAATCCCCCCACCCAACCTCCCCCGAAACTGATGGCAAGCACCAAGGGAAGGAAGGAGGGATACGCTCCCAGCGCAGGAGGCCTCACCTGCATTTCACCACCAGTCCGATGGGCTCAGCTCTGCAGAAACAAGGCCTTTCCCTCAGAGGGGTAGAAGGATGCGCTGAGGAGGAGCCCTGACTGAGGAACAAGAGCTGGGGGGGCTGGAGAAAGGACCTTGTGTTTGCACCTACTACCTAGCCTGCATGTGCTGCATAGTGCTTCTAGTGAGATGAGCATGGATAAGTCTTCCACGGCTGTGCTCCGTGCTTAACAAGGGCTTTCCAACTAAACCCTCCCCTCCCCGCTGTGTGCAAGGGCCTGCCCTCCTTGACCCTGCCCCACAAGTAGGATTAGCCAACACAGAGCGTGTCTTGCATTCTCCTCCGGGGGTCTGCCAGGCCCAAAGCTGAGGGAGGAAGAGGCCACTCCCTGCCCATCCCCTTCCCCAGTTTCACCTAAAGAAGGAGGGGTTGGCTGTGAAAGCAGCTGGCCCCGGGGCAGGCACCAATGTCAAACACCGTGCCGCAAGCAGGAGAGCCTGGGATCAGCCACTTCCTTACCACAGAGCTTACTGTAGCCTCCTCCCACACCTCTTTCCTAACTACAGGCCCAGTAACCAAGCCACTCCAGGGATTTTTAGCCTCCATGTCTGCACAGGGAGGGCTGCACCTGCCACTGCCAGCTGGGTGGCTGAGCCTGCTGACTCTTGGCTCTGCAGGTACAGCTGTGTGCTGGGTGCTGCCCAGGGGGTGAACATGGATCACATCCCTGGCATTCCTCCGTAGCAGGGTCATGCTGCTCCACATGTCCCTCCCAGTGCTGGGGTCACAGTTTAACACCCATAGTGCTGTGTAGTGCACCAGTACTGCCCTGTTTGACACCAACTCATTAAAACAACCCAAACACCTGCTGGTTTGACTTTGGACTGACTTGTGACTACTCCATACCTCTGGGTTCAGGTTGCAGCAACTTTCAGGCCATGATGCCTGAATTGCTGCTGTCCTTCCCCAGCTGTGACTTTGTGGTCCCCTGCAGCTGGCAAGGTGCTGGCATGGGGGGCAACATGCCCACATCAGGCTGACTCTGTGCACTGGGGTGGGGGTTAGTGTTGGGTTTGCCCTGCAAATGGCACACAGGGCTCCTGTGCTAGAAATCACACAGGCAGCTCCTATCTCCCCCCTCCCAGGGGAGGAGCAGAGCCTCAGCTGCAGCCAGAGTACAGGCACAGACCCTCTGGGCTCCAGGAGAGTCGCTCCCCTAGAGCTGGCAGCAGCCACAAAGATTTGCCCAGTCCCAGCTGCAAGTTCACCTCCCACACACAACCCTACTGCAGCCCTACCCCACACCCAGCTGACCTGCTCAGTGGGGGAAAAATGTCCCAAAAACTGCCAGGTAAGACTGGTAAAGCTAAAGTGATCAGCAGTCAATGCCTTTATTAAAACTACACCACTTTTAGATAAACATTTCAGTTTAAATTTCCAAGCATATCACTGGCCTGCTAACAGGAATGGTGGTGCTGGGACCACCAACACCAGCAGTTCTCGTGCTGGACTCCCAGCTCTGTCCCACCAGGAGGAAGGCAGCCAGCCAGGCCCCAGCTCAGGCTGCACTTTGCCCCAAGCCAGCTGCCAGCAGCAGCATTAACTGGAATGTGTGTGTTACCCTCCAGAGCCAGGTAAGTATTTCTCATCTGTCAGTGCAATAAATTATGGTTGACGCACTTGTATTGAAGTGGCACAGCTACTTTATGAGTATCAGGGGTCAGAAACCTCAGGGACGACCGCGCTAATGGCAGAAGAATCTTGGTACAAGAACAAGCTACTGTCTCTTTTGCAACTAGTATGAGCCTGCAGATATAACTCTGATGCATGCTGAGCAGTTTATACTATGCTGTACACACCTGACCAGACCCTTGGCGCAGCACAGTTCCCTTTGAGCGCTCGTGACTAAACCTACAGCACCTGGTACTGTCTGTATGGACTGACAAGGGGCAGGATGCCAGCGAGGCAGTGTGTGACTGACTCCTCTTTCAGTGCAGAGCTCCTCAGTGGCATAAAGCAGCCCCCCTTCCAGCCCCAAGCAGGGCAAGGACATCCCCAGAACCTCTCCCTGTGGGAAAGGCTCATTTCCGCTTCTGCCTCCTGGACAATGGCTGTCAGAGGGGCTAAGATGTGCTACTGGAAGTGTACAGAAGGCAGGGGGGAGAAACAGGAGTGACACCCCAGACTTATTTTTGCATCAAAAACTGTGTATCACTGCCTGCTTTTAACTACAGTGGAGCAGCACTGCCATCAGGAACAGGAAAACCTGGCCCAAGGAGTTAAAAAGTAGTTGAGGAAAAAACCCCTTGCCCTTCTCACCAGAAAGCAGCACATGGCTGTCTGGGTGTGTACAGGGGTAATGGAAGACATCCGTTCTGGCAGCCTGGGCACACATTGTTCATGGAAGAGGAGATCAAGCAAAAAACTAACCTCACACTTTCTGGCTCAAACACCCAAGTCTGCAGTTTATATACATGTGTCATTCCAATCCTAATAGGAAGTACTTGTGAAAAAGGGGAGGAGGGCCGCAGAAGATAGCAGGGATGGGAGCAAAAAATGATGTTCAGAAGAAAAAGGGTACAGGAAAGATAAAAGAGCAAGCCTTTCCCTTTAAATAGGTGTTTCAAAAGGAAGAACAAAAAAAAAAAAAACAAACCTTTCATTTTATTTCCAAATGTCTGCAATTACCCCAACACTTCCAGCACATTGTGACTGAAGAGCTAAAAATACCTGTCACTACCTGGATCCTCCATGTATTTGTAATTTCAGCCACTGATCGGAAAGGAAAGGCAAAGAAAGAGAACACCTCAAACTCAAGCAAGACAACTGCGGTAAGGAGACATGGCAAAAGCCATTTGCCTACAAATGAATCTCTACACGATCCAAAAACAGCAGCAGTGTTTAGAAGTGAAAAGAAACATCCTTGGTCATGACACAGTGTCCTAGGAACATCTGTCCTCAGCAGTACCACGAGGGATTGGCGAGGCTTTGCTGCGCTTACATTTTTCATGGTTCAGTACCAGCTCCTGGGCTGTTACCACCCCTCCATCCGTGTCCAGAAAGAAGCCAACAACTTCTTCCTTCTGCCGTCACAGATGCTGATGCCAGAAGCTGGAGTTGCCAAGGGTACACATCAGGACTGGAATGGGAATCCCTGACCTCCTCTAGTGCCAGGGATGGAAGAACGGCAGACTGACCCACAGGGAGAGGGGAGGAAAAGGAGACAGAGGAAGGAAACGAAAATCTCTGGGCTGACAAGCAGTCAGTCTTCAGTGATGATGCTCATGTTCAGATTTTCCCAGGAATTCCCTAGAAAAGGAAATGACAAAGCAGTGACACTCGGCTCTCCTATACTCTGGTGCACACCACAGCCTGCAGCTCTTCCCCTGGCAAATCCTATGGCTCAAGCATTTGCAGCTGCAGGGAACAGCACTGAGCTTTGCTCTCACACCCATCAGCCAAGCTGAAGCGACTGCTCTGCAAACAGCTCCTCCACAGCATCCGGCTCACAGCAGAGATGAGCCACAAAGGGCTCCCAGATTTCTGTGGCTCCCCTTCCCAAAAGCTGCTTTGCAAGGAGGTGGAGAGCTCTGACTCCTGTGCTAAGCCAGCCCCGGTATCTCCCCCGCTGTGGAGAGCAAAGGGTGCCCAGCCCCGCCCCACGCCGGCATTACCGCAGTATCCGAGGTAGCTCTGGACTCCTGTAGATGTACTTGTGCCGGTAGCCGAGGTCTGTGTGGAAGGGCACAAACTGCACCTTGTAGTCCCGGAAGCTCCGCGACGTGGCCGCGATGTTGTAAAGCTGAAGCCGAGGGCAGGCACGTGAGGGACTCGAGTTACTCCAGCCCAGCTCCCCCTGCCAAACCTGTAGCCCCCTCAGGCGTGGGTGAGGGGCCCTGGCTGGAGCAGCTTTGGTAGCTCCAGCCTCATTTCACTACTGATTTGCCACCTCCAGCACCACAGGATCTGCCGTCCCTCTGCACTGTGTGTTTTACACCTTTCTATTACTGACTTTGTGCCTGGCTGGGATGTCATTCTATCCACACCAGTTCCTCCCACCAGATCAGTTTGCAGAGCCCCTTGTGTACCTTTTTTCCCAGATGAAATGGTACCACTGGATCATCCTCAGCATGAAGGATGAGCAGCGAGCAGGAAATGTATTTCACACTGTAAAACAGACAACAACATCACAAAGGCCCAGAGCAATCCCATTGTTCTCTAACACACATCAACACGTGCATTTTTAAGAAAACTGTAATGACAAACATGTCCTGTGGGTTATTAACTACAATTTAAAACCTTATCTGGGCACCATTCATTTGATCTATAGAAAATTTACCAGTGAAAGACATGCTCATAAAATTTTCTTGCTGCTTAGACCAGAGAAAAGTGGCTCACTCCACTGTAAATCATCACCCCCTCCCCAAGGTCTGGTTTGGTTTAAATACTGGACACTCACAAATGCTCAGGGTCTTCAATGAAAGACTCAGTGAAAGGAGACAACGTGATTACAGGCAAGGTGGCTTAAGCAAATGCACAGCAAAGGAATATTCCCAAACCTTCCATGCTCCAATGCTACTGTTTTATGTGTAAGGTACACTTGAAAAGCATGACATGAACCAAATCAGCATATCCCTGAGTAGTCTCTGTTCTCTCTGTTGCATCTGTCCTTACTACGAACAATTAAAAAAGACAGAGCTCCACTGTGCTGCTCTCAGAGCTGTGAGAGTAATTGAAATCACTCCAGTAAGAGCAATGCAGCAACAAAAAAAAGCCAGAGAGCGGCTATCCTCCTCGGTGCTTGCCACGGCTCACTGCAGCCACAGCTGAAACCCCAGCAAAGAGGGAACTCACTTCTCATCGTTTGCAAATTTAATTCCACTTGTCGTGATGGGGTCAAGGAAGAACCAGTCAAATCCAGGGAAGTATCTGTATATCTGAGAGGGAAAATGTGCATTAGTGGCAGGCACCAGCAGGCCAGTGATACAAACAGCAGTAAAAGGGCAGGCCACTGCCACCCCACAACATCCCTTGGCTGCTGACCATGCTCTTTGCAGTGAGATTGCCCCTGTTTCCACCAGCATCCTTTTTCCTCCCGTTTCGGGCCCATCTCACCAGCCTGCTCAGGATCAGGCCCTCTGGGTGCTTGCATGGTCAAAGCCTCCAGGTATCATGCAGGACTGTTGGCAATTCTTCCTGGAAGGGCTTTATCCCAGGGCACCTCACCAGCCTGGCTGCATCCGAGGCCTGGACTGGGTGTCTGCTCATTTCAGAGCCAATTCATTCCCAAGCTGGACACATGGCTCTGGCCCTGCTTACTGTGTGCTCCCAGCAGCTGTCTCACGTGCAGCTCTTCACCCCTGATGTTTCCAGACACCACCACTGCCCCACAAGTCCTGCAGTTAGCTCAGCTGCAGCACTTCTGGAGGTTCATTTCTGTGCACACAATTCCATGCCACCAGTGTGAGAGTCACGGGGTACTTGCCACAGAAAAGGGGTGACTCCGCGCCTCCTCCCGTATGTTGGTGAACGGAGACTCCAGGATCAGGGCATCCGGGGGTGTTTCTGAAAAGCCAAAGGCAATGTGCTGAAATGCAGGGGTGCAGACAGCCAGCAAGGTCAGGGTCTGCCTCATGAGAGCCGCTGCCACCACGGTGCGCCAAGGACAGCTCTGTCACCACCCCAAAGGCCTGCAGGAACACGGGACAGCGGCAGGCTGCCGGGAAGCGCATCCGCACTCACCTCTCTCGCAAAGGCGCCGCACCAGATTCGTCGCAACCCTGGAGAGAAGAACGAGCATGGAATTGGCACAGGCTCCCTGCAGCTCCAGAGGTGGCACAGGCACAACTCAACAGCCACAAGGTCGATCCCTCACACTGCCCGAGGTCCCGGCAGCCAGCCCACAGTGAGCTGGGTTCCCACCGGCCTCACGTACCCGGCTGTCCCAAGTGACATCAGGGGCCTGTGTTTAAGGGAACAAGTCCAAGGAAGCAACACAGCAGGCAGCCCCTTGGATGGGCTCTTTTCAGGTGGTTCCCAGCACATCCACAGCTGTGTGACACAGCCTCCTACCTCCAGACCACAAGGGCTGAGCAAGCAAGAGGGGAATGCAGGGCTATAGGCAGAGGTGGGTGTGTTCCAGGCAGCTGGAGTGCAGGGTCCCAGGGCTACACTGCAAGGAGCTTCCCTAACTGGGACAGAAAGCAGCAAGGTCTCCCCTATGCATCACCCTAATGGGACAGGGATGTTTCCAAAGTTGCTGAATCCTCCAAGCACAGCACGTTTCACAGACCTCGAACTCCAGACTGGCTGTGGTCACTAGAGAACTCAGCTGGGGGCCAGTCTCAGGACACTCTGACTGCAGTGTTGGGAAACATCACAAGCATGCTCTGACCCAGAAAGGGATTCTGAACAGGGCAAAAAATTTAGAGGGCGAGCCAAAGAAAAAGTCTTTGTCTTCTCTCAAACAAGGCAGGGTGTTTAGTGTCACAGCAATGAAGAGGCACTACCCTGAAATACCACCCTGTCCCAGCAGGTATTTCACAGCAAGGAAAGCTGTTGTGGTCTTACAGTTTATCTGCACACAGCTCAACTCAAAGGTAACTCTTGTGTTTGCCCTCTGCTCCTCCAGCAATCACAGGGGTAAGAGCATGTGGTGCTGAACACAACTCGCCTCCAGACAGCCATAGAAAGGGAGGAAGCAGGAAAGGAAAGTTAAAAACATGAAGGCAAAGGCACTTGACACCTTGAACTTCCCTTTGCCAGGCATGACCATGCAAATGTCAGAGGTGCAGGCATGTGCACAAGCACTGATTACACATGGCATGTTCATCAGGATAGGAGGAAAACCTTTTGTAAGGACAAGTCACACGCAAGTGTGGCTGGTCTGAGACACTTTCAGAGTACCAGAGAAGTCTGATATTCTGCTCTGAAGGACAATCTGCAATCTGTTATTTTAAGTGTCTTTCTAGTGTGAGCCCTCTGGACAATGAAGGTTCAAGATCCATTGCTGCAGTCATTCACTGTAGCCCTTCTCATTCTGTACAGTGCAAAGGGGGAAGCCACCCTCCAGAAATTATGCCACAGATGCCAAGCCAAGCCAGCCCAGGAATTACAACAAACAGCACCTTCACCCAAGGTCAGTGTTTAGTGCTCTTTAGAAACTGCTTCTTTAGAAGTGCCACCAAGATTAGATGCTTACCCTGTGCCCAGGGAGTGCCCCCATATATAGACAGGGTTGTCTCCACTTCGTGCTTTTATCCAGTCGAAGACGTGAAGGGCGTCGTAGGTCATTCCCCTCTCTGACGGGCTGCCTACTGAGTCACCCCAGCCTGGAACACAGGGAGTTCCTGCTGAGAACTGCTCAAACTGCTCAGCAGAGCCCGCCAGCTCCTCCCATGCAGCCCATCTGCAGCTGCAAGGGACACGGATGGGACTTGGGCACTTTCTGTTCACTTCACTGTGCACCTCTACGATTTGGGGCTGAAAGCCCTGATTGTGCCACAGTCATTTAATCAGGGTAACTGCTGTCTGCCAAGGAGTTTGTGTGGATTTAGTCAACAACAAAACCAAGGACTGGATCTCAAACGCTGCTCCAACAGCGTTCTTGCACATACCCACCTGCAACAGCCCAGCTCCCAAACCTTCCCTGCTTTTGCCTGCACGTAACCAATTTGTGAGTGGAGTCTCTGCCAGCACAGGATTGGATGCTTGAGGCCAAAACCCAACCGTGTCTCACAGAGCTGTTGCAACATCAGTTTGTGCTGTTCAATCAGTGCCCTCCAGCAATTTTCCACCCTCCTGACTGTTTTGGCTCCGTCCCTTTTGCTGCACATCTACACATTGTGTGCTCAACAGCCAGCACCCCACATCCCTTCTGATACCTAATCATCAGCCAGAGAAACAGCTGCCAGCAGGACTGAAAAACAGGGCAAGCTCCTACAAATAAACCTCTCCCAGATGTCTTATTGATAAAAATGCAATGGATTCATTCTTTTCCTGTATCTATAGTTGCATTACACTGCAGCCATGGCTTAAATACTAAGAAAGTAAAAAAAGAGCAGCAGATGCTGGACTGCTGGTGCAGAGGTGCAAAGCAGTCCTGGCTTCTGCCAAGCATTGTTAGCAAATCATTTGTTCTGTCTTATCTCACCTATGAGCTTTTAAAAGGAAGTAAGTGCAAGTTCAGTTCCCTGTGTGACCTTAGGAAAGTCAACTAGATCTTATCCAAAAGGACTACACCTAGGCAAGCCCATCAGCTTCCATATGTGCACCTGGAGGGTACCTGAAGTGGGTGCTGTGACAGCTTGTGTGCCTGGCTCACTCTCTGCTCCTTAGCTCCCAAATCTACAAGCCCCATGCATGAGGACAGACAGGAGCCAGAGTCCACCCAGCTGGACAGCAGGAAGCAGTGCTACACATGAAGGCACTGGAAAGAAATTTCTGGAAATTCTTTGGATACCCATGAGGGGGAAAAGAGAAGCAATAACCACACCTAATTAGCTGGCAGCAAGTGTTCATAAAAGAAGCCCACATACCTCGATAGTCAAACGTCACCACGTGGTACCCGAGGGAGCTGAGAACCTGGAAGGCAGAGAAACGCTCAGAAACCCATTACAGAGACTTGCACACCAGCTGTGCCCTTGCATCAGGCCAAGGTGCAGGGATTCATTTTATAACATTATTGACATGTTAAAGGGCCAATTTATAGCTTTTCCATGTAGCAGGCACAGAGCTTTCCAAACACTAATCATCTCAGCCCCCTGGTTTTACTGTTTGTTTCCTGGACCTCATATCAGGCTACCTAAGATGTTGATTATCCCTTTAACAGCTTTGACCTTAAGATCTGCAAATATCCTCCTGTTTCCCCTACAAAGACTTTCATGTTTTCCAGTGAAAGGGTACAACTGCTTCAATTATATTACTCGAATTGGCATAAATGTAAGCATAACACATAGGAGCCCATTTCGAAGGCTTAAATGTATAGATCAAAAATGTGCAATTGCTCTATTATGAAGATTTATGTTACAACCAATGGTAACCCTAACAAAATCTGCTAAAAGCAAGTAAAAACGCTCAGTGTTAGATCAACTTGCTTGGAAAAAGTTCCTTGGTAAAAACAATACAAGCATTCTAAGCCACCCTTGCTTGATATGAACCTAACAGTTCTGTGGTAGATAAAAATCAACAAAAAGTTACAAAAGGATTAAAATGTTACTCTTGGGGTCTATGTATGATACATGATTTTTTAAAAAGCAATATTAGGATTATGCTATACTCTGAAGAGGAAATACAAAACCAACACTATTTCTAGAGGGAGTGGGACTATTGTAGCCTACAAATGAAATGACACCTGCCAGCTGAGCATTACTTGTAGCACAGTTTTAAGAGATTACGTATATTGGGTAGATTTATAAACAATTGAACATTTCACAACCACTTTGGGGCACACAGTGGAGCTTACACAGACAACTGGCACCTGACTGGAAAGGGAGAGAGCACTTCCACTGTCCCACTAGAACCTAAATGGTGGCCTGAAGGTAGAAAGACAGTAACTTCATGTATGCATCCCACACTTGGCCCCATTGCTTGCTGGCACCCCCCTTGAGAACAACATGCTCACCCTTACATTTAGTTGTGCTTTTAATGTCATTTCCCCCCTATAAATTGTTTGGAATTTCTATTAGCAGATGCAACTGCAACAACTTCAAAGTCACTCAACGCTCCTTTGCTTTTTGCTATTCAGGTCTCTTCAAGCAATTCCTATTCCTCTTTCTTGGGCTCTAAATCCCTCAAAGGGGTTCCACTGGAGGTGACAAGGTCCACCCTGTGTGCACTTCCAGGGCAAATGCCCTTTACAGCACACTCCACTCTGGGACGTACATTCACAAGTTACTGTTTCTCCAACATCCTCTTGCAAATAACTGTGCCAACAGCACAGAGGTGTAGTCGTGTTGTACGTACAGCATCACTGCAGCCTACATAACAGCAGAATCACCAGGTAAAATATTAATTAACAAATTAGGTGCTGCAGGACAGCTGTTTCCAGTGGAATCACTATATGACATTTTTATATGTTCACTTACACATTGGATTCCCTGACTGGACATGCAGAAAATGAAGTTTCTTCCTGCAAAGGTTGGTTTTTAGCTTTACAAGGCGATTTTACTGCTAAGATATCATATACAATCTTGCCTTTTCCAGGCCATTAAAAATTATTTACTCTGTTGAGAGTTCACCTGTCTTCTGTACACGTTTGCTATGTGTTGGCTGTGTTGAAGGCCTATTAAAAGCACCAGCGAAAAGGACAGCATCCCAAACTGGTTCATTCTGCTGGAATAAACACAAACCTGGAGTTTCTGGAGTGGTTCTGCCCATGTGTGTGTTCACATGTGAGTAGCTGACTGAAAAAGTCTAACTAAGCAGCTTGCCTGGATGTGCTCAGAAGCAAAGAATACCAGACCCAGGAACAGAAACTTTGGGTTTTGGTATACTGTGCCTTATGTACACGCACACACAAACACACCAGGTCTGTGAATATTCTGAGGCACTGCTACTCTTGTCCATCAAAATCAAATCCAACTCCTCTGCCTGTCTTGGCCAGCACAAAATGCATCCCAGCACAGGCTGGTTCCCAGAAAAATGACCTAACAGATCACCATACATGACAGACTCCTCAACCAATTTTCTGCAACTTAGCTGGTCTTCTTTTTCTTAAAGGAAATTAAGTATCACCTGCCTCCTTGGGGCTGCTAAACAGTATTTTCTGAGCAATCCGAATTTTAAAGACTTTGCAGCAGGGGATCTTGCAATAAAGCATTATGAGTGCCAACACTGACACAAATTATAAAGAGAAGAATAAACAGGCTCAGACCTCTCTGAAATGAACCAGCAAAAACAATTCTGGCTCTTTTGGAAACATGTGATGTGAGATCAAGAAACTGTGTGTGAGAATTTCAGCCAAAGGAGAGTTTAATAAAATAAATTACACCAAAAGTCGTTAGACAAAACACTCAAAGCAACTGAGGCTGCCTGTTCTCACGTAACTCACACCATAATGCTACACCTGGGAAATTCATTGGGTTTTCTACAAAACCTTCTGCACTTGAGATGGCACCACTCACACACAGGCACTGTGCCATGAGTAATGGGGAAATCCAGGCTGAATACTCTTAAATGGTACCTCAAATTAGTACACTAAGTTAATCAATCAAATTTGGGCTGTTATTAAATAAAACTTCAGATTTTTCCCAGAAGTTGTGTTGGTTAGCTCAGCTGGAGCTGGCAGTTAACAACAGCAAATAAAAGACCTTTCAAATATCTTTGTAGATGGGAGAGGTGTGCTCCAAGCTTACACATCCCTTTTTCCATACAGGCTTCCTATTGAAAGGACACTGAGAGCCCCAAGGCCTGTGCCTGGTGGCAGTAGGCTGTTAGGAGCAGTCTTCTCAACTCTGTGCACATCTGATGTGTTAATGCAATTGTTTGGACACCACAGGCAGCCACTTACCTTGTAAAGCTCCACCCGGTGATCCCCTCCTCTGGCAAGAGTGATTGATGAAGAGAAAAGGAGAGGAAAAAAAAGAAAAACATAAAACAAACCAACCAAACAAAAAGAAACAAACAAACAAAAAAACCCCACCCCAAAACAAACACATGTGAGCATTTAAGTTTCCAGAAACGTATTTCCCCATTGCCTCAAGCAATCTAACAAAACCATGCCAGACATAAGAAACACCATAACTGCTTTGTCACAGGCTTCGAGGAGACAGCCAGGCTTTGCTGAGCTATGCAGGACGTAATTTTGAAGTCAACTTCTCCACGTAAATCTCACCTCACAGCAGGTAAAAATGAACTTTTCAACCCACCCTGCTATCTGCCTTTTCCAAAGCCTGTAATACATCCAGAACAGCCTGTCCCTTTTGGCTCTGCATACCCTGAGCTCTTGCCACAAGTGCTGCCCCAGCCAGTAGCCCTGACTCTCCAAAGTGTGATGCTCCCAGCAGAAACCATGACATTAAGCCAAGCAGGTGGCCCTTAGATTTTCTCACCTGGCTCCAAGCTCAGGGAAAGAAAGGACACATGCAAAAGAGTGAGCAGAGAAAAGCAGAGCTGAACACTGTAAGTAAGTCCAGGGGAAGAATCTGCTTAATGTATGGGGGGGATTATAAACAGAAACTGAAACCTAGACAATGGAAAGAAATGTGAATGTGCCATTACATGCCTTAAAATACATGCACAACATGACATGGCTAATTCAATACTCAAACTTCAGTCTAGTATTGGTATTGGAGCAAATGTACTTTTGCACTCATGAAAACTCTAAAACTTTCATACTATGACTGGCTTGGTCAGTGCAGCCTCTAAACCAAAATGCCAAATCTCCCTCTAAGAACACATGCACTTGCCAGCCAAAAGCTGTCAGCTCCAACCACGGTACAAAATACCTAATGTAGTCAGAAACACTCAGGGCAAAATGCAAGGGGTTGCTTGTAAGTCATTTTGAATCATACAAGCCTGAAGATGATGATCCACTTGCTTGAAAAGTCACCTTTCACATGCACACGTTTGTGCTTTTTCATGCTTTCCTTGAAGTGTAACAGGCATTTTTTCTGAGGGGATCAAGTACATATAACATTTTTGCCTCAGCCCCAGATCACTCAGGTCAAACCAGGAAGCCAAGGCAGTGCTTTTTACTCATGGTTAAAGCAGCCTGCAGCAGCAAAGCAGCCCTTGGACAAGCGACTGAATGGGCAGCACAGAAACAAACATACAGAGACACACACTAAATCTGAAATGGCAAAGCCAAGACACCTCCAGCTCCTCCAGTGCACAGAGTGAAATGTGAAATATGTAACTGAGCCCTAGTTCAGTCCTTTATCTCAGCAGCACTCGGGCGAGTTGGGGAGGAAATCTAATCAATATGCACACAGCAGATACTGGCCCCACCAGTAAGCTGCAGAATAGCTTCTCTCAGTATCATGTGCTACACCCAATGAAGGCAAAAAACCAAGTGAAGAAGCATCTGAAAAACAATGCTACAATTTGATTAAACCTTGCAATGCATCAGCACAAGAAGGCAAAAGGGCAGTTTGCAAAAAACCCATCTGTTCATGCATTTCCTGGGTTGTAGCACACATCTTCCACTCCATGCCCTTGTACCAAGAAAAGCACACTGCTGGGGCAAGAATTTGGGTGAAAAATGTTCTTGTGATGCAGAGGCTAGCAAACCTTCACTACCAGCACAGCTAAAACAGTTTCTTTACTTTACATCATGGACCTCGTTCTCCTGCAATGTTTCTGCTTTTGCAGAGTATCTACGGGCAGACATCAGCTTCAAAAGAACATGCAATCAAGAAAAAACATGCCAAGAACTGGCACTCAAAATTCAGAAGGGTTGATACTCTTTTGTGAAATGCTTATTTGTAAGGGACAAGATCATGTTCTAATAAATGAATAAAAGCACTGTAACACGTGGAGATGTGGCAGGAAGAACATGATCCTGAGAAATGTCTTCACACTGCATTAATGGTTTTTAGCATCCAGCAACAAAATACAGAGAACTAGCCTACTACTTTCACCAATACACACTCAACTATAAAATTACAAATTTTAGAAGTGCTCCTGGTCCAGACAAACGTCCTGTACAGATGCAATAATGAAACAAGTTCTTCCTCTTTCCTTCTGATTTTCCTTCCTCAGAATGTGTTAACTACTGAAAATAAACTCACAAAAGGAACTGGAAGGTTTATTTAATGCTTGTGAGTCACATATGCAGAAGCACTAATACCATCCCATGTCTCAATTCAGAGACTACTACACTGAGAAGAAGTACTTCTCATCACCTGATTTAGGAAGGGTCACAGCCTCCTGGCTTCTAGCAGAGGATACAAGGTAAACTGTAATATCAGATATCTCTGATAACTGCAATAAATCTATTCCCACATTCAATAAATGGACAGGGATCATTTCATAAAACGTATGTGCCTTCTTTTAAAAGGAGCAGCACCAAACTAATTTTAAATTTTATTTTGGTTTTAGTCATAGAATAGTTTGGGGTGGAAGAGCCCTTTAAAAATCATCTAGTCCAAATCCCCTGCAATGAGCAGGGACATCTTCAACTAGATCAGTTTGCTCAGAGCCCCATCCAGCCTGACCTTGAATGTTTCCAGGGGCAGGGCACCTACCACCTCTCTGGGCAACCTGTTCCATTGTTTGGCCACCACCCTCATTGTAAACAATTTCTTCTTTATATCTGATCTGAATGGACCCTCTTTTACTTTAAAATCACTACAGGCCCTAAGGAGTTTTTCTCCATCTTTCTTAGTGTGCTGAAGCTGTGACAAGCCAGGAAAAGACACCCTGAAACAAAGCCATGGGTGTTTTGTGCCTCACCTTGTTCCCGCATTGCCGTGCAGGTAAAGGATCACAGGATGGCTGAAGCCCAAAGCCTCTTCAAACCACAGCTGGTCCTTCCCTCGGGCATTCTTCCACAAGGCTGCAGGGACCGTGTGCCTGCGTACAGAAGGAAAATTTACGCTGTCCTGCTGCTACTCAACACTCTGCCACTTGAATTCTGAGTTTTCCTGATCAACTCCTTCACTTGGGATTACACACCTCACACACACGTTCATAAAATGGTCCTGATTAGCTGACAAATGGCCAAATTGAAAAGGCAGGGGCTACACTTATTTCTACATTTTCACCTCCATCACCACTGCCTTCAGAACTTAGGGCTGTGCAAGGTATCAAAATTCAAAGGCACAATTACTGAACTTCCTGCTGCTCTGGCGAAAGAATCACAATTCCTCAGCTTTTATGGCACTTAATTACTTAAATTAACATACTTATATACCATCAACAAGATTCACCGCTGGTCAGCAGATGTTCAGAATAATCAAAGGCAGTTGGGCTTGGAAAGAATGTTCAGTGATTAAGAGGCATATCTGACTCCACAGCCAATCTGAGGAAAAGGAAGGGCCCAGAGTCTGAGGAGAGGATCATGTGCTTTGTTTGCAGGCACAAGGCTCTCGAAGGTGTAACATTTTAGCTGGAAAAGCCACCATCTACAAGAGACAGGAATTTTTAACTCACAGCTGTGCTTCTGTAGATAATGTAGCTGGGTGACCTGCTAGAAAGAATTCAGCACTGGTGGAACAGAAAGAGGAATGGCAGACTGAACAGAAGGTAGGCAATTAAACTGGATAATTAGAATACAAACACAAAGCAAGTGCACGCCCATAACCATCTCAGTTGTTGAGAAGGGGGCTGGCCTCCAGCCATCAGAAGTAGCTTAAGTACTCACATGCCTTTTAACCTGAAAGGCAAACAAGCTTGCACCTACCACACCAATCCTCTCCGGATGTAAAGCTCAGAGGACAAACTAACAGGGGGAAAGCAATGTAAAAAGTCTACTTGCTTGCATGACCCAGCAGACACCAAGGTCCTGAAGAGGTAAAAAGCCTCAATAACTGTGAAGCTCAAAAATTCTTCAACTGTTCTGCCCCAAGACTTTTGCAAACTTACAAACAAAGCAGGCTGAAGACTTTGTTTCACAAGTGTACCAAACACAAGACCTTGCTCTAGCATTAAAAAGCAAGGTTCCAAACTTTTGTGAAAATCTCCCATAAATATCAAGGCAAAGGACAGCCTCTGAATTGCCACCACAAGCTGGAAGTTCTGTTTTAGCAAAGATACACAGTACACTTGCAAGGGAAACAAAACACAAATCTCAAGACTGCAATATAAACTTATTTAACAACGTAACAGGTAGAATTTTAATTGTCCAAGTGAAGAATCAAACCACTATTTACCAGCCTGCCCTGGAAAGAGTTAAGTTTTCAAGTTTCTAAACATGTCTTTCACTAAAATTTACTTAAAGGAAAGAAACTGTCCTAATGATGATTATAAGAATATCTCTCTCCCATTTAAAGGTTATGCAACCTGCAAAGAGGAAATCTCTACTCTACTAAAGGACAAATCCAAGTTACAAACACAACTGAAAACCCCAGATCCTGCACCTCACAGATTGAACATCACTGGCTGTACTAAGGGAACACCCCCTTCCCTCCGTACCTGACACGGTCCTGGGTAACATGGAGCTAAAATGAATTGTCCCTACCTGGGACCAGAAAATCATCATTGTGAGAAAGAAATGACAAATGAGCTCTGACACTGTCACTTGTTTTGTTAAGAGAGTAAACTGTGTGTTCCGTTCTCACCCACTCTCTGAATCTTACATATGTTTTATGCACTGAATTTTCTTCCTCCTACTCTGAACACTTTTGATCTGTTTTCCCACCTTCCCCCACATGTATTTTGCAAAACAAAATATGAATCAGAGTTGAATGACAAAAAGTCTAACTCCTTGAGTCTGGTCTGATCTGGAGGCAGGATCTTTGTAGTGATGCAGACCTGTAACCTTTATGATTCCAAATTTTGATGTTTCTCAGAATGCACAGGTTGTCTGACTGTGTTTTGTGCATTCCTGGTCCGAGCTCAGACGAGCCCCAGAGATTTGCATACTTTTCAACATGAACTCGGTCACTTGGCAGAGGAAAATACAAACATCCACAAATGAGAGCATGCACAGCAAAAAGACTGAATAGGCAACACTGAGAACAAAAAGAAGGATAAAGATGCATGGCACATACTGCACAGAACTGGATTCCTTACCAGACTCCAATGGTTACATCCTCCTCTGGCTGCAAGTAATAATTACAGGTGTGGTTTAAACCTTGATCCTGTGGTCTTTTCAAGTCAATGAAATATGGGACCCTCACTGAAATGAAAAAAAAAAAAGAAATGTTTTAATTTTAATTTTTACCTTTGTTTTCTTACAAAACTGCTTAACCAAGGCACTGGAGAGTTGTACAAACTGGTCCACTGTGCTGGGAAGACCTTTTTGTGTAGAAGGATGAATTGGCTACAGCTGTGATTTAAAACATGAACAGCAAAGAGAGCAAGGTAAGAAGACACAAGCAACCACTAAAAAAACAGGGAGCAGGCTAAAACTAAGAGAAGATGGGGGAGACAGACAAAGCTTCCTTTGACAAACATTTAACCATCTCTGTCCAGTCTGCTTTATAAATCCCTGCTGCATCAGGGGTGGGTTAGCTGATCTGGATTCAGGCTTTTCCCATAATATGGAGCTCCACTGCAGCAGAACCAGGAAGTCTCCTTGGGATTTAGTGGTACAGCAATTAACATACCAAAGCTATTGACACAAAAAGAAACACTGATAATGGTGACAGTCAAATATCACTTCTCTTAACCTCTAAAAAAACATTCAACTTGACACAAACATAAAAACCAAAGCAGACAACATCTGATGTTAACCTGACAAATCTGGGCCCTCAGACTGCAAATCTTTACCTGTGCAAGTCTGTCTGCTCTTCTGCACAAGCACATGGAAGAGTCCCAGACAAGCTGTGCATGGCACCAGGGACCTGCTGGGTCTCACCAGGGCAGTGGATCCTCCGAGAGGATGGCAAGTTCTGCACTTGTGGTCCGGACAGGCACACAAGTCACTTCTAGCAGTGCTCCAGGAAAATCATGCAACTTCTCTGTGCCTTTGTGGTGGTTTAACATCAGCCAGAAATTCAGGCCTTGGATCCTTTGTATCCCCAACTCCAGAACCCCAGGGGCTGCCCTCAAGTCTCTCCAGGTACCTTTTGCCAGAGACTCCAGGAAGGACCACTCTCCCCAGCTGCAGAACACGTTTTTTACATCCTGTCCTGTCCTGACTGGCCCAAGGGCTACTGCATGGGCAGTCTCCTGTTTGATCTGTTCAAAGGCTTGCTTGTTGTTCAGGGCCCCACTTGAAATCATTCTTCTTCTGCATCACAAGACAGAGAGGGCCTGCAGTCTGACTGTGCTCTGGGATATACACCCTCCACAAACCCACAGTGCCTGGGAAAGCTGTGTTTCCTTCTTGCTGGTCACTGGGACATAGCTGCTATTCTGTTGACCATGTCCATTGGAATCTCATGATGTCCATCTTGCCATTTTACTCCTAAAAACTGAATTTCCTGGGCAGGTTCCTTGACCTTACTTTGGTTTGTGGCAAAGCTGGCCTTCAGGACAATCTGGATTATTTTCTCCCTTTTCTCAAAAGCTTCCCCTGCTGTTTTGCCCCACACAATGAGGCCATCAATGTACTGCAAGTGCTCCGGAGCCTCATCCTTTTCCAGTGCAGCCTGGATCAGTCCACAGCAGATGGTGGGACTGTGCTTCCACCCCTGGGGCAGGCAATTCCAGGTGTACACCTCTCCAGGTAAAGGCAAACTGTGGCCTGCACTCTGCTACTATAGGAATGAAGAAAATTGCATTTTCTTCTTTAATTTAAATTTCCTCTTTAATTGAAACTCTTTAATTCCTTGGACAGTCTTTCCACGGGTGAGACGCAGGCCCGCACCAGGGAGGAGATGGTTTCTTCATTCAGGCAGGGTTTGGGAACCAAATTGTTCACATTTTGTCCTCCTCCTTTCCACAACACCACTGCCAATGAGCAGACACATGACCCTGGTGTGCTCCACAGGAACTTCCAACACGTGGTTTGTGTACACTGGGTGTCATCTGGGTTTACAGGGGATTGCTCCTTCTTTGGATCCTTACAGACCACCTCCAGCACAGCTGATTCTCTCAGGTACTGGATACCTCGCTCCGTGGTGTTCCACTCGCCTCAGTGCACTCAAAGGTCATCCTTGCAAAGATATCTTTGGCTCATGCTTGACAGGAGCCACTTCCAGAGGCTGAGAGTTTCTGGTCTTTTCCCAATACCTGCATCCTGGGACAGGAACCCTAATTGCTTGGCTTCCTTGGAGCAGCCAGGTAACCATGGACTCACCTCACAGCTCACCTGAGGGTAGGGATGGGATGATTATCTCTGGCCCTGACTCTTCCTCTGGTTGTGAGGGTCCTGCCTCCTCTTCATCACTCACTACACAAACTGATTTAGTCTTGGATTTCTTGTTCCGTGCAGGGCCAACTGCTCCTGGCCCAGGTTGTCCCTCTGGCTCAGCTGCAGTTTGAGTGGCCACAGTGCCTGCTGCTCTGCTTTCCTTCCCCTCCCCCTGAGGGTGCTGCCCAGTAATGAGCAGTGTCCAATAATGAGCAGCCAGGGCCCAACACATTGCAGCAACTTCCCCCTCTTTGGAACTGTCGCAGCCATTTTCTTCCAAATATTCTGCCACTTTACCAAGGTCTTGTATTTGTTCAGGGGTGAACTTCCAAAATCACTGGAGCAGAATACTCCTTCAAAAGCTGGCCCATTTTCTCCCACTCTCCATGCTACTCATGACTATCCACCTCCAGGGCAGGTTTCTGGACAACTTCCCTAGAAATCTCTGTCCTGACTCTAAACATTTTGTAGACCATACCAAGGAAACCTGGCAGACACAGCAACAAGAACATGCTACAGGACAATTATTTTGGTCACTTGGGAATGAATGGAGGCAGAACTTCAGGGAGACCTAAAAACGCTCTGCAAAAGCAAATTAAAATCACTGAAACCTGCACTCTTCAGGTTACCTAGCTGTCAGTTCTGACAATCAAAGCACAAGAGCTGCCCTGCACATGTGCACACTTCACAGCAACCACAATCCAAGGTGTGAGAACATGCAAAGAATGCAATCAAAATTAGACAAGTAACATAAAAACAATGTATCCATAGTTTCCTTCTACAATCAGAAGATGTTTTTCAAAACTTCATTACAAAACACAAGTGAGCTTTAAACGCAAATTTAAATTGCTGGATTTAATTTCACTTTCTTGCTGTCTCTTCATGCAACTTTGTTGAACCCTCCAGAAAAACACCATCTGACATACTGCACAGTTTTCCTGAAGGAAAACTCTTTTGGCTGAAAATTGGCTTCAGTTTGGTCACTCTATTTATATAAAGACATGCTACAACAACCACCAGGGCCGCAGAGAATGCTTTCCAAACCACAGTCTGGGGAAGTTTACAACCTGTGCAAGTCCAAGTCCTTCACAAGCTGCTCACATGCAGGGTGAAAGTGAAGGCAAACAAACTGAAGACAAAGACACTCCTCCCCTGGTCCCCTCACCCACCCACCCAACTGAGTCACTCACCGAAGTTTAGGAAGACCAGCTTTGCTTGAATAGCAGGGCAAAGTTTTACTAGAAATGGGATGGCTATGTACATTCCCAGCAACCAGAGTAGTAACTTCCTCAATCGAAACCATAATCCGTATCGCCTGTATAAAAGCAAAAAAAAAAATAGAACGACAGAGCTGAATACAGCAGAATTTTTATGGAGCAATTTTCACAGTGATCTGCATGCTTGGTGTTTTCGAAAATCTGGTCATTTACACTTCAAACAAAACCTAATTTTAAACAGTTTGTGTAGCCTCAGTTGTTTGAGAGAAGCAGAAGTAACCAAAATACCAGCTGATGACAGGCAGCTTAGAAAAAAGGAATAGAAACTCCCTACTGATTACATTTTAAAAGACTCTGTAACAAAAGCTTTTTTTTTCCTGCTGACTTAACAGATTTCAGAATCTCTAGAATGCATATCACATGTTCATCTCCAAAAAGTAGCCTGACTGTACTTCCCATTTAGATCACTATCAGATTTTGTTCAGTTAGATTTTCACATATTTTGAGGAACTACGTGAAATGAGACTGATAAAGTTACACACGATGTCATGTACAGACTGGAGCAGACACTCTGCCTTGTCCAGCTAAAAGGGTTCATACCTCTTACCTCTCAATGCCCCCAAAAGCAAGCCTTTCTAAGTTATAAAACATAATAAATTTCATAATCTGCAGCATTCTTTTCTGTGAGTCCAGAATAAATTCGGAACAACTGCCCCAACACTATTTTCTTTCGAGTATTCTGATTAGGAAGAATAAGCTACAAAAAAAATCCTAACCAACAACAAAAAAAAACCAAGCAAAAAAATTCAAGTAACACCCAGCAGCTAGTTAAGCAATGTATCTCAAAATTCCCTTTATTGTATCAGAATAACCAGCAAATACACACTCCTATGTGTGTCTACAGGTGCACATATGTTGACATAAAGGTGTACTCGCAATGATTTAGTTGCCTGACATTCCACGTGCACTGAGGTTTCTCAACCAGCCCTGCAATCAAGAACTAAAATTCATAGGAAGCCTTCAGGCGACACAATTTCTGTTGCTTTTCAGCAGACGGTCTTGAGCAAGAACCGTGTTCCATGCCAGTGAGCAAACAGTTCTCAGTATTGGGAACTGCAGGCAGCTGAAAGCAGAGAACCATTTTTCCAAAAGGCATGAAATTATTAATCTCCCATTTGGCAATTCCTGGAGCTGACACATTGAACTTGCTCTAGACTAGTGCTAAGAGGGTTTAGCCACTGTCAGCTACCTGAAATTGTCAAATAGAGAGCCTAAAGACCTCTTTTTTACACATTTGTACAAGTAAAATGAGAGTACACACAGAACTGGGAGAGAAATAGTTTAATCATGCACCAAAATTTTCATAATCTCAATAGCTTTTGTAGCCCAAAAGCCAAGACTCTCAGGAACAGTTTTCCAGCACAGCAAAAAAAGGAGACATTCCAATTTCCCCCACCCAGCTAAGTTTTTGTGATGATTGCTAGGGTACTCACAGGGCTATCCTCTATTTCATCCAAAACCTGCCTTCACCACACTATTACCTGCCTAGCTGTCTGCCTCCTCACACCCTGGAACCACATTCTGCACTTCAGAAACATGTTCTATCAAAATTAAAGCCTTTTTCTTCAAAAGCTAAAGCAACTGCCGTTTTCCAAGAGGGGGAAAAATACATTACTAAGACACTCATCCAGCTGTGGCTGCAACAAGCCCATGTTGAAAGGTTCAACAGATTTTTGTACTTTCCACAGCAAATTTGACAGTGAAGAGGTAAAGAACTCCATCAGGGCTTCCAGTGACATTTCCACACCTCAAGCCCAGTTTCCTACAGTAAGAAAAGCAGAAACAGCAAAGCACTGGCAGAGGAAATGGCACAAAACACATTTAGTGAGTACCAAAGCCTCAGACTGACCCACCTCCACCCACAACTTTGGGATAAAACCCCACACAACATTTTGTTTGGGCTAATCACAGCTGATCATTGCTCCCTACTCTCAGATTAAAGCCAGCTTTCCACAGCCACCCCAACACCAGCACCTACCACCTATTTTTATAGCTGGAATGGATTTGTGGAAGACAAAGGGAGGTCACTAAAGGGTAGCTGACATTTAACTGCTGAGCAATCGGACTATAATTTAGCTCTCTTCAATGAGAAAAGTTTGTCTTTCTGTTAAAACATTTTGTCTGGCTATTTTTTCACTTCGATCTACTCACATTCATCTCTCCTTATTGGCAAAAAGGGAGCGGTTAAAGCTAAAAGGGGAGGTAACTCATTTTGGAGTGTCCACACCTTAAATCAATACACTCTTATCATCACCACCTTCCCAGTAAGAACCAGAGTACAGGTGAGCAGCCATGCAGGATGGGGCTTTCCAGCAAGTTTCCTGCCTGGGGCCTAGATCCTGCTGCAGACAAAAAGAACTCTCCCAGGGGAATTTTGCATATGCCAAGATTTCACTTCTACAGAATAAAAACACCACTCGCTTAGGAAGACAACAGAGCCGGGTCTAAACTCCTCCAGGCACAACCAGAGCACATCAAAACACGGGCTCTTCAGAGATCTGGGTGGCAAAGCACTTCCCATGGCCCAGCCACAAGCTGGAACCAGGAACAGAAAACACTGAGGAGGGAGGACATTGTCCAAGTAACGCTGTCAGAGCTCAGGAACGATTCCAGTTCCTCCTTTTTGGAGACTGACCTGAGGCATCCCTTCCTTTGCTCCCATGCCCCATGTCAGATGAGAATCAGCAAGGTGACATTTACACCTCATCTCCAGGGAGATGTCTACTTACAATGTAACCAGGGCAAAGCTTCTATCCACCAGGCAGCTTTTCTCCTGATAAACCCAAGGATACATGCTGAAGTGCAGACATTATGAAATTATCAGGTAAATCTTCAGTGAGCAGTTTAGCTAAATTAAACTCCTCTTGCTCGGTAGAAAAGCTACCTCAGGAAATATATGCCCTGCAAAAGGAAATTCTGGTGTGTGCTCAGGCAAAAGCAACATACTTGTCACCACTTCTTCACCAGAAAACTCAGCAGGTCTTAGTTGGAAAACACAAGTGATGTAGAAAATAAGCAGCTGCAAACTGAAGATATTTAAGAATATCAGAAATTGATTTCCTGGAACAATAAAAGCAATGTCTAAAAAACCCCAAAACAACAAAACATCTCACACAACACAGACCACCCAACCCCAAGTCAGCCCAAAACAAAACAAAATCCCCGACATCACACTTTCCTCCCTGCATTTACCAAAGGCTTTTGCCCAACATCTGGGTTCTGTCCAAACACAGGCAAAATCTGAAGTAGTTTTTGCTTCATGCAGTTTCCTGAAGTGAACATGATAAAAGTACATTCCCTCTCCAGACATACTTCAGTCTGACAGAAGGAAGTCTTTCCTGCAAGTGTGACATCAGAAACAGAAGGTTTTCCTGGTAACTCACACCTGGATGAAGGTCCCACATTCACTCAGAACAAGCACATTTTGCATTTGGGCACAGAGTGAGTATCTGGCTGGCGAGGAGAAGCTGGGGGTCCTCTCACGACAGCCTCTCCTGAGTGCTGCCCATTCCTCTCCAGCAAATTTGGGAGGTTTCATGAACAGTGTCTGATCACCACAACCCTGTGGGCATGTTCTGCATCCGGACTCAGATTAAAACAATTTCCCCTGCAGATTATCTGAATTATTTCTACACCAGGAGTGTTTCCATTGGCATCCCCTGATCGGCTGTGCTACCAGGGTGAAAGGACAGGCCAAGGGTGAAACAAGAGACTAAGACTGGTCCCATCAAAGCTGCAGCAGAGCAAGGACAACATTTATGAGAAACACACACAGGCTGTGCTTGCAGTCCCCAAAAGGATCTATAGACAAATGCACCCACAGCCCACGTGGCCTTTGTGATCTGCCTGGGGCAACACTGAAACAAAATGCCCACAGACACCAGAGTAGGAGGCTCTGTTTGTTCAGTGAATGCTGTCACTCTGGTGTCCCTCGTGTCCTCAGCCCTTCAAACTGCAAACCAGCAGTGCTCTCCCAGCAGGAATTCAGAGCACAGGATGTGGAAAGCCAAGACCTTGATCACACAAGGTACCTCCTGATCACCAGGTGACAAAAGTGACTTTATGGGTGGTAGAGGAAAAAATAAAATATATGGCATAACAAGAACACATCCCCCCAGTTTCCTGACAGAAAACATCTTCAAAAAAAAAAAAATCAATATATTTGTCCACTCAGCCAGGGATCAGGAGCATAACAATCAGGAGGTAGATAAAGACATGAGCAAAAGATTCAAAAAAAATTAGGAAAGGAAAGCAAATTTGAAGGACTGGGGTGATTTTTTGGGTAAACAGAGTTGTACCCAAAACAACCTCTTCTACAACTTGGAAACTGCAACGGAGTCCCAAGGCACAGCGGGGGACAAAGAAACAATACAGCAGCCATGCAAAGGGCAGGACAGCCCACACATCAGCTCCCTGGCAAGCCCTCCAGCTTTCCTTGCTAGCCTTGTTTTGAACAAGAGATGGTTTCTAGCCCAGGCAGGATCTTCAAGAGCACTCATCTTCTTTTTCTGCAGAAAGCCTGGACAGGGGTGTTGCACAGGGCTTCTCCTTCTTGCAGGTCCTGAAGGATCATCCAATCTCTTTTTCCTCCACTACCTGAGCCACCCAATCCAGTTAAGCTTCTATTTCACTTGTTCCTTGTCAAAAAATTAGAAAAGAAAAAGGAAGAAACCTATCAGCCTTCCAGCTGTGTGGATGCACAGAGACAGCCTCTCAGCTCCTGAATTTGAGTTCCCAGGCAGTGTCTCTCCTCTCCATCTGGACTTGGTAGCAGCAGCTTTTGGACAGCTTAAACAGCAGCACTCAACAATGTAATTTTCCACTACAAGATTAATATGAGTTCTTTACTTTACAGGTTTGCTGCAAAACCTGCTTTGTGTGCAGTTCAATGCAAACTGAAAAGCTGCTCACGTCCAGGGGTTTGCCCCCTCCTGGTTTCTGTGCCCAGGGAACAAACCTGCATGGGCAAACAGGCAACCACATGACTCATTTTGGGCTATTTCAGGCACTGCTATACAGAATTCTCAATGAAATCTGCAGCCAGCTCTTAATTCTGCTTCACTGGAGGTACTGTATAGAGAAAAGGGAGGTTGAATTATAGAAAACTCATCCAATCCTGAAAACAGATCTTCCCTGAATCCATGAAAGCCAGCAGGAACAGTAGTATCTGCCAGAACCCTTAGCATCTGAGTGACTGATCCCTCCCTTTGGCACTAAGATCCCTTTAACAGGATGAGTTCACTGCAAAACAACACAAAGAGAAAAATCAAATCCCCCAAATGCATCTTGCTATTCTAGGGATTAAGCAAACATCTAAAAAAAAAAAGCCAAACCCCAATCCTGGAAACAAGACACAAATGTAAAGGCATT
This sequence comes from Edolisoma coerulescens, assembly GCA_013397115.1. NCBI lineage: Eukaryota > Metazoa > Chordata > Aves > Passeriformes > Campephagidae > Edolisoma > Edolisoma coerulescens. The sequence goes on along the minus strand of VWZW01002800.1, from coordinate 21,684 downwards.
GCTCTTTCCCCACCCCTCCCCCCCAAGTTGTTTCATAAAACAACTAAAAATATCACATACAAAAACTACATGGTAATCTGCATTCTCAGAGAATTTTAGCTTCAACCAATTCCTGAAAACTTTTGCTCTTGGAAAGATCTGGAAAATAAGAAAATTAGCTCTACTAGATTCCTTTGCCATCTCTTACAAAAAGTTCCTTAAAATCTTGAACCTTTGCTCTTTCTGAAGAAATATCTAGCCTCCCTTTCAAAACCTAAACTGCAGTATTGCACTACCCCACCAGAAAAGAGGCTGCACAAGAAGATGGGAGGGGACACATCTGGAACAGCTGACCCCAACTGACCAAAGGGATATTCCAGACCATATGGCATCATGGATCAGCATACACAGCTGGGGAAAGAAGTAGGAAAGGAAGGATATTCAAAGTGATGGTGCTTGTTTTCCTAAATAATCACTGGATTACTTAGGAAGACAACTACTAGTCTTAAAATGTGATTATTCCAAGCAGCTGCATGATGCTGAGTTGACAGCTAGGGCTAAAACACAAGTATCACTTATTCAAAATAATGAAGGTACTCTATTGCACAGAGCCACGCAGAACGTCTTTTTATAAGGATAAAAGACTTCACGATTTTTTCAGGCATCCAGCAGTGGAATAAATTGTTACTGACACATGCCATGCCTGTGAAAGACACGATTTGCTTTTTGATGTTTCCAAAGATAATCTGATCCTTCAGCTATTGGGACGAGGCAGGAAAGTCTGGGTAACTTATTTGTTCTTTGACAGCTTCTATAATTCAAGTACAGATCCTTCTGCATGTAAACCCAAGCATTAATATTAACAGTTGTTAGATCTGTTATCTGGAAGTCTCAGTCAATTAAAACAAGGTATAATAGTATTCTAGGCCATCAAAGGCACAGAAGATGCAACAGGCGAATTTATACCTGATCCAACAGCTCTCATCACTGTAGCATCCAAAATGTTCATCACTCGACTTAAAACAAGCATTTGAAATCAGGGATGTTTTAGTCATGTCCCAGATACATGAACAGCAAAGGAAATCCCAAGAAGTCATCCAGTCCCTTCTCCTCATCCTAGAAAAGACACACTACCTTAAACAGCTGTCTGCTAAATTCCTCCCACAAACACTTGGCAAACTGTGACAGCCCACGCTTCATGAACTCCCTCTGGTGACCCAGAGCTGAGCTGAATGGGCTAAAGTTTGCCAGGTTCATGTGACAAATCAGACTAGCTGTCTTCTCACTGAACAGTGATTTATCACAGAAAAAAAGAAGGCTACCAGGATACATAAAAAGCTGAGTAATTTGCCCATTAGGCAGAGAGGAAAAGCTACCCAAACCTCAAAATCTGGCTAAAGCTACTAAATGTTCCTATTTGCATCAATGGAAAAGCGGGAGAGAGAGGTGAATAAAGCACTAAGCAAACCTTCTTAAATATTGGCCTTAAAAAACTAAGATGAAGCAAGGTACCCAAGCCTCCACCAGCAGAGACCCAGCCCAGGAAAAGCTACAGCACTCCATAGTGCCCACCAGCCTACTTAGTTTGACTGTACCCAGAAGCAAAAATTTGGGATGTTCTGCTATTTCTCTTTTAATTAAAAGACAAATTAACAGGAATAAAGGGCTTAACAAGGCGGGGGAAAGGCAGCAGATTTAAAGCCTCTGGGTTTTCATTAGAAAAAACCCAAAAAGACAAAAGAAAAGCAAGCTGAGTTTTTTGACAATATTTTCAAACATGCAAGCTCTACCTTCGGATTTCTCAGAATACTGTGACAGCTTATTTTTTATACAGACACACCACCATCAGTGATGGAAAGTGAAGGTGTCCCAACAGAGGAAAAAACTCAAAACCCAGAAATTACAAGATGTCAATACACCCACAAAATTTTGAATTACCTGCCAAATGCTAACAAACAGTTCTAACAATAAAAAAAAACCCTGGCTACTGAAATTTATTCTTCTTTGCTCTTATAGAAAATATACTTTTTCTTTTTTTAGGATTTGGATGTCTGAAGCACAGCAGAAAGCTTCCATAAGTACTAACTTATTTCTCTGTTCATAGCAGTATCACAGACAGACCATGAAAGCTTCATACACAGCTCCAGAAAAGTGCTGCATGTCAGCAAACAGAACCACAATATTTTGTCCATATGCTAACCAGCACTTTTAGCACCCCATCCCTTATTTTCCATGAAAAATGCCCCATCTAACATCAATCAAATGCCTACTGATGCTGCTTTCAGTTAGGCCTTCTGGACTTCTGTAATCTTTAAAAATCCCCCCCACATCACTTGCAGTCAGAGAATTTACCTCAGTTCATTTGACAAGCTCTCCATGAGTAAATTGTGCAGATTATCCCACCTTCCATTCACTTCCAGACCTATGCAGCCTGAAGCTGGCACCCCGTTAGTGCGGCCACAAAAAGAAACTCATAGTAGAAAAGACCCGACTCTGCATCTGCATTGTAACAGATACATGCAAATACACATAAAATTAGCTTTTCAAATAGCTACGTTTGTGGAGATGGTTTGGTAGCTGTGGTAGAAAAACCTGTCCAAAGGAGGAGCCTCCAGGACCTTTTCTTTTGGCCAAGGCATCAGCTTACAGAGATTGCACAACCATCGCCTTAGACACGTTCCTTTCCCTCTCTTTATTGCAAACTATCTATTCCCATAAAGCATGTCCTTTTGGCTGGGGTAAGAGCTTCAAGCAGTGTTGTTCCAACAACCTGAATGCAGATGAGGTTTGAAACTTCAGCTCCCAAATTCCCCCACAGTCGCCCACTTCACTGCCTCGTTCCCCTCTTTCAGCCCAGACTCTCACAGGCTGCTTCTGTGCCTACTTCTGATTCACATCAAGATAAGTATTAACTTAAAACAATAAACAGCAAGAAGGAAGCCATCTAGCCAGTCATTTGCAAGAATTCAGCTCAGTCTCTCCAAGAGATACAACTGCAAAGTAAAGGAGGGCATTTCAATTAATCGAGTTTTTCAGGAGGGGCCATCAAGCTCCAGCTCTTGAGACCTTTGTAATCACGTTTCAGCTTGGAGAAGAAGGAAAGACCGTGGGTAGGACCTGCAAGAATCAAGATCCCGGTGCATCAAGTGGGGGAAATGTGGCATCAGCATTCAGGGTAAGAGGAAAGCACTGCTGATCAGCTGGTCAATAGCACTAAATGCCAGCAAAGGTTATGCCAGGACTCAGAGTGCTGCAGGAAAAAACAAAAACAAGCCCGTGAAGGGAGGGAAAGGCAAGTCAATGTACAGCATTAATGAGCAGAAATAACAGAGCAGCTTGCAGGTAATGTGTGGGCCTTTGTCCATGGGACACGTTTGCAAAAAGCAGAGCAAATGAAGCAAGGGAGGGAAAGGCTCACGCAATTACACACCCACAGGACAGGGACATGGGATATCTAACTTTTCCCCCATCAGCACCCCATCCCTTCCCAATGCCATGGCTTGGGCTCTCCTCTTCACAACCACTGCCTACCCTAAAACACAGTAATAACACAGCTTGTCTGATAAAATCACTGTGCATTGGCACCTCCTTTGAAGGGCAGGAGTCTGGAACATCAGTCTTGATAACTTACATTCCAGTTGCATGAAATCTACATGTTTCACAGACCAGGAGACAAGAACGGGCTGAACATTCGGCAATACAGCACCAATTTATTTCAAATGTATGCTGACAGCATGGCCTAAGCAGCAACTATGTTACTTCTCAATGCTTGGGTACACTGGTATTAGCATTAGTGTGACTCGTGTGTGACAAGATGAACCTGAAAGCTACATTTAAAAAGGAAGGGGCAGATGCTAATGTCATTTTAAGTATGTAGCAAACAACAAATAATTAAACCTTAGGCAACCAAACAACTGACTTTTGGGACAGAAGAGCAGGCTTGGGGATTAGGGTTTTAAGGTTGTTGACTTCTCCTGAATGCATCTTCTGCAACACCCACTTAGTTTGTGCCAAAACCTTTTCAGGACGAACCCTTGTTTAAATTCTAAGAACATACTTTCTCCAGAGCTCTCCAGCAATGCTGCTGACACTAATCAAATCTGAAGTCACCCACATTAGATCTTAGCGGAGCTTTGCATTGAGATACAACTGCAGTGACAAGTACACTCCCTCCACAGTGTTTACCAAATTCTTAAGTTTTCTACTCATTTCACAGCTGACAGCTGGTTTATATTAAAGGCACAGCCCTCTCACTACTCCATGAGCCGGGGAACACATTAGCTGTCTGCTAATGAAAGAGGAAAAAACAGAACCTAAACACCAAAAGACTGAAACAGCACTGGAAGTGCAAAACAGAAGCTTGAGACCAGCCGAGTCTGGTTTTTATGGAAGCAGGAAAGCTCATTTCTCCCAACCACACTCACCTCCATGGGCAGGAGTACCAAGGTGCACAAGCAAAGGTTCAAGAGCAGAACTAGTTCAGACACGTAATGCTCCATCACAGCTCCCAACCTGCATTTAAAGCCACTTGCCTGCTGAATGCATCCCATAATCGAGGCAGCACACAGAAGAGCCAAGCCAATTCCCCCACCACCAATTACCACTTGTTAGCATGCTGCAGACCTGACAGACTTGCATGCGCGTGTTAACTTCGCAGCAAGAACAAGAATCCAGATTCGCTCTTTGTTCTTGTGGATACATGTGAGGGAACAGATCTGTATTTCCAAGCAGCACAACTTTGTAGGCATGAAATCATCTTTTCACACAGCAGTTCTTGTGAGACAGCCACACAGCCTGAGAATTACCACCAGCAGCAGGCTCTGTGGCTCTGGCTTCCGTCTAAATCACCTGAGCAAAGGATTCATTTGTGTATTGTAGACATTTTTCCTTTCAAATACATGAAAATGGTCATCTTACACTTTCCAGCTGAAAAAGCTCTACTTTTGCTGGCAGAGATCAGAAGCCATTCCTTCTCAGAAGCCCGAAGAAAAAGAATGTTTTTGTGTTAGCAGTGATACTGCCACCTTTCAGATTCAGATCACATCGTTAGCAATACATTTTGATTACAATAGACCAACTGTTCCCCGTTGGAAGCATACAAGCAAACAAGAACATTAAACAATGCCAAAACATTACATATGCTGACTGTCAGCCCAGCACAGTTACATTCAGCTGGCAGTCACAGTGTCCTCTGTAATTGTGACCCGTTTAAAAAGGGAGGCTTAACAAACAGTGCATGGCCATAAAACAACAGCCATAGTTAAAGAACAGATGTATGAGCAGATACAGAACTGCTGTTGGCCCTGACACACTTTGAACAGGGGGTCATTTTGCATATAGCCAGGCAGATTAATCTGTTTCTGTGTTCATCTGTGCTTTATTCAGGGATTCCAGCTCTAGCTGTTATCTTGAGGAGGAAAGAACTCCAAAATGACAAAGGCTTAAAAAAAATTATTGACAATTAAAACCAAAGCCATTGCTAATACTACAAAACCTTGAAGGGCCAACTCAGGAAACACCAACTCCAAGGTGAAAAGCAGGTGTTGGAGTTTTTACTTAACTGCAGGGAAACGAAACCAGTTCACAGAACATCTGAGTTGGAAGGGACCCACAAGGATCATCGAGTCCAACTCTGGAGCAAACGGCCCACACAGGGATTGAACCCATAACCATGGTGTCATTAGCACTATGCTCGGACCAACTGAGCTAAGCAGCACTTGCACATCAGCCTGCCAAAGTTGAAAATCAAATGTGGCCCCTCCTCTGGCAGTCAAAAGGGGAAAATAATGCTTTACAAGAGACAGCACAAAGCTATTGGAAAGTGAAAGCAAAGGTCAGTCACTGCATTTCTGCTGGATTTGCAAGAACAAGAGAATGGGCTATTTCCAATGATTGTGTGCAATCCACAGTTTTCACATTCAGCAGTATAAAACTCGTATTGTCAGCTTTATTCCTGCTTCCTAAAGCTGCTCTGAAACTAATCAAAACTTTACAAAAAGTGAGACAGGACTGCTTTAAGGGAGAAAACAGTGCCAGGCTTCCCTTCCTGAGGATGCCAAGAAGTCTTAAAATCTATTCAATTCTTAAACACCTTGAACACACTTTGCTCCACAGGCAAGGATGCTGCAACCTGGAAGCCCTGACTCCAAGTTTCCAGTTTACATCATCCTCATTTGTGTAGGCTCCTCTGTCTCACAAAAGTCACCCCAGGGGAAGCTTTACTGCCAGGGGACAGGAAACCAGGCTCTGGACAGAGTAAATGCATTTTCTGTTCTCTGCTCTGAGCTTGCACAATGCTGCTGAAGAATACCCCTTCCAAGAGGGTATTTCTTCAGTTATGCCCCATGAAATCCTTTATTCTGCACACCTTTAGTAAAAAGGGAGATGAAGCTTCACATGACCTCATGTCCCTTATTACTCAACACTAATCTCTTTTGCAAGAGGAATTAACAACCATTTTAAGTGGGTACAAATTGGAGAGATAGTTTCGAACAAGGGCAGCTGTGGGACTTATCTCGAATGTTTTCAAGTGTTTGTGTTTTAGAAGTTCATTTTCTAGTCTAACAATCTTTTCTATTGCTCTACTTCTCAGTAAGAGTTACAATCTTGACATAAATCTGGGTTAAATAAACACTTTGATTTGGAAAGTAAATAGTCATGGTTCCTGTTAGCTCCGTGAATGATCTTGATAGAGTCTAAAATTAGGAAATCCTGCTTGTTAAGTTTAAATTGCCTTCAATAAGAAAGTGGCAGATTTCTGAAGCCAAGTGTTGCACTAGTTTCACCAACTGCTTAGAAAGAGAGAGAGAGAGAGAAAGAGAGAGAGAAAGAAAGAGATGCGTGCCAGCAAGGCAAAAGTCCACAGCCTAGATGGCAGCCTGACCGTCTGGATAAGGGATATTCAGGGACACGACAGCTTACAGAGGTGACTTACCTAGAGCAGCTTCACATTCTGTCACCATTCCTAACCCACACTAACAACCCCTGCCCTCTCCCCCCTACCATCCTGCCAGCTACACTTGTGTCCTGGTGACCTTCTCATTATTCGGCCATCTGCTCCAAACTGCTGACTTCCCTATTCATCAACCCTTATCAACCCTCTCCTCCTCCCACTTTTATCAATAGTAACTGATAACCAACTCATCCTTGGGATAGTTGATATACAAAATTACACACCCTTGAACCCAAGCATCAATCCCACTATAATTCCCCAGTTGTTTCTCCCTCCATTGAGTCAATTTTCAATAGAGATAACATGGCCTCCATTAGCAATGCAAGCCATGTCAATAAAATTAACTACAGTACAAAGTCAAGTGCTTTGGAGAAACAATTTTACCGCCGATAATTTGATCAACCAGGCTGTAATCTTGACAAACCTGTCACATTTTACAGTGTCCTTCCACAGGACAGATCCACTTATATATATTTAGCTGTTAAATCTTCTTCCATTGAATTTCAAATTAACTCTTGCAATTTAAATTGCACAGACTCCACCTCAGGCTAATGGCTTTAAAGCCTCCTCGGTCTCCTGTTACCCTTTTAATACAGCTGAAGCACTTTCTTTTAATCTTCTTGTGGTACTGATTCAGTCACGGCTACATTAACATAGATCTCTCGCGTTACACCCTTAGTAAACCTCCCTTGCTTGCAGTCACCTGCTCCCGAAGTCAGAAGCTGGCCACTACTGTAACACTAACAACATGACACAGGACAGCTGCCCACTGAGCTTACAAAACCCCAGGTTTTATAGGGGAATTGCTGTAGAAGCCTATTCACTAATTTCCCATCCTGACATGATTACCAAAATAATCTGACCTGCCCTTCAGGCCTAGAAGGATAAAGTAACTTGGCTGCAGCATCCTAAGCGGGCACCACTCTCCTTTCAAAGGAGCCCAGACTCGGCAGGCAGTGCTCTTCAAACACAGCAGAAGTCCTGCTGGGGTGCACCAGGCCTCTTGAACACCCAGCAGAAAGGGGATTCTGGAGAGGAAATGATGTCACCATCATTAGTTTTAATGAAAACACCACAACGTTGTTTTCACCAAACAGAAACGCATCTACTTTGCATCCAGGAGAAAACCTACAGACTCACTGCAGTGACCTCTGCCTGCATCTGCAGAGAACTCAATTTCTGGCTCAGCAACCACACGCCAGAAAGGACAGAAAAGAACGTGACAACGCTGAGAAGACCCCGATCTCCACAGGCACCTTCACTCCAGAGGTGACCAGGAAGCCCTGTTGGTCCCAGGAGTTACCCAAAGCCAAGGGAAGTTTAGATATACTCAAAAACAAGTAGAGGCAATTCATACAGCTCACAAGTAGGAAGTATTATAAAGTAGTAGTAATTAGCAATACTATGGTAATTATTAATTCAGACATAAGCCATCAAAGCAGAGCAACTGAACCCAAGAGCAAGTATGATGTCAGAAATACGGCACTGCAAGGAAATCAGGAGTTCAAGGAGACCAACACAAAACCACAGGGCAAATTCTCTTCAGCCTGAACACGCCTGCTTGAGCAGAGTTCTCCATGAGAAATATGGAGAAGTTGAGAAAACTCCTCAGAGACCAGAAGACACAACAGAGCAGACGCAGCAGAAAAAATGCTGTGCTCTATTACAGAAAATCCAGAGAGGCTCATGGATACACTGGATCTGAGGAAAGAAATTTTAGATCATACAGACAGACCTGCAGGAGGATGCTAGGAATCTCAAGGGATGCTTAAGAGAGTAAACCACACCTATTTAACACCAAAAAAACCCCCAAAGTCAGTGATGAAAATGGTGAAAAACAGATAGGCTTTAACAGTAACACACTGAGGCACAGAACTATATGTTAACACAATGGCTTCACAAATCTTTAAGTCCTAAAAAAAAATCCAAAATTAAAACAATCCACAATAAAAAAACTAATAATTCCCCACATTGCAGGGAATATTGCTATTTTTGCTGAATGACTTACGTGTCTTTGAGAAAGAGTGGGGAAAAGATGAGCACAAGGAAAGAGAATTATAATGGCTGGAAAAGATGAACAAACTGGGAAGATGATGCAGAGAATGAATACCTAATGCTGCAAACTGGTAACCTGGGAGCAGTTCAGAGGCATTCCCTAGCCATAAGCTGCCAGAATGGCTGACAATGCACAGGACAAAAACAGAAGGCAGAGCTACTGTAATACCATTCAAATAAATTAAAAATAAAAAAAAAAAGGCAGACATACATGTGGAAAAAGTTACACAACCCCATTTTTGACATACCTGAACAAAATATTACTGTGCATGCTCTTCAAGAGAACCGCAACAAAAAAACTCAAACAAACAAAAAACCCCAACATAACCAACAACAAAAAACAAAAAAGATCCTCCCACACAGCAAACTGCTTTTACATCTTTTACCCATAGGAGGGACTGTGATTCAACCTGTATTTACCATGAAAGAAAGCACAGGCAAGCAACTGGAAACCCTTTCACAGCTCCTTTGTGAACTCTGCTCAAGAACAACTGAAATAGAGGCAGTTACCCAGTAGGAAGGTGGAACTGGTGAAAAAGCTGCATGACTGATGAAATGTCTCTATGCAGGCAGCCCCTTTCCTCTTTTCAAAGCACTGACAAATAACTGGTTTAACCTGAAGACAGCAATTAAGAGAGACAATAGCACAAAACTCACTTGAGAAAAAAACCACTTAAATCTATTGATGAAAACTTGCAGGAGAACAACTCAAGCATTTGTCATCTCTTCTACAATGGAACAGACTGGAATAATCATAAAAGGCTCTGCAAATGCTTCTAAAAAAGTAACATCAGGAGAAAGGGGGCTAGGTCTAGAGATATAAGGATGGGGCACTGAGAGGACACAGGGGCAGATATCAGAGATGGCCAAGTTCTCTGTCAGAGGAAAGACACCGCTGGTCAAATCCAAAGAGACACGGGAAGGCATGAAGCACTTCAGCTGCTGGGGCAGGATGGCACCAAGGGTCACCACACATTGCATTTGACACGCCTGAGCACACTCACTGTCCCAGGAAAATTCAGCTGCATCAGAGGGGAAGACACCAGCAGGCTGCTGCAGCCTCCTGCCTTCAGCACCTCCCTGCATTGTCATAAAATGCCCAGGAAGCCGTACTGTAAAAGCAACCTTCTGCCTCTCAAGAGAAAGCTGCACACGGCAAACAAGAACAAGGGTGGCTACAGTGGAACTGAAACTACACCAAATTGGAGTGTCAGTCCAAAAATATCCAGCTTGTGGGATACACAGGCTGGACAGCCAGCAGGAGGGTCCCAAAAACACCCCTTGCAGGGACTTGTGCCAGCAGCCACGGGTCTCCAGGAGCAAAGGTACCAAGGACAACTGAAGGGAGCCTGAGGGACAGCAGCTGCTCCAGCAAAGCAGAGCACAGAAGTATCATGGAACGCAGCTCACACACGTGGGATCTGAAGCACATCCCTGCTCCACAGCATGGAGAGAGACAGAAACAAGTTTTAACATTTGTAGCAAACAAGTGTTTGTAGGAGAACTGGAGAATGGTAAAATTCATACTTCACGTCTATAGCCTGACTATTGATTGGGATTAAATGAGGATCAGACAACGATGAGGTCACCCAAGTGAAGGGCAACATGCGTGTGACCTTTTATCACCAGGATCAGGGTTCAGCAGAAATGAGATAGGAGAATTTGCTCCGGTATCAATGTCAGTATTAAGCTCATTTGATTTCCTCTATTCTCTGTACTCCCACATGAAGGTTTTCCAGATCTACGGCTGCTCAAACACATTTCCTCAGAACATCGCAGCCACCGACCACAAAAATGAGTCACAGCAAGTACCCAAAACACAATGCTACATTAATATCCATCTAGCACTTCCAACACTGTCACCTGGAAGATGCCTCACAACAGAAATATTAGAGGAATGGCCATCCACACAAAGCACACATACCAGGAAAAGCAAGCACTGCATATTACTTCTTTATTTACTACATTATTGCATTTAATAATTTCAGACAAAACAGCTCCTTTAAAAAAAAAAATCATTCACACACTTTTAAAGGAGCAACTTGTAAAGTGCTTAGGTAACCATCATATTAGATTTTACTGCTATCTATGGAAGAAAATGGAAATACCTATATTTGTTCATTTCTGGTTGTAAACCACTTAAGAAAAGCCACACTGACTACACTATGCACTAGCCGAAGCCACATAAATCTTATTTATCAGATATCCATTTCCCTTACACTTAGAAGCACATGCACACACTTTCTCTAACAGAGTAGCTGCCGGTCAAAACGCCCAGCCACCTCTTTAGAATGAGTTTCAGCTCCTGGATGAATGAGTGCATTGTGATGGTGTGACTGAACAAAAACTGAGGGGCAAACGCAGTGCTGGTAAAATTCAAAAATACTGCTGCAAGAACAAACTGCTGCCGGTGGTAAGCCAGCATTGTATTCTATAAACATCACTTACGGTGCTATTTAGCCTTGGCTGAGGAGCTGGAGGTGAGCAGGAAAAGCCGTGCTGGAGAAGGGCACACACCAGCTCTGCTGCTGCTCCACAGTCTCCTGGTCACTGCTGCAGTCACAGACACAGCTGCCTCTGCAGCCCCCCCACGCCGTGCTCCTGACCCGTGGAATATTGCCACATGACCAGCCCTTGGCTGCAGAACCACGCAGCCACTCCACGCTGCCGGGGATTGGTTTGCCCTTCTAGCCAGTGGCTTGTATCGTTTACCAATAAGAGGTGGAAACCCGCACGATGAAGCCAAGCGTTTGTGCTGCTTCCCCAAGTCTGCAGAGGCTGAAGAGCAGCAGCATGAAATGCAGACAGCCCCACTTCCCCTTTAACACAGCGTTCAAGTGTTGATTTTAACTATTTCATCAAGGAGCATGCTAAGAATAGTCTGCGGTGGTGCAAATCTCCAATTTCAGATATTATGCCACCTCCACCATCCCAGTAACCTTGCAGCTGATTTTTCACCTCACGGCTTCGGCAAGCTGGGGAGTAAAACTGATGTAACCCCTTGAAAACAACAATCAAACAGTACTTTTATTTCCAGCAGTATAAGGAATGCTGCATTAACAGCATGACCTTGCTTATTAAAATATAAGGATCTAGATGGTCTAACAGCAACTCGTTGGCCACATAAGTGACCACAGTCAGGGTAACCCCCCCCAAGGGAGGTCACTGTATATGTCCCCTCATGTTCTTCCTTAAACACTCCCTGCTGTCCACCAAAGGTGGGATAGGGAGCTAGAAGACTGTCTGACCCGACTCAGGGTGATTGTTCTGGACAAGAACCTTATCTCTGGGCATCATACCTTCTTCTGCCTGGACCTCCCCTTCCTGCATGCTCAGATTCACAGTCCAGCAGTGCGTTTGTTATTCCGTAAAAAACACTGCCGGAAGGTATTGGCAGACACAGACACTTTGCCTGCAAACCACTGTCTGAAGGCTCACAAGGTGAGGAAGTCAGAGAAGGTCCACTGAAAGTCAGTAAGAAAGGCAGTCAACACAGGACAGCATGAAAGAAAAAAAAAAATCACGGAAATACAGGTATCTCAAAATGTGGAAAAGAAAAAGCGAGCTTCAAACAAGGTTTTCCTACAATGTCACGAGTTTGAGAAACACTGCTGTGTGGAATACAGTACCTGACCCAAAAAGGACAGGGGGAGGTGGGGGGCAGAAAGAGGGGGAAGGGCCAGAATCCATGTAGGACTTCAGGACTTTCTGAAACAGGCTTCAAAGGCTGAACATGGAGAAAAATGAGGAAAACTTGCCTGCCGACCATTTTCGAACGTGTAAATGGAGAAATAAATACAAGAAAATTTCTCGCAGGCAGGATGTGCTCTCCCTATTTTTAGCTTGGCCCTTACAATACAGCTGTGCTGTGTCTGGCACCCACAAAGCACCTGCCTGTCAGACCAAGCCAACAGCCTGCACTTGCTGCTCTTAAGGCTTGCTCAATGCTCACCACCGACAGAGCATTTCCATTTGAGTAAAAGGCACTTGAGTGCCATCCATACTGCTGAAGAAGCCAGCAAGCCATCATTCGAGTGCCACTGGTCTTGAAGACATCCACTTGGACAAACAGAATAGACATGCCAAATTTTTAAATGTCATAAGAGCAGAGCACTGTCACAGTTTGATCCACTGCACAGTCATGGAAACTGAGAGATCAACGCAGCGCCATTTTCAATTACCAAAAGCTTGTCATAACATGTACAGAGCAGTGACAGCATCCCAAAGGTTTACCTCCAGGGCACAAAATTAAATAGCTATTACCCAATAAAAGAAATCACATTTTAAAGCCGCTGTCTTTGAGCATGACAAGTATCCGCAGCTCTTTTCAAATATTAATTTTGTCTATGAGAACAGAAAAAATCTCAGAAAATTTAGCAGAGAAACATCCACAATAGCTCATTCACTAGAAATGCACTGATAAGCACCTTTTTTTTTTTTTAAATCAGGCTGCTGTATTGCTGAAGCACAGCAATTTGGTTTCAGCTACCCAAACCACACAGCTATTATGATCATTACATATTCTTCACACTTTCAAAACACGACGAACACCACTATACTGGTCTAGGTGAAACTGAAAGGTTATATATTGACCCACAGCAGTTGCAGAGGGACAGGGAGGTAAGTCTTCATAGTGTATTGCATCCCCCCAAAATCTTGCGCGATGAAGGGTCCATGTGTAACCTTCTATTGTTACAGTCTTTTTAGAAAGGTATACAAACATTTCCCCATTATAAATATGCACAAAACGCTTAAAACGTTAACACAGCTGGCAAAAAGCCACGGCTAAACTCCTTCCAAGGGAGTCACGCATGCCGGCTTCTCCTACTGACCCCTAAATCTGATTCATTTATGGAAAAGAGATCACTTTGAGAGCCACCAGCTTCTTCCAAAAACGCAGACATCCTACCTGCAGGGCCCTGCTGCTCCACATACGCTCTCTCATGGAAGGACTCCGTGCTAGCCATTTTTTTTCGGGAGAACGCCTGCCTGTACCAAAGGGAGCTGGACACAGCAGCGCCCAGGTACGAACACCAAACCCTCCCATCCTTTGCTGCCCAGGGCTGGGTCCGCCGGTCCCGCTACCGCCCCGCTCTCTAACCAGTTCTCTGCACCGAGAACTGAAGGCACCGTGGGGCCGGCACCTGCTCGGCTGGAGCACAGGGAAAGCCAAGGAAGCAGGGCTGAGGTGGGGAACATCCCGGGCCCGCGTACCTGTCCGTCCCGCGGGTTCCTCGGCCGGGGGGGGCGGCGGCAGCGGCCCTTCCCCTCTGCTCGCAAAACACAGCCCCGCCGCCGCCCCGCTCCCCGGCAGCTCCCGGTGCCCCCGCCGGGAGCGAGCAGACGGTGACACGGCGATAACAAAGCCCGGCGGAGGGACGGCGGCGCTCACCTGCCCAGCGGTCGCTTCATGCCCTCGGCAGCGGCGGAGGCAGGCAGGCGCAGGCTTCGCCTCAGGCTGCAGCCCTTGTCGAGGGGCCCGGGCGCAGCGGCAGCGGCGGCGGCGCGCTCATGCTCCACCGTGACCGACTCGTTGCGTTTCCTCATGCCGGGGCGGGGGCGGCAGCGGCGGCGGCGGCGGCGGCGGAGACGGCGGCAGCGGAGCGGGGCCGCGCTCACTCGCCGCGCGCCCTGCC
>VWZW01002798.1:0-35608 GCA_013397115.1 Edolisoma coerulescens | reverse complement strand
GGCTGGCGGGGGAGCGCGGTGAGGGGATCAGCCCTCCGCCAGTGATGGGACCGACCACCCCCGTGAGGGGTTGGGCCCCTCCCCGGTGAGGGAACCAGCCCCCCGATGAGGGGCTCCCCCATCCCCCAGTGAGCGGTCGAATCGCTCCCCCCGAGATCCCGCACCGCGCCAACATCTGCCAGCGACCCGCTTCTCTGTGGAAAACGCCTCTTCCTTCTCACACCCGGCCCCCCCTCTCCACAAAACATCAGTATTTCAACGTAATTAACGCCACTGATGCTGTGTTAAAGGGGGTTTAAATAAACAATGGGAAAATTAACGTTGACTCATTAAGCTTGAACAATGACATGTTGTTCTCTGACTTCAGCCCGAGAGAGTCTCGGGCTTAGGAAGGAAAACAAAAGGAGCGAGGATAACGCTGCTGGAGGAGAGCCGTGGATGAGCTGTTCTGTGGGTCCTTGTTTCGGGAGCTTGGAGTTGGAATGGTGCTGTTCATCCTCACTCGGGCCTTTCACCCAAAGACCTGGGAGGGTTTTTATAATGTGGAGCTTGCGTAATTCTGCTTAATCTGGCATTAAGGCGCAGTCGGGACATCCAGGAGTGACTTAACTTATGTTGCTTCTGGATGTTATAAGGGGTGCACGCTTCAAAAATTGTTATTAAACTGTGTTAGAAACACACGAGAAAATAAATACCAGCGTGGCTGTGTGCCCTGTTGGCATCGCCTGCTCTGGGGATGGAGGTTTGGCTCCTGCCACAGCCCCAAACGTGGGCTCGTTTGCGTCCTTCATTTCCTTAAATGAAGAAATGAGCCATAATTAACACTGAAATGGTCTGATTTGGCTTTGAAGTTTGTGTTTCAGGAAGTGGAGCGAGCCAGATCTTGGGCTTGAAAACACGTTTCTCGTAATCCTTTGGTAAGGGAGAGATGGGGAACCTAAACAAGGTCGGGTACTGTGGGTGAGCTCTGCAGTCGTGCCCACATTTGCCTTTGGGTGTCCTTGTTCCTGTCCCTTTGTGGGGAAACCCCATGGCAAGAAAACTAATTGTAGTGGCAAAACCTGTTACTGTGTCGTGGCTCTGGGCACGCAGGGGGAGCGTTCGGTGATGTCAGGGAGGAAACTCGGCTCCATTACCCGATCCCGAGATCTTGGAAGCTGCTGACTGTGCCTGGGGACAATAACTCAAGTCACAGCCCTGTGTCCCCTTGACTTCAAAAAAGGGCACTGTTCTAAATTGGGATTTCTCTGTGCTAAATACCAGGCTTTCCTTGCCTTTCCCATAGACTAGAGTGAAAAATAAAAAGGTAGGGTTTGGTTTTATGGAAGGGTCACTGCTCTGTTCTTCCCTGCCTGAAAATATGCCAGGGAGAAGAGAGACATTTTATTTTGTGTTAAAGCTTCCTGTGAGGGAAAAGTGGAATCGGTCCCCTGGGAAGAGCAGTTTGGAGCTGGTTGGGGCTTGCGGAGGACTGAAGGTGAAAACAGTGAGCTGTGGAAGAGACGATCCGGGGGGACTGGGACAAGGTTACGCTGAATTTTGGGAGCTCAGAGGTCTGTGCACCTACCCCTGACAGCTGGGCAGTCTAACAGTTTTTCCAAAGTCTATTGATGGAGGAAAGCTTTTTTATGAAGAAGAAGGAAAAATAAGGTTTGAAGTCCCTTTCAGAGAAGACTTTCGGATTTTCTTCTCTGTACTTAGACAGAGATTGCTGGAGCTGTAAGAGGAATGCAGGAATTCCTGTGGAATACAGGAAATGCTCGCTGTGCTGGGTATTTGCAGGGCTGCTGTGGCCATAGGTAAAAATACACCTGCCTGTGCCTGTGTAGAAAATCTTGGTCTGCAAACACAGCAAAACCAGGAATGTTTCTGTCGGTGTTAGGGATGCCCTTTTCACACAGTTGTAGTTCTTTGGCAGGTGAAATTTCTATCTGTGGAGCAGGTGTGACTCTAGATGTGATCTCGTGTCCCTGCCAGGCTGCTGAGTCCCAGGCAGCGTGGCCAGAGGGAGACAGGCTCTAAAATTACACGGCTTGAGCAGGGATGGATGCAGTGTGGGGAGGGAGCCTGTGGAGATCTCTTGGATTTTGTTCTGGGGTGATCTACTTGTGATCTCCTCAAAGTGAAAGGATGTGTAACAGTTTGGAGAGAGGGAGAGAAACAAAAGGTCAGGAGTAAAGAGTGCAGGTCAAACCTACACTTTTAGCTGTTTGGAAGAAAGGCAAATATCTTGGGATTAGTGATGTGGCTAATGGAAAAGTCACTGGATGAAAAAAAAGCGTTTCAGAGTTCTCATTGTTATCAGCTGCCTTTCTGGAGAGAAGCTGGAAGGAGTCTGGGTTGGGAGGATCGGTTTGGTAAGAGTGCAAGCTGAGCACTGTAGGCGAGGGAGAGCTGGCAGCGCAGGGTTAGCAGAGGTGATCCTCGGGTTTCTGAGCTTCTGATATGCTGGAGAAAAGTGGATTAAAGGTGAGAGCTGCTGGGAGCTGTTGTTCCCTCCCCTGTGCCTGACTGAAGGAAGATCAGCGCCATCAGGGGGGACAGGAATGGAAACATACAGCACAGCAGGAAAATCAGGGAGGAAGGACCTAAATCAGCTGAGAAAGAGAAGGTATCCATGGTCTGAAGTGCATGGAAAAGTGCTGAGGAGAGAAGGGTTGTTGGGCAGAGGGGTCAGCTGAGAACTGGAGAGATAAGAGGGAGTGAGGGATCTTCCCATAGCTGCAGCCAAAGTGATGTGGTGGGCATGAAGAGAGCTGCAGAGGGAGTGATGCTCCTCCCAGGGAGTTGTAGGGAGCCCTGTGGAAAAGAGTGGCTTGTGTAAGGATGAGAAAGTCATATATATCCCTAAGGATAAAGGTCATGGTGTGGAGGGAGAGGAGAAAGGTTGTATACACTGAAATTATTGCGAGTCCTCTCTGTTTCGGTGGAAGGAACCTCGAAGCTAAGGATGGTTTGGGAGTTGAAATTGCCAAAGAAGCAGGAGTGGCACTGGAGGATATCACTGCAGTGAGCTGATTAGGCAGCCCTTGGGTTTTTCCTCACAGGATTGTTATGCTGTTGCTGTGCTCTGTAGCTTTGGAAGCCACACTAAAGGCTTAGATCCTCTTCCCCTTTTGCTTTAAGCTCTGAAGCCTCAGAGAAACTCGGGAAGGCCCTGGTTCTGACTGCATTTTGCAGGTGCTGAACCTGATGGCAGCTCCAGAGAAAGGCCTTGAGCTGTGCTCTGCCTATCATGGGGATCTTTCCCTTACCAGGCCAGCACATGGCTTTGTTTGGGAGCCTTGGACAGGGAAATGGATTAGTGGAGGAGAAAGGATATCCCTGACCTTCCTTCTCTTGCCTCTCTTCTAGACTCTGCAGTGGCAAGTGAAGTCTTGAGTGGCTCATCCAAATAAATCCCAACTTTTTTCCATTTTCCATACAAGAATGGTTATTTTTGGGTTCCTGACAAGCTTAGTCCTTTGGGCGAAGGATTGGGGAGCTTGTCTGTCACAGGCTCTGTCACTTGTCTGTGCCACTGTCCCCTGGACTGATGGGCTTCCCTGGCAGAGACAAATGGGAACCACCGTAACTTTGAGGAATTCCAAACAATAGCTGAAAATGGTGCTAACAGAATACTGTAGGAGCATTCACAAAATCTGTATGAACATATGAAACTGCTGCAGTAAATAAATATATTTTTAGTGCTGTTTTTGCATTTGCAATGATTTTATTCTTCAGATCAGCTATGCAAAGTCAAAGAAGAAATATCGTGGATGTCTCTCTCGCTGAAATCCAGTGGTGCTCCCACTTATTCCCGGATGTTGAGAAAATGTTTTCTTGCTGCATTTTTCTCCTTTTCACTGTTGAAGCAGAAATATTACCAGTCATATGTGTCTATGTGTACAATAATTTCCTCTTCCTACGTACATTGCACTTACTGGCATCATTAGCCAGACGGAACACAGGCTGTTCTGTCTCTTGTTTTTTTGGTGTTGTGTAGTCTGTACAATGGAATAACACTTCCACCCAGCAGAGAGGAACTGTGCCTGCTTTTCCCTGCTGGGTGGAAGTGTGGCCAGTCTGAACCTCAGCTTGGGTATTCCTGCTAATTCCAAGAAGCTAGGTGTTTTTTTTCTTTCCCTCCACAAAGGATTTGAAGAGCTAAGCCAGCACATCACTGTGCTTCTGGCCCTGCCGCTTCCAGCAGGTTGAGCTGAGCACTGCTGGCAGGGGGATTTTATGCTTTTTAATTGGCAGAATGTCAGGGATAAGTTCTGTTCCCAAGCAGCTTAGGCAGTGCTTTACCGGACAGCTGGGCCGGCAGCGAGGAGGTTTAGAATCCATCCTTAATGAGTGTGGCCATGGCTGCAGCTTCAATTCACTTCCCAGGTGCTGCCTCAGGGAAGTGCATTTGGTTTTCATGTCCTTCAGCAGGCCCAGCTGCTCGGGGCGATGTGGCACAGGGAGCTGATGCCTGCGCTCTGCGCTGCAGAGAGATAAAGAGGGTCATTTTCTCTGCCTGCCTTTACTAATTGGGAAAAGAAAAACTTAATGTGGGGGAATGAGGATTGGAATCTCTGCAAAATCTGTTACACTGAGCTTTCAACTGATCCAAGATCCTGGGGTGTGAATTTGCCTTTGGCGGGAGTAGCTGCAAGCAGGTCAGGAGGCAGCCTTTGCCTTTTCCACGGAGTGTTATCTAACTGAAGGATTAATCTGAGATTTTAAAAGATCTATTAGTATAGTTCAGAGATCTTAATTTATCGTTCAGTCCAGGTTGTATTTCTGGTGTGGGTCCAGCACAGGAAGAATACGGCTCTTACCTCCTTGGCAGGACGTTCTGACCTCTCAGTTGAGCAAAGCAGGAACAGCAGAACTGTGACTGATTTTTTTTAACCTCCCTGTGTGAGCGAGGAGGGGGGGAGAAGACTGGGGGAAAATGTGTTCTAAAGTAGATCAAGTAGTATTGGTTCCAGTTTTAGAACATCACAGGAGGGTCTGAACTTCTGTGTGGATTTCTGGGACTCACGTGGTGAGGTAATTTTATATAGACCTTCTTCCCCCAGTCTGTGTTGTTACTTCTCTCCTACAGGGATGTTCTCCATTGGCGAGGCCGAGTGAATGGGAAAGGAAACACTTTATCCTACAGTCCCACAAGCCATGGCTGAGCTACCTCAGCTTCTTCTGAGTAAGCTCCTCTAAGACAAAACCCACCCCTCCAACCAGGCTCCCACCACCTGCTGTGTGGGAATGTGGAGCTTCAGGAGCTCCTCTGATAAAAAGCACTGCTGCAGTTCTAGGGCAGCACTTCTTCAGCTGACAGAAGCTTTTCTCCTACCACATGGTTTTAAACCTGTAGTTTAAAGTTTAAGTTCTTTTACACTTCTAAAGTGTAGTTTAAATTCTTGCTACTTTCTCTCTTCAAGCAGCTCCATGGGCAGTTAATTTGAGATTTTGGCCATTCAGAGTTTTAAAGCCAGAAGTTAATATTAGGATGATGGCTTTAGATATCCAGTTATCGCTTAGCTTTCAATTCCCATTGTTTGACCCGGTTCTGAGTCCAGGAGTTTGTGTTTGGCTGCTGTATCTCTCCCTTGAAGACAACTGGTGATGGGGAGCAATTTCCTTTGTAATTGTTCTGGTAGTTTAGCCATTTTAGGCTGCATTTTCCATAATTTTTCCTCTAGATTTTTTTTTATTTTCAGCTTTTAGCTGATCTTTGTCCTTCTCTGCTATGTCAAAGCACACATTACTACGCTGTGTCCTCTTACATGAAGACATATACAGCATTTCTGCTCAAGTTTAGCTTCTTCTGAGAGCCTTAATGGCTCTGAATTCTCTTACTGTTCTCCCTTTGTGTTGTTACACCTTTCTGCATCCTAAATTGTCCACACTTGTGACTGGAAAACTTGCTCAGAGGAGTCTAGAGCAGACTCTTACCTGTGTGACATACCGAGATAAACATCTATTCACTGCTTTTTTCGTGTTTGCCGTTCCTTTGTTGCACACCCTTGGACTGTATTTTTATCCTTTCTGCTACCGTGTTGCATGCGGAGGTTTTAACTGGGATTTCTCAGCCTGCTGGGTGCAGCCCTGTGCTGTGGCTGTGTTTGTACAGGGCTCTGTGAAAGCAGACGTGGTGTTAGGGAGCTGAAGCCACTCTTAACACGGGTCAGGTTGCTCTGTACAAACATGTCCTCACCGTTGCTCACTCTTTGTTGGGCTGCCTGATCTGCAAACTGAGCTGGCAGGTGCTCTTGTTTCCTCTGGTCATTGATGAAAGTATTGAATGAAGTTTGAATCCTGTTAACGTGCTCCTGAGGGAGATTTTCTGTGAGATTTTGGTTTAGCAACAATTCTTTATCAAGGCAGGCACCGTAGTAAGAAAGAAAAGGCAGATAATACTATGAAAGCTTGGAAGTTTGTAGTGGTAAATAGATTACACCCTAAATATTACATGATTAGCACCTTGTCCCACCAGGCTGGTTTCTCTTTGCCTTGTACTGTCTGGTGTGGTCACCCACTGGAGGGAAGGGGTGGCATCCGGAGGCGCCTGGACAGGCTGGAGAGGTGGGTCTGTGCGAACCTTGTGAAGTTCAGCAAGGGCAAGTGCAAGGTCCTGCACCTGGGTCAGGTCAGTTCTAAGCACAAATCCAGGCTGGGGGCAATGGATTGAAAGCAGCTCTGGGGAGAAGGACTTGGGGATATTGTTTGAGGAGAAGTTCAGTGACTCAGCCACGTGTGCTGGCAGCCCAGGAACCAACTGTGGGCCGCAGGTNGAGTCCCTGGCACAGGGTGCCCAGAGCAGCTGTGGCTGCCCCTGGGTCCCTGGAGGTGTCCAAGGCCAGGCTGAGCAGCCTGGGACAGTGGAAGGTGTTCCTGCCCATGGCAGGGGATGGAACAAGACCGTCTTGAAGGTCCTTCCCCACCCAACCCCCTCCATGATCCTGTGGTTGTTTGAAGGTCCTGCTTAGCCATGAAGATGTGGGTGCTGGAAACTGCAGCAGCTTCTGCATCAAGGCACGTTAAAAATGGCAAAGAGAAAATTGGGTGAGCGAGGCCAGTGCTGGCTCCTGGGTAGAGCTTGCTGAAGGACTGCAGAGCATCCCTCGTGTGCTGGAACAGATCCACAGCTGGTGTTGGTGCGGCAGAAGGAATCTGAAAGACGTGAAATTGTTCTTGTTCGGTGCCAAAGTGTGCAAAGCAGGGCCCTGCCTCTGGCTCCCACTCCTCGTGTGGTACAAGCCGTTTATCTCGGAACCGTAGAACATGTTTTTGTTTGGGCAGCTCTAAGTGGGTATTTACATGCACGTTTTCCTGGTTTAAATCTCTTGACCTGGGACTAGTCTTAAATGTTTTCTGCTGAGTGGGTTTTCAGTGTTTTTGGACTTAGCAGGAAGAGTTTTGTCAAAATTAATTTTTAGTTCGGTAAACAAAAGGTGCCATCAACTTCTCAATGTGCAATTCCAAGGTGCTTCTTTCAATCCTTGCCAATTTAAATTCATCTCCGAGTCTCAAGTGATTGCTTTTGTTGTATTGACTTGAGAGGATTTTCCTGTTAAGTACTCTCAGAATAATTGATGTGTGTGTCTGCTGAAAATGAGGTTTTGCTGCAGCTTTCACAAGATGTTGACTGTAAATATTCAGCTGT
This sequence comes from Edolisoma coerulescens, assembly GCA_013397115.1. Lineage (NCBI taxonomy): Eukaryota > Metazoa > Chordata > Aves > Passeriformes > Campephagidae > Edolisoma > Edolisoma coerulescens. Next base: position 27,972 of record VWZW01002798.1, on the reverse strand, counting down.
TTCTGGGGGTGTGCAGATGTGCTGTGTCCGTATTTCCCACTTGTATTGCAGGGAAAGGTCTGGGAAAGCGATTCCCGACGTGTGGAGGGCGGTGAGAACGTGATGTTTGGGAATGCTTCACCTCTGTGTTGCTAGGAAAGAATCTGTGATTTTTTTGTGTCTTTATAGACACTACAGAGAACAACAGGAAAAAGGATGATTTTGTTCTGGGAAGCATTAACAAAGGCTTTTCAGGTGCCAATACAAAGCTGCTTTTGTATTGCTTTTTATAGCTTTGAGAACCCATGTGGCCTTTAAAATTATCAGAGAAAGTTTCCAGGATTGGATGGAGCCATCTCCTAGGTGCATGTTGGTCTTAAAAAGATGGTTTTTTCTGGCTGCATAACGAATATTCAAAAAACACTGTAAGCTACACTTTCCTGGAGTTGTTTTTGAGTTCTTTGGATGGATTTCTAAACATCAACATGGTTGTCTGCATCAATTACGTTTTGGAGCCCTTCCATGGTATAGAGTCATCAGGCCCTGCCGAGCTGCAAAGGGCAGCATGAATTACTGCTGTGATCTGTAGTCAGCCTGCGTAGGGAGGTGTGGATCTTGCAGAGGTATTAGAAACCCGTTACATTTTGATTGTGTGTAATAAACACGATGATCAGTCGTGGGGAGCTGCATTTGGGTTTAACACCTTCCTTCCCCCGCTGGTGTTGGCTGGAACTCGCTGTGAGTTCAGTGGTGATGTTGGTGATAGAGCCCCACAAATAAACCAAATCAGAGCACTGGCAGACCTTGGCACTTGTACCCCTTGTATCTCACCCACGCCTGGAGTGGGTTTTTATCCTGCCTGTCCCTGTGCCACTGCAGCTGCAGGTGGTGGGTGTCTCACCCTCGGGCCACGTGCAGAGAAGTGAAACCAGCACGTCTGGAAACAGCTGCCCGAGCTGGAAGGGTTTGTCAAAAGAGAACTAAATACAAAATGAGATGAGTGTCGATGGTGGTTTGCTGAAATTCCTGGTCTTTGGGTCGGGCAAGAGGCTGGTGCTCCATCAGAGCTTTGCAGAGCGATTCTCTTGGCCTTGTGCTGGTGCTGGACAGGCAGCATTCACCCAGGTGTCCTGGATGTGGGATGCTTGCAAGGGTGCTGGGAGCCAGCTTTGGGAAAAGTGGATGGATGTGAGGGTGTCTTATCCATCTAAAAGTTTTGTAACTGCTCCATCTCCTTTAAAAAAGAAAATTGCAAGTTTAACAGGATATTTGCTTCTGGAATCGGAGGGATTTTTCCCTGCTCCGTGGAGGTGCTGTGTGCGTGCAGGGAGGGAGGATTTTGGCAAGATGGCATTTGCTCCCTTGTGCTCAGATGCCGCTCCAGTTCCCTGTGCTCAGACCGTGCATGTGTGCTGACCCGTCCCGGGAGGGCTGCAGGAAATGTCAGCTGTGCTTCCCAGCCGCGGGAGCAAAACATTCCGGGATCTGCAGCTCACGCGGCCTGCCCTGCCTTTATCCACGCTAGAAAATGGCCTTTTTTGGGGGCATTTCTCTTTTTGGATATTCCTGTGTCTCAGCCTAATGCCTGCAGGGCTTTTGGGAATGGGCAGTGGGCTTGGATAAATGCTTTCAAGTGGTACTTGTGGGTAACAACCCTGAATTTTATGGCTTGACTTAATATTTTTAGGGTTTAAGATTTATTGATTGAATTGATGGATAAATAGAATATGCAGAAGTGGTGTCGATTTGCTTTAGTGTTTTAAAATTCCATTTTCTAAGGTAAATGCAATATAAATGTGATTTTTTGGAGTCTTTTTCTGGTACTCTCCTAGCGTAAAACTAATTTTTGAATATCTAAGGAGCACACTGAGCTCTTTTCAAGTGCAGTTAAGCAGTCATGATCATGCTGTGCTCTTTTCCAGTGCATTTAAGAAATAATAACAGTGAGTATAGTAAGGCTTTTCTGCAAAATTGCTTTCTTGAGATTGTTATTGGTGTGGTCTCACGAAGCAGCGTTTCTGAGTGCCTTCCTGAGCCAGTCCTGAAATCCAGTAGGGACATAAATAGATGGCTTCTGCTGTGACGTCTCAGCAGCTGCATTCTGCCCATTCCCTCCCCAGCCATCCCTGCTTTAATGCTCCCAGGCAGAGCCACAGGGTTTTATGCCAGAATCTTTTCCTATTTTGCTCCATTCACAGCGTTGAAGGCGTTGTCCCTGTGGTTGGTGGAGCAGGCAGTATTTTCCAATTCTAGGCTCTTGCTATCTGACTTGTGTTGGGCTTACAACTCACCTTATCTCTGGTGTTATTAACCACCAGGCTGCTGTGACTGGGCTCTGCTGGAGCAGGAGCCCAAGGACAGCTGAACGGAGGCGTCCTGAAAGGATCCCCTGCGCTCCCGGCTCCATTGTCCTGCTCCTTTGTGTCCCGCTCCCGGCTCCGTGTGAGCGCCGTGTCCCCAGCTCCGGCCCAGCTGCGGGGCTGGAGGCTGCCACGTTTTCTTTGGAAATAATACATGGATAACTTAGGGCTGTTCATCAAAGAAACCACTCATTCCCATCAGGAATGGGCGCTACGTGGAATGTGTTCTGCATGCTGACATCTTCATATGCTCCGTGCTCGGGCGGATTGCACAGAGCAGTCCAGTAATTAATTAATATCCAGGGAGGTCTAATGGCCCTAAAGCAGTTGCAGTGACTCATCCTTATTTCCTCATTGTGTTGGTGGTGCTTTAGGTGACTTAGAAACGCAGGCAGTGCTCATGACCCGGCTCCAGTTTTGGACACGCTCTTTGGGGTGTGGGAGGGAAGGAAAGAGCCTATTTTCTCCTGCTTGTCATTGTGAAGATGCTTTTAAAGGGTTCCCCCTCCCAGTGATTTCTGTGTGTCCTATGTGCTTTGTGTTAACACACCCACACCTTCCTGAAGAGGTGCCTCATGTTGAGGAGAGAGTGAGTTCTGTGGTACTAAACTGTGATAAATGGGCTTTAATCAACAATTCATTTCACTTGCATTGAGTGATTTATTAGCAACAGTTCTTGCCACTAAGGATTTTGGGATGAAAGTGTAATTAAGTGCTTAAATTTTTTTTACGATGCTGACTGGGTCTCATTGCCACAGTGTTTGGGACCTTGTAAGTAGGAAAGAGGCAGCAATGCTCTTCCCCTGAGCTATTAACTTGAATTGTCCCAGGAAATGCAGTGACTCCACTGGGTATGATCTGGGACAAAATGGCATTTGTTGAGTCAGGGCTCCGAAGTATTTACAGTCCAAAGAAAGGAGAAAGAAGTTGAAAGCCTGCATGGAGGCAGCTTTTGTTGGTTGATTTTTCAAATGCCATATTCAGTGTGTGAGGGCTCCAAGACAAGGTTTGGCCAAGAGCTTCGAGCAAAGATCAAACAATGGGAAAGTGGAGGAGGGAGCAGAGAATGCGTGACTGTGAGTAACCAGAGTGGGTAGAGAGCCAAAGTTCAGATGATATTACACAAAAATTACAGGGCACAAACATGTTGGTTCCTGGAGATGAATGCACAAGGAAGCCAAGTGGTGTGTGTGTGGTGCGTAATGAGTGTTTGCATGCTGGAGGCTTGTCCTTGCTTCTCATGAAGTAGGAAAATGTATTGAATTTCAGTGTGGTTGTAGGGAAGCACCAGTGTCGGAGCGCTCGATGCAGCACAAAGTGAGAGCAATAAATGCTGCTTAAGTGGAAGCCTCTCATCTTACTTGCTCTGCTGTGCCAGGGTGGATGGAGAAGTGTCTGTGAGAAAGGGACAGTGCAACACATCTCGTTTCACAAAGCAGAAATGAGACCCTGATACAGGCAGCTGTGAAATGGAGGGGCAGAGGCTGAGGGGGAGGAGGGCACTGCAGTCAGCCCCAAAATCCTTGTCCACAGCAGCAGGTGGAAGCTTTGCCATTAGCTCCCAGGGCTGGGAATTTACTGCATCTCTGTAACAGTCATACAGGAAGAAGGTTTGGGAATAGGTTTTGAGTAGTGCTGAGTTTAATGCAGCTGTTATTTCATGTCCTAGTATCCATGGGGTTGAATCCAAGGGATTGAATCCTTCTCTTTCCATAAAGGTTCCTCTGAAGTGGAAAGCATCCCTCAAGCCTGCAGAAGACACACTTCAAAATCATACTGAAATGTGGTCTGTGCTTGGGGTTCATGTTTGCCAGAAATGTATTCTCAACAGATCCAGCATTTAGGGTTTAATTAATTGTTGGATTTAAGTGTTAAAGTGTTTTGTGTTCTTCCGATTCATTGTCTTAAGGTATAGCAAAACAGGAATGTTTTATGGATCAATTTGATGCACCAGGTTGTAGGTTTAGAAAAGTGGGAAATCAGATGGAATTCCCCTCAACTTGTTCTGTAGCCAGTTCCAGGGATGAAGAAGCAAAGGAACAGACTGTGCTGCCTCCAGCTCCAAAATGCCTGGGATCACCATGATGGCAAGGAGCATTGTTGTGGCCATAGCCATAGAACCATTTTTCTCTTCCCTAATTAGTCATCACTGGCCTGAACCTCCAGTAAATCCGACCTCACAATGATCATTGGATTGTCTGCTTGCCTTTTTCCAGGATGAGCTGCTTATGGTGGAAGGGAATTTTTCCTTTATAATTTGTTCTAAATATTGATAAATGAAGAGCAGTCTCTGTGATGAGTATTGATTTCAGCTCCATTTGGACACTTTGTTATTCCGAAGCTTTGAATTTCCAAGCCTGGAACACCTTCCTGACACAGGAGCAGGCTGGCAGCATTCCCACAGGGCCTGTTCCCTGTGCTCCATGGCCTTTTTGTGCCCAGGACTTCCAGCTGACAGGCAGCACCTGCCTCTCTGGGAAGCTCCAGTATTAGTGCTGCAGCTGTTTGGACCAGGAACAAGTAGAGATCAAGTACATAATAAACCCCAAAGAACATGAATGTATGAAATAACCCCCAAAATACATGGAGTGGGTAGTAGTGGGATCACCAGAACTTAGGGATAATGGCTTTGTTTGCTCTCTGATTCTCTGGCCGTGGCACAGGGAGTGCTCAGCCTTTTGCATAGTTTCAGGGAGGAGATGTTGTTTTAAGCACTGAAAAAGCGAGTTGGGAAGCCTCAGAGCAGCAAGGCATGCTGCCCTCGAACTGGGATTGACCCTTGCCTCGGTAAAAACAGCTTTCAGTGCCTTGGCAGCACACCAGAGGAGCCGGGGAGTGGGCAGGAATATTTAGCCTGTTCCAGGTAATTGAGTGGTGTGTGCTGAGCTACCTGCAGGCAGCGAGTGAAAGGAGGTGCAGGGACGTGTCTGGGTTCGTGCTGAGAGGGTTTCAAGTGTTGGTTAACAGAATGTTATGTGGGTTTAATGTTTTAATAGATGAAGTTTAGCAATGTGTTTTTGTCAGTGCTGGCAGCATGTGCACTCCTGACTGCTCTGGTTCTCTTGGGCGCTATCTTTTGGGAGGCTGGGCTGCCCCCAGCCACTGAGGCAGGGTTTTGGTGTGGGCTCCTGGACTCCTCACACACACAGTCTGTGCATCCAACACCGCACTGTCTCTGAGCATTATTAGCTTTCCAAAGCAGCTCAACGACTGCTTGTGCATAGTAAGTTTGCCTTCAGCTTCCTCCTTGAAGGCTGTCCAAAAAAAAAAAAAAAAGAGTGGGAGTGGATTGCTGCCTGCAGATTAAACCCTGAGTTTGCTCTGGAGGGGCCATGGGAAAGACGATGCTTGGGAGCAGAGCGTGGCCAGGGTGAATTTACCACCAGGGCCTGCAGATGATGGATGGGCTGGAAGTTGGGGCACCGGCATCAAAGCGCCTTCTCTTGGCACCAGGTTTTAGCCAAGATGTTCCCTTGCAGATTTGCGTTGCTGCATAGGAACGCTCCTTCCAGAGGATTTTTGGAGGCGGATGCCTGGTTTGTAGTATTCCAGCCGTCAGTGTGTTACAACTGCAGTTTGGTCTTTTGCGTGCTGGCTTCCATTAAAACTCCTGCAGAAGGAAAAGTTGGTATTAGTGGAAGGAGGAGGGTGACAACATGTTTCTCTTGGCAGCTGTGCCGCGTGTTCCTGCTCCAAGGGATTGTGGAGCTGGGATGCAAATAAAACCTGCCCGGGGTTTGGTGTGCACGGAGCAGCCAGAGGTTCCAGTAGCACTGCGGGGCCTGAGGGGAGAGTGGGGAGTGACAGCCAAGGCTTGGCACCTCCTGAAGTTCCTGTGACACTGAGCAGTGCCTGGGAATGTAGGAGAGCCCACTGAAACCACCCCCTTCAGTGACTTTTGGGCTCATCCCAGCTGCAGGAATCTCACCTCTTTTGCTTCTGAGTTTGCAGCTGGAAAAGTCCAAGTGTTTCCTTCCCAGGTCTGTGCTAGTGACGGTGGATGTGTTGCATCATGGACCTATTAAACAGCCAAAAATGGTTCACCCTGTTTGCAATCTCAGGAATTTGAGGTTTCAGAAACCTCTAAAGTTATGGCAGAGCTGCGGTAGAGGTGTTTGTTTTTCCTGAAATGGCTCTTCACTGGTGTTCCAGCACCAACGCTTGTTCTGGAGAGCAGAGGTTGCCATTGCCTCCCTAGCTCAGGAACCTGCATGCTCACTATCCACCCAAAAACGTGGGAAGATGCAGTTTTTCCAAGGGAAATGGTGGTCAGCTGGCAGGGAGACTGCTTTGGGCCAGGACTAAAGGCTGTGTGGTGTGTTGGGGGATCACTGTTCAGGTTTGTGGGAAGGGCTGCCCCACACCACGGACAAACACTGTGGGCACAGGGACTGGTTTCCTTTGGTACTGCTGTGGGGTTTTGTTGGTTTAAGGTGTATGAAACCACATGTATCCCTCAAGCAAATTCCTGGTGCAGGGAAAGCTTTCTAGTGGTGGGGACATCCATTCCTGCTGATCCTTGTCCTGTGTAGTTTCCATGCTGGCACTGGTGCTATGCTCAGTGTTTTCATAGACTTTCTAAAGCAAAAATCCAGAAGTATTGTTATTCTAAATGTTTAGTATTTTGCCAACTTTAATAGTTTATTATTGTCATCAAATTGACTTCGTTTTTAGGGGTTTTTTTTGTCCTTGTAACTGATACACTGAATTGAGCATGTGTTCAATAAGTTCATTTGTTAGCAAAATTGTATAAAATATAACACTGTAACCAAAGCTGTCTGGACACTAAACTGTTGGAAGTGTGTGCTGTGCTGCGGAGCTGACCCTTGTTTTCTCTTGCAGGGCAATCACTTTGATCAGTATGAAGAGGGGCACCTGGAGATAGAGCAGGCATCTCTAGACAAGCCCATCGAATCGGTAAGGCCCCCCCTTATCAGCATCATTCCCCCCGGAATTAGGCCGTGCTCGGATGGTACTTGATGTGAATGCAGTCAAATCCGATAGCAGTGGGCACCTTGTTGTCAGTGAGGGGTAATTGGTGGTAAACTGCATGCTGACCTTACGTGGGCCTGGGATTGAATCTTGAAGTAGTCCTAAAAATAAAACTTAAAATTTGAGTTCAACACGATATTTCAGGAATTATTTAAAATAATACATTCATTCATAGATATTTATTTTAAGTTTTTATACTTTTCTTTGAAGAATCAGTTTAATTTGTATGTGAACCTGATGGAGTAGTATAGTAAAATGTATTTTGATCTTTTTTAGTTTATATTTTTGGAAAACTACCGGTGTGTTTAAAGTGTTTGAATGACACTTGGCAGTATAGAGAGAGGGATCAGTGTCAGTCCAGCAGTCCTTCCCCACGGAGCTGAAACTGCTCTGAGCCTTTCTCTAAAGTTGCTTTACCTTGAGTTAGGTGTGGAGACTCCTGCTGTAAGATGGGGAAAAAGTAGGTTTTGTTTAGTTTTAATTTTTAAAGCTTTTTGGAGCTTTTTAATTTTTCTCTTTGCAAAGCACCTTCTGCTGGTTTTAGGCACAACAGCTTGTTCAGCCTAACCTGGACCCACGTTTGGCATTTAGCTTTAGCTAAGTTTTCATTTTCAGTTTCCTTCAGAAACAAGAAAACTTGTAGTGAATAATCAAGGGACACTTTGTGGTGTTCTGATTAAGTCTAGCTAGAATTTTTGTTAAGAAAGTACTTGTCAAGTGTTTCTTTTCCTTATTAATTCAAATTCTGTTAAAGTTTCTCCACCTTAGTCAGCCCCTAGAAGAACCAGTGTTAGCCAAAGCCCACTATATATTTTTGTTGGTGTGTAGGTTGGTGTTGTGTGTGTTTGTGTGCGTGTTAGATGTTTACCAAAAATTTACACAACTTGGGGTGTTCGACGTTTTTCTTCCGCAGCAGTTGGCCCATATTAGCTAAGCAGCCATGATCTGGTTTGTATTGCACGGTCTGCCTTTTTTAATTTCTTCTCTAGGGTTTCCTTTCCCCCTTCTTATTTCTGTTCTTCTGGTCCAGTGAACACTGCATATAGTACCTACTGTCTTAATGTGCTGGCATGATGCTAGATTTAGGCATGGCAGTAATTGATGACGCATGAGATAATGCTGCAGAGATGGGAATTGGTATTCACTGTTCTCCTGAATACTTCAGTCTTACCTTGGGACACAGGGGTTTGAGTTAAAATGCCAAGCTGGATGGAAATATAATGGGAAATACATGTTGGTAGCCTACTCTGGGCCACACTGGAAATTAGCATTTCAAAATAATTCAAATGCTGCTTGCAGACTAGACTGATTACCTGATTTCCAAAAGTGCTTTCCCAAACAGAGAAATAGAAGAGGTCAAAGATTACATCTCTGGTGTTCCAGAGGGAACGATGCCTATGGAAGTGTGTAAAGCATGAGCAGGTACCCTGGGCCCCCGTGGGCTCACTGTGCAGCTCTCGTCATCCACAGGAGTAATGCTTTGTGCAGTTTGATTAATGCTGAACTGCAGCATAAAAAATAAATTAAATCATGGCTTTAATATTTTATTCATGTGTATCTCTCGCCATCCGAATGTCAGGACATTTTTAATCTTTACAACTCCTTGGTAGGTGCAGTTCAACCTAATTGAAAACAGTTGGATGAAGAGGACAAGAGAATGACTTCTTTTGGCAGGAGAAAGAGTTAAAACCTCAAATTTTTCTTAAAAATCAAGTTTGTTCCACTCTTCTTTTGTCTGAAATAAGAGAATCACAGAATCATTACGGTTGGAAAAGCCCTCTAAGCTCAGCAAGTCCAACCATTCCCCCAGCACTGCCAAGGCCACCCCTCACCCATGTCCCCAAATGCCACATCCCCACAGCCTTTGAACCCTTCCAGGGATGGAGACTCCACCGCTTCCCAGGCTGGCTGTGCCAGCGCCCATCCCAGGGTTTCAAAGCTGTGGCTGCTGCACAGGGTGGGTTTTTGGCCTCCTGAACAAGCCTAGTGTCAGAAACTGCAGTCAGAAACAAACTGGTCACTTTTGAGGTTTCACGTGGTCTTTGTAGAATACATTGTTGATTCTTAAATTCTCCATCTGGGAAGCAGGAATTACTTTTTTGAGTTTCCTGACACCTGTGGAGGTGATTTTGCTTCCACACTATTAATGATCAATGTGCTCTTTGAATTGGCAAATTACACACTTTAACAGAAGGAACAGTTTCCTTGGCAGAATTCAGTGGGGCACCTCTCCTGCAAGGTGTTTCACCAGGAAAGGAGCGTTCATTCTGCTTTTATGGCTTTTTTTTTCCTTCTGTTTTATGCTGTTTGCTCACCCAGAACCAAAATTGAGAGGGAAGGAGGAAAGGCAGATCTGTATTTTAGAGCTACATCGAAGTATTTCCAATATTAACAAGTTGGGGTTTAATCCTTAACCAGTTCTCTGTTAGCAATCCAACTGGCCTTTTCCAAGGAATCTGCTCAGAGTCATGAGCGAGCCTGTGCTTCATGGTATGGAAACAGTTTGGATGATGAGCATCCTGTGTTTATAACCATGGCAGATCAAAGCACTTCCCAGTTAAAATGTCATTCTTCAGAATAAGAGTGGATTAAGTCTATGCTCTTAACTGTGCTCCTTGCAGCTTCCCACATCTTAGTGATACGAAGGTGCTCCAAAGCCTGCAGGTGTTTGGAGATGGTGGGAGGGTTTCCTATGCCATGTCCCTGTGACAGTCCCCAGTGATGTGAGTGACATCCATCTCTGCAGCATTATCTGTTGAGAGGTGCTGACTGTACTGCTACAGCATGCAACTCAAAGGTGGCTGGAAAAATAGGTTTGGGAGTCTACAGATCATTACAATGTTGAAACGTGTCCTCAATTAGCCTACTGGTGGTGTTGTTCCTGTGGAAATCCTGCTGTGCACAGCTTGTTTAGGCCAAAGATGTCTGGACTGAAACATGCGACTCTAACCAGAGTGCATTTATGGAAAACAGAGCTGCCAGGAGCTAGGGATGGACGTGGCCTGAACGAGTGCCAGCTGTTTTCCATTACTAAATTGAAGAAAATATTTCATATCAATGGACTCTTCAGAGCTGCAAATACTGATTTTTTTTTTTCCCCCCACAAGTAACAGTTTTTCTTGTTGTGCTTTGAAAGATGCTGCACTTAGACTGGCTGTTCATGTCAGTGCAATCACTGGTGTCTGGTGTCCTTGAAAAATCAGAGCACTTCACCCTTTTTTTTTAAATTCAAGAAGCTGCATGCGTTTGTTTTGGGGCATTTTGAGTGCACTGAGTTCAGGTCCTCGAACGGGAGGTCACAAATTATTGCAGCTTTAATAGAATCCAGATTTTCTTCATGTTAATTCCTTATCTCTACTTGTTTATTGAGTCTCTTTGCTGTGAATTCCTGGTTTTCCTCATCCCAGCAGTGCAGATGGAGTAGGAGACAGCGATAGACCCTTAGAGCCCCCGAGGAGCAGCCCTGGCCCCGTGCAGGCAGTGTCAGGGGTCGACCCACGCCGTCACCGCCGCAGGTTGGAGGCCAGGCTGGGAATCACCCACTTATCCTGGAGCTTGTTAGTTTGTCCTCGTCCTAACTAACAAATGTCCTTTCCCCCTCTCTCTAATGCTGCTCGGTGCCACGAGGAGCTCCTTGAGCCCCCCCGTGTCAGGCTGCAGTCGGTGGTGCTTTGACACCAGGGGCTGTCGCAGCCTGGCCGAGCCGGAGCCGGGGTTGTCGCACTGGAAATCTGTACGGATCTGTGGACTCCACTAGTTCCAAAGTGTCATTTGATGAGGCTGCTGATTTGACATTTAGCAGCAGCCATATGTGGACAGCGCTATAAATAATGTGCTTCTGGAAGCTGAATGGTGTAGCATTACTATTTGGCTTTTCTCTCTGGTCTTCATTGTGTCATCTGTAGTGAGCTCTAGGTTTTGTTTTGGGAATCTTTTCAACCTCTTGTTTGCATGGGTTCACCCAGTAGCATCTGATCCTTGCTTATAGATTCCTCCATACACAGTCAGCACAGCTTACAATCCACTCAAGAGAGGAATGGTTCCTGCCCTTGCCGGGATGAACGATGGGATCGTGGGGATCTCATGGAAAACCTGTGCTAGGCAAAACTGGTGGTGTGGGTTCCGTCCCACAGGCATCATCAAAACCTTGGGTTTCTTCTACCCATCTCTTAATTGTAAGCAATTTTTTTTTTTCTATTGGCCAGGACCTTTGTCAGAAATTTTTGCTGGGGATATCCCTCTCAGGAATCCCATGGAAAGCAACCAAGGGCATCTTGGCAGGGCACGGGATGGGCAACTGGGGAGGCCAGTTTGAGCTCGTGGAGCCAGGTCGCTTTGGATGAGGTTTTTCCAAAGCAGCTCACCCAGCTCTGTGAAGGTTTGGTGGACCCAAGGCCTTGCATTTCCCGCACCTTTGGAAAAGTTACACTTCATCATTAAAGCAGAGCTCTCCATCAGGGCTGCCCAGCTCCAGAGCTGGGATTGTTCCACCCAGAGCTGCTGAGCCATTCTCCCTGCACGGAGCATACAACAGCCTGTGCCCACGTGGTCCAGGAGAGCTCCCTTGCTCACCCAGACACCTATTGGGAGACTTACTTTGGCTGCCTCAATAATTTTTATTGTGGCTGTAGCACAAGGAGCTCCCAAATGGCAGAGGAAGGAAGTGAGGAGGCTCGTGCCAGCCCTCTGCTGAGAAATGAGGGGTGTCCTCCTAGGGCCGTGGTGTTGCTGTGAATCCCTGCAGCTCTTCGTAGGAAAACTGCTGCAATGTGAGCATAGTCTGTTCAAAAGGAATGACAGCTCTTGACATGGACAGGAAGCTTGCTGTGAAAACCCCCATCTTTTCTATGTGAAAGTAGCTGTACTTCTATAGAACTTTCACTTAAAAATACAATTTAAAAAAAAGCTGTCAGCTGTTGCAGCATTTGCTGTCCCGTGTCACGTTTTGGTCCCACTATCCCTGGCTACTCCCCAGGCTCTGCAGACAGGCTCTCATGTGGGAACCAAGCAAGCCTGGCCTTCCATAATTTAATTTTTAGGGCAGCATTTGCACTGAAGAGCAGTTCTGTCAGTCTGCCTCCATCAGAGGTCTGGGATAGCCATTGGAAAAGGAGGGAGGAGCTGAACACGGCCAGAAAGGAGCAAAGTGATGGCCAGGTCCTAACTCACCTGTTAATTTTAAATTATTAAAGTTGTTCTCCTTATTCAGTGCAACAGAAGATGCTCCGTTTCAATTGAGTAGAATCTAAAATTAGGGAGTAGTTCCACTGCATAAATGAACAAATGGAAAAGATTGGGGTGGGGAGACAACCCCTTCCTGGGAACTGACACAGGGCAATGTTCAGGCATAATTCCAATTTATATCAAACAACTCGGGACCATCCTCTTGAGTGGGTCTGTAAAAGTGGTGCTAATGTGTATAACCTTTCTAAATTTTTCTTTTTCCCTTTAACATTTGTTTCCCCCTTCACTGTGTCAGTCACAACACACCGCTCTTGAATCTCCCAGCTGGTCTTGACTTGTTGAATTTATTTTATGCTTTCACTCTTCTTTAATAAATACATTACTTGCAAGCAGTGAATTGAAAACAAAGCAAAAGAAAAAAAACTACCATTAGTGATTGGACAGTTTCTTACTTTGTGTTACATTTAACTGTTCTTTTGACAGCCCAGTTTTTAAAGCCAGGTTCGTATGGAAATGCTTTCACTCCACTTGCACTGCTTTTGGAATAGCGTTCTGCTTCATCTGTCTTTATTTTAGTGCATTCATAACACACACAGTCAGCACAATGTCTCATCTCCACTTGGCCAAGACTGCAAAGTACTCCTTGTCCTTTGGATTTTTTTCTCTTTTTTTTTTTTTTTCTTTTTTTTTTGTCTTTGGAAAACGCAGCCATTTTTGTCAGCACCGGCTTTTAGATTCAATGATCCTTTGTCAGGGTAGGACAATCAGTGCCTTATCCCAGCCCTGTCCCAGGCTCCAGCCCCTTTCTGCCAGGACGGGGCACTCTGTGGCCATTGGGATTGGCCTGACCAGGTGTGCCTGCAGGTAAGTTTCCCTGTCTTCCCAACAGACATCCCTCTCCATGGTGCCTGTGGTGGGGATCCATCCTTCTTTATTTTTCCTTTTTTTTTTTTTTTTTTGCGTTTAACCTTTTGTCCCCAGAAGTTTCCTTGCTTCTCCTGGTTTATTTTTTTTTTCCCCCATGTAGCCTTAATTATGTCCTGGGGCAGAGCTGGTAGTGTGGGAAAAATGTACATTTTTCCTTGGGAAATACAGGAATACAAAATATCTTACTTTCCTAGGATATCAGAAAAAAAAATCCAAAATTTGTACTTCATAGCATCTTTTTGAGGAAAAATGTATCCATGCAGCCAATATCTTTGGGAAGGTTGTGCCTTTCAAGCTGATTCACGAAAGTTGTGCAAACCCTGTCGTCATTTTCTTCACTGTGGAGTGACAAAACCTACTCTGGTTTCTGTTGATGACTTCGTTATTTAATTAAGGAAACCTTCAGCATGTAGATATAATTATTTTTTAGGATTCCATGTATCACTCAGTGTTCTGGAGTCACGTCCTGTTATAATTCAGGATATTTCTGTGATACCTCGGGTTGTGGTTTGCCTGATAATAATTAATAATCAACAAATTCCTATCTGATTTTGATTTTTATTTTCTGTGATTAGAAGGTGAACATGGGCCCAGCCAAGAGTCCTTCTTTGAGGAGCTGGTCACTGCTTGTAACTGGGTGAACTGGTCACTGAGGGCGAGCTGGCAGATTGAGATGGTTCGAGGGTGCTGTGAGTGCTCTGCTCTTTGTCTGGGGGCAGAAACCTTGCATAAAACACAACAGTTTCCACACTGAGCCCTGCTCAGCCCCATTGCCAAAAGCTGACACTTAATTGCTGCGTCAGTATTTTTCTACTTATTCCAAAATAGCTTTTTTTTTTAGGAAGATGAGACATTATGCTTATTGTTTCCCCTACATGCACTAATGGTTCCTTGCTGTTAACTTATTGCTAGGCCTGTTTCATTCTAACATCTTAGTATTTTTGTTAGTTTACATGTGAAATGCATCACCCAGTCTGTGCTTGAGCTCATTTTATTTAATTAATTTTATTTTTTTTTGTTTTACTAACCTCACTGTTTTTTCAGTTTAATATTGGCTGCATGCTAGTTTATATATATATATACATATATAAAAAAAACCCAATCAAGTCTAGCCTGGATTTTGCTCTGATTGTGTTTTGGTTTCTAGTGGTGGGGCAGTCTTGCACTTACAACTTACTGAGTATTATAAAAGCCTGACACACGAACAAAATGACTAAACACATTGTAGATTTTCTTTACAAAAAAAAATCTTAAGTGGTGCTGTCTAGGTGATGGATATGATTGTATAAATAGCTTGATTTTATGCTTTTTACTGTCAATTTTTATTGGTACACTTTATTTTCTCCCACATTGCTTTTTATTTTTATTATTTTTTTATTTCTTTTAAACGTGATGCACAAAAGTTGCCCAGCACACCATCAGAAAGTGACCGTCCCCAATACCCATCCCCCTGGAAAAATTCTAGCCAGCAGTTTTTGACATTTGTCTTTCCCTTTATTGGGCATATATTGCCTTTTCAGTAGCATTTTTTTGCATGCATATATATGTAGAAAAATCTCTTGCTCATCACATGTTTAAATGTCAGCGGGAAGGGAAGAATATATTATTGGAATATTTTTGGTTTGTTTTCTCTGTTCTGTCTGTCAGGATAATATTGGACACCGCTTACTCCAGAAACATGGGTGGAAGCTGGGCCAGGGATTGGGAAAGTCGCTGCAGGGTAAGTCCAGTCCCTTGTGTCTGAAACCTTCAACTCCAGCCTCGGTCTTTAACCAAATTATTTCTGCTTTTTGTTCCTAGATTAGATTTTCTTTCCATTATTAATATATCCAAACAAATGCACTGTTGAGTTTCAGATTTGGCAGTTTGCAAGTGGAAGCTGCTGCCTCACTTGTTGGTACAGGTTAGAGGTGTGCGTGTGTGTGTGTGTGGTGGATGTGTGAGAGTCAACGTGGAGAGAGGAGGATTCACTTCCTCCACACTGACAGGGAGTGGTGCAGCTTCAAATTGTGCTGATGCTTTGGTATTAAAAGAATTAAAGATTTGAGGTAGTTCCCATGATCTGTCAGCACTCACAGGGGTCAGAAGCCATTCGAAGGCCAGTAAAGGGCCCACTGAAGATGGAAAGTGGTGGCAGAGGTTCTCTGGATGGGAGAGGCTCACTCCTGGTTTCCCCACAGGACTGTCACGGGTTGGACTTGTTTCTGTTCCCAGCAGTTTGTCAGGGATTTAACAAATCTCACTGGGACACCAAAGTGCTGCTTGAACCAGCACAGCTGGTCCCCTTGCTGTCTTGAGCCTAAATTCTTCCTGTGACACTAAACTCCATTTCTGTAGAAATCTGTGGAAGTGTTTGAAGCTCAGGTGTGCCCTGAGCCCCTCAGAATAACTCACTCGTGTTCCCGTGCCCGTAGTCTGAAGACCTGGGAGCTTGTAATCCATCTTCCATGAGTGAGCCCGTTAGAGATGGGGGTGTCTGTGCTGTGGAGGACTGTGCAGAGGTAACGAGTTCTCCAAACTCTGGGAATGCCTATTAATCCCTCGGACTAAGGCTCTCTAACCTCTCAGGCAGGATTGCCTTGCTGGTTAATGCTTCTGGCTTCCTCTAACACGGTTTCAGTGGAGTTCTCTGGTTAATGCATGGCGCTCTCCAGGCCTCTCATGTCCCTGCTGGGGCCAGACCTCAGGGTGGGGTTGTAATTGTCACCTCTGGGCCTTTCCTCTGGCATGTGGGATGTACCTCACGGGTGGAACTCGGTGTGTTCTCTCTTTTGGGTGCCCTGTATTGCTCTGTGTGTCATCAGTGTGGAAACAGGGACTTGAAAGAAGGAAAAGCCTTGTCCCAGCCCTGGGTGGATGCCAAGGCACAGCCCAAGGGCCCGAGGTGCTGCAGGCTCTGATGTGATGGGGTGAACGTGGATTATGGGACTGATTATAGGTCTGGAGTCGGGGCAGGGGGTGGTGCTGTCACCGTGTCCCATGGGCTGAGCAGGAATTTGCACTTTGAGACTTGTCCAGATTTAGATGTTCCCACTGTGCCTCTCGCTACGCTGGAGCTGTTCCAGACCTCTCACGAATCGTTGGAGCTCTGGTGATTGGGACTGTGTGGAAGCTACAGGCAAATCATGGATTTGGGCTGGGAGGGTTTCCTGTGCCTCCTGCATGGTCACAGAAACACAGGAGTAAAAATAACCCACCTGGTTTAACCCAGTGCAGTGCTGAAACCTTCCTAACGTAGGCTTTGGAGCACGTGCAGGCATTTCAGCCCTTTTGGAGGGGAAAAGTGCCCTGTCCACCTGGCAGCCAACTTCTCCAGAGGTCTGGGCAGGCAGAGGATGTGGAAGGGATGCTGCTGCTGCTGCTCCAGCTTTTCTCCTCAGAGTTCTCAGCTGCCAGAGCCTGTGCCTGTGGCATTGGTGATGATTGTGTTGGGAGTGTTTAATTCATTATCCAGTGACCTTTCTGCATGAATCTTAGATTGGCCCAAAAATCCAAATATAAAATGTCAGGAAGGAAACATTTGCATCCAATTTTAATCTTATTCTAGGAGTTTGAAGAGTGAAGTCATTTGATGTGCGGTGAGAAGGGAGGAGCGGAACAGAAGTTCTTCCCCTCTTCCACACTCCCATGTTCAGGAAAAACCAGGAGAGGTTTCTAAAGAGATGTAGGTGTGTTCCTGTTAAACTCTTCTTGCTTCACACTATGCTTGAGCCTAAAATCTTACACAGCCTGTGGTGAGGAGGTGCAGCAGAAACAGAACCCCTTCAAGCAGCCTGGAGCTGTGGGTGTGGTGTCTGACCTCCTGCAGAAGGTCCTTACATCAAACTCTCAAAAAGTTTGGGTTGCATGTATGGAATTGATACTGCATTCATCTACTTTCTGTGCACTTTAACTTAGAGGGAAGTGGATGAGTTCAGTGTGCTGAGTTTTGTGATGTCACTTTTAATTCTAGATGCTCATCTCATCGGGCTCCCTCTTGAGTTCCGTGAATCCCAAAGTGATGCTGTGTTACATTTGCCAGGCAGAAATGTTTCTTCCTTGTAGTCCTGTGGTGGTGTTCAACAAGAACCTCACACTGCAGGACCGTACCCTGTGATGGGTTCCTTCATCCTGACTACCCACTGGGGGATGGAATCAGTGGTGACAGTGCTGAGCTGTCTCTGGGTGGTAGCTGCAGCAGCCTAAAATCCACACTTGCCAATTGCTGATGGTAAAAATCTGCTGTTGTGGTACAACGTGGCTCATTCTCAGGAAAATTCCGGAGGCAGAGGTGTTTTGTACCCCCTGGGGCAGCTGCCTTGTGGTGTAAATCTTGTTCCCAAGAAGAGCCGAGCCCTCGGGTAGGGAAGCACACAGGCCATGCCCTAAGTGCCGTGGCTGTCACCAGGCACTCAGGGCATGTGTTCTGGCTGAAACACCTGCATCTTTCACTGAATTTGGGATGTGTGCTGAGTGGAGCATCAGGCAGGGGCAGTGCTGTTGACTCTGACCACACCGGTGCTGGAATCCTGGTTCAGAGATGCTCATGAGGAATTCAGCAGAGTCATTCTTCAGTTCGTCTCTTTCCCTGATGTTTTTCATCATTTTTTCCCACAAACAACTTGTGTTATATTTGGAAATGGTGCTTCAGCTTGCTTACAGCCAGTGAATATGAAAAAGCAAGAGAGGGGGTTGCCAGTTGACAGGGATCTTTTTTAATTTGGAAGTTATGGCTTAGGGAGGCACTTTTCCATAGAGATGTGTGATGATTGTGCTCTGACAAGTGAGAAAATGGTGAGTGTAGCCTGTTTTGTCTTTGGGGGAACATCTATAGTTGATAAAATCCAGAATTTTATGGTCTCCTGAAAAAACGAAACTAGCAAAAGATTGGTTAAAAACATTGCCTGACCTTCGTGTGAAGTCCTGTGCTAAATGAGCCCAAGGATTGTGAATAAATCAGGAGTTACGTAAATCAGGAGGGGAATGAGAGGGCTGAGGGAAATCTGAATTCAACCACACTCTAATGATTTCTCTTGGAATGAGTATTTCCCATTAAGTTAAAGTAGTATTATGAAAAGCCAGGAGACTGACTTGCAGAAGTGGGATAATTTGAATTATACATTTGAAAATATTTTTATAAGCTCTTTGCCTATTCCCTGTCAATTTTTTTGACAAGTCTTGTTTAAAAAAAATAATTGTGCTGAAAACTTCTGGGTTTGTTTGTTTTTTTTTTTTCTTTTGGACTTGTGTGTTTAATATGAATAGTACTCTAGAGGTATATCTGTGAGACTAAAACCAGTAGTTTAATCTCATTTAATTAGACCAGGGGAAACTGAGTAGGTTATTCTGCTGCTTCCTGGGTCATAGCAGGGCCTGGGGAGAGTGGGCAGCTCTGCAGGGAGGATTTGGAGAGGGCAGGAGGAAGGTTTGATGTTTACTGGCCATGTGGAGGGGGCTCTGAGGAAGGATTGACCAGCTCTGGTAGACAGGTCCAGCTCATCCTTAGCCAGTCTGGGTAACAGCTGTAATTATTCAACACAGATTTGCCTCTGTAAAGTTTTCTATTAAGTAAACATTCTTGCCTGATTGCAGCCTTGACCCTTTAAAAACAGCCCCACTGCCTGTCCAGAAGCAGTTACAAGTTCCCCCACACCACAAGCTGTGTCCTGTATGGTTAATTTGATATGTTTAAAAGCATTGATTTACTTCACATTCCCACAATATTCCAAGACCAAGATTATCCTGATCTCTTGTGGAATCTCTGAGAGGTGAATCCCAATCTAGTACTTTGCTATGGCAACAGAAATCACACGATTTGTCATGGCAGAGCTGCTCCTCAGTGTCTCAGCTGTGAATCAAACAGCTCAGGTAACGTGGGGGCTCAGTGTAGCTCTGCAATTCCTGTGTGTTTGCTCCTCAAGAACTCAGGCAGCTCATTGAGCACTTGGTTATTGTCATGAAAATGCTCCGAGTGGAACCAAAAGGAGTTTCAAGGTGGGTGGCTGCTGGTCTGTACTGGGACTTGGATTATCTCCAGTACTCAGGAAATAGAAGCAGCAGGTGGTTCTCTTTAGGGCAGGGATGTCCCTTTTGGGGCAGGTCCTTGCAGTGGCAGGAACTTCCCCTGTAGCCTTTGGTCCTGAAGAAATGCCTTCTGTCCCCTATTCAGTAATAACTTCCTTCATGTTTGCTTATGTTTTTAGCCAAGTTTTGGCATCATTTCAGTGTAACTGTTCTGGAAGAGCTGCTTTGATCTCCCTGGGGAGCAGCTCTGCTGATGTAACGCTGCGAGGAGAGGGCAGGGCCGTGCCTGTGTCTTGGGAGCTCTTGGCAGTGCCATGCAGAGCTGGGAACCCCTCCTGCATCCTTGTTCCCTTCCACTCAGGCTGAAAGCAATAAACCTGCACAGACTGTCAGGGCAGTGCTGTTCTGTTGATCAGGGTGTGCCCCACACTGATTGTATAAATCATCCTGGTGATACGGGGAGCAGCAGTTAATAAAAAGTGCTTTGGGTTTATTTTTTCCTTTCATGAATACATCTAGCTAGGTAGCAAAGTCAGGTATAGCAAATTTGTTAGCAAATGCTAAAATTCAGTTCCTTCATCAAGCTCTATTATTATTGCAAGGTTTTCAATTAAAAGAAAAAGCACAAGTGGATTTGTGCTCTGACTTGCAAATTCTGTGAGGATAGATATAGTCAGCACTCCCCCCCCCTCAGCATCACTATGGTGCAGTTCTTCTTTGGCACATTCCTCCCTAAATCTGTTCAGGAAAGGGAAAACATTCCCTCTTGGTCCAAGGGCTGAGCGGGGTGGAAGAGCAGAAGCGTCTGACAAGTGCTGGAAGCTGCTCAGGGCTGCAGGTGAAGCCGTGATCCCGCGGCTCAGGCAGGAAATATCCCCTCCCTGGCAGCCCCCCGGGTGATCCCCGGCTGTGGGATGGAGCCGGATCCGAGTCCCCGTTCCAAGGCGGTGCCAGGTGGCTGCGGGCGCTGCCTTTGCTGGATGTTCTCGGGCTGTGGGGAGCAATAAACAGAGCTCTGACCACTCGAGCAACTGAGATCAGTCACAAATGTGATCACTTGGCAGCTGCAGCTTGGAGAAATGAGCTCAGGGTTTGAATTCCAAGGTCTTGAATCCTGGTGCTGTCACCCGCTCGCCAAATGGCTTCAGCTTGGATATTAATGTGTTTTCCATTTGTTGGCTCCTCTGATCTTGTGGAGGCAGACGGTGGATGTGTGTCAGGCCTGTGAACATAGAACAATGAGCATCTGAGGGGCTAAGGGGTGTTAGATTTCTTTCTAGGTTTGGGAGCTTTGTAATAAATACAAGAAAATACAGGAGAGGCAGATAAAAATGCTTAACAGTGCCTTTATTCATTAGTTATGGGTTGGTTTGGCAGCCTTACCCAAGAATAACTGTGAACACTCTCTTATCTTCTTGTATCTTCATATGTCCTCACGGGAACCTCAGTCCTGGCATGGAGGAACATTTCCATGCTTGTGTTTGCAACACAAATCACTGCAGTGGTTTTAAGAGTGATATTTTCGTGTGAACTCAGCTTGAGAAACCTGGGTGCTGTGGCTGCTGTCATCATACCCATCTTCACTGCTGTGTTAAACCCCAGCAGACCACAGACCGAAAGGGAGGTTTCCTCAATGCTTCAGTGTCCTTTGGGCCCCCTTGTTTGCTTTTGGAGGTGCAAGATCCTTCCCTTGGTTACAGGTGGTGAGTTTGCGTTGCTTGAGCGGGTGTAGCCAGTGAGATCTGAAATCATGGTGCTGTCAGTGGCACGTGTTTGTTGTGACAGACACCTTCGCCTGGCTCGGAACGAGGCCTGCTGGCCCTTTGTGCTGGTGCAGTGGAAGAGCAGCTTTATTAAACTGGGAGAGATGAGTGTGGGGAAGGGAGAGGCCGTGGCCATGCACAACCTGCCTCGCTCCTCAGCGCAGCCCTGAATCAGACCAGACCCTTCAGCCCTGCCCACTTACCAAGATGAACACAGATAGCAACTTTTACCTTGAATTTCTATCCTAAATCGACCAGGAATTGTGTTCTTGCTCCAACACCTTCTGTGTTGCTCTTTAATCCATTGCCCAGCATTTTTTGACCCAGACTTCACTACATTCCTTCCCCTGCAGAAGTTCAAGAAGCTCTGCTTGGTGCTTCAGTGTCAAACCTCAGCTTGGTTTTCTGCAACTGTCACCCTTGGTTGGTGTGTCTGCAAAGTTTTGAGCTCCCACTGGAAGTTTTCCATGGGATTGGGGTGTTTACAACTTGACTTTCTCTTCATCATTTCTCCCCTGCTTAGTAAGGATTAAGTTCACAGTGCAGTTTCTGTGTTCTTGGAAAACACTTTCTCCTCTCTGGAACTTTGTTTGCCACTGAGGATGATGGACCTTTGTTTGAATCTCTTGATTGTTCTGACCCCTTCCAGAAATCTGACATAAACAGGATGAGCTCACAAATCTGATTCCCAAAGGGGACCAAGATTAAAGCTTGCCCTTGTTTGTTTATTTGCTTCTTGCAGCAGTTGGAATGAGTTTGATAACGTGGTGTCATTTTTAGCCAGTGAGGAGCACCCCAGGCTTGTGCACCAGTGAAAATGAGTGGATTTTCTCTCCTCTCCCCTTCTGATGTACTGAATGAGGAGTCTGAATTTTCAGCAGGACAGCTCTTGGTTTCTCACAGACTCTTAGGGAGCCCAGCGCTGCCAAGGCCACCACTGACCCCTGTCCCCAGGTGCCACATCTACACAGCTTTCAAATCCCTCCGGGGATGGAGACTCCATCCCTGCCCTGGGCAGCCTCTGCCTGGGCTGGACACCCCTTTCTATGAAGAAATGTCCTCAATACCCAACCTAAACCTTCTCTGGCACAATTTGAGGCTGTTTCCTCTTACCCTGTCACTTGTTTCCTGGAAGCAGAGCCCAGCCCCCCTGGCTGTACCGAAACTGACCCAGGAGTGTTGAGTGTTGCAAAATCCTCATCTTTGAAAATGCAGCTCATTCATGAGCACGGGGACTCCTCCCCATCTCCCCCTTCCCAGACAGTGCAGCTGAAGGTGAGTCCTGTCCCTGTGGATCCATTCCTGCAGGTGGTGGTTGCTGACTCCAGGCACCTGTTTCCCTTCCAGAGCCTGCAGTGGGGTTTGTACTGGTTGAACAAACCAGCCCTTATCCACCAGAGAAGCCCGGTGCTGTGGTCATGAAACTGCCCTGCACACAGCTGAGGGATAGTCCCTTTCCAGGAGCAGCTAAAAGCCCCTGGAAGGTTGTGTCTGACTGTGGGTTTCGGTTGCAGCATAAAGATAATGAATAAGGAGAAATCCTCCATGTCCAACAAGATCAGATCCTGTTGTCTGTGTCCTCTGGAGACGCTGAGTTTGTGAAATTCTCCTCTGGTACAAATGTGATATCAATCAATCCTCTAGGATTGCATCCTACAAAGCTTGTACCTGGGGGGAATTTCTATGAAGATGTCAACAAAACAAGCAGGATTACAGTCGTTGTGTTCCTTCTGTGGTGCTCACACACTGTGCATAAGGGACACACTGAAAGAGATTTGATGGAATTATGTTAACATTGAATTTTTGGGGTAATTTTTTTTCATCCTATCTGAATGTCTCCTTAACAGAGAAACTCGCCTGTTGGGATAGGACAAGGAGTAAGTGTTAGAAATTTAAAAAAGGATCAATTTACATTAGATATTGGGAAGAATATTCCCTGGGAAGGTGGTGGGGCCCTGGCACAGGGTGCCCAGAGGAGCTGTGGCTGCCCCATCCCTGGAAGTGTCCAAAGCCAGACTGGATGGGGCTTGGAGCACCCTGGGATAGTGGAAGATGAATTCTGGGATTCTGTTGCCATGATGCTGTTTTTGGAGGGAGGAGTTCCCCTGAATCTGCAAATCTGATGAAAGCTGTTTTCTGTTTTGACTTGTTAAAAACGGGATAAAACATGGGCTGGTTGACAATGCCAGCATTTCCAGGCAGGCTCAGATGGCAGCTCCAGCTGGGATATTCCCATTCCAAAGGGCAGAGCAGCATCCACGCCGTGTCCAGAGCCAGAGCATGGCCCTGAACCCACTGTCCTCTGTGTGCAGCATGACTTGTGTCTGATACCAAAGCTCTGAAGCCTTAGGATGAATTTTCCCAAGATTTATTAATTTATAGCACTGGGGAGGGGGAAGTATTTGCTCGTATCCAATAACTTTATGCAATTAAAAAGGAGGGAATTTGGAGAAGCCTGCCTGGCCACGTGCTGCCTGCTCCCTGCCTGCTCCCTGCCACGGCAGGGCTCTGGGAAGGGGGCGGCTGTCGGGGTTTGTTCGGGGCTGAACAATTTTTCACAAGCTGGGTGAAAGGTTTTCCCATTTCTTGGGGAGAGGAAAGCAAAACAAGTACAGCCGGTCAGTTTGGGAATCTCATTTCATTTCTGAGTCCAGGGCGTCATTACTAACCTAATTCACTTTGAGATTGGGTTTTCTAAGGTGTGACTCTTGTGTGAGCTGGTTATTTTTCCCATCCTGCTGGAGCTTCCTGCTCTGTCCTCTCCACGAGATTCTCCCCGTGTGTGGAAGTGTTTCATGCAATAACCCTCTCTGCTTTGGGGTCTGCAGCCTGTGCAGTGACCAGTCCGTGAAGGAGTTTGTGACCTGCCTCAAAAAGAAAATAAATGTTGCAGGGTGCAGGGGGCCGGGACAGGGACACAGCAGGATTTACCCTGGGAATTAGCTGTCCGTGTGGCACTGCTTGCAGCCCTGCTGAGTGGCAGGAAGTGTGGGAATTCTGGGCCTTGGAAGCTTACATTCCCTTCAAAGCATGCTGGTGTACAGGAAAGGCTCAGCAGGGACCCCACACCTGGGAGGCTCCTGATGTCCGAGCCACATTTACCTGCTGGGAAAGATCCCGTTGTCAGGGCCAGCAGTAGGATAAACTTTCCTCCAAGTTCCTTCAAAGGAGAAGCAATGAGCTTAACTTGCAGAGTCCCATTTCCCTCTTTGGCTGCTCCCCGTGTCCCACCTGGCAGCCAGCGGGCAAGGGGTGGCCCTGAGCCTGTCCCTGTCCCTTCACCGTTGTGGCTTTCCTTGGACACGGAGCGAGGCCGCCCCAGTGCCCAGCAGCGTGTCCTGCTGCCCCAGCTGGCTCCAGGGGGATCCATGTGGGGTTGGCACTGCTGCCATAGCTGTGCTGTGTGCCTGGGTGTGCCACTTGTCACCTGGATGTCACACAGGGTGTTCCATTCATAATGCAATGATGGTTCAGCTTAAAACAAAGGCATCGCTTTTCCCGTGGAATATTCTCCTCTTACCTGCAAGCAGAGCTCCTTTTGGCCCAGAATTTGTTATTTCCCTAAGATCCTGATTTGTTTCCTTTTTAAATTGCCTGCTTACGTGTGCCTCAGTGCCTCCCTGGAGCGGGGCTGTCACCAGGAGCTCTCCCAACACCCAAAAGGAGTCAGAGCTGCTCCGATGGCTCCCTGGTTCCGCAGGGCAGAGCACGGTCATGGGGTGGAGGGGTGAGCAAGAAGCCTCCTGTTATTTTTTTTAACCCATCCTCCCTGCCAAACGGCCTATTTTCTGCCCCTAATGGTTTCTGCCTAACAAATGGTGTTTCTTTTTTACAGCGTTATGATCCTGGACTTGTTGTGGTGATGGTAAACTTAGCAGTGGTAATTTTTTATTTTCAGACTGAATTACTCCTTTTGTCATCAGTGCACCAATGTTAGGCTTACTTTCTCTGTTGTAGCCATCATCCTTCTGCTTGGTCTTTCATTTTCCTTTCCTTTCCTTTCTTTATGCACACTTGTCTGATCCTTGTTCATTAAAGGGTATTGCTAAGAAGGGATGTTTCTGTTTGTGTTAGAACTGCCAAAATCAGTTTAAACATAAATTTTTAATACTGTCCAAACTTGATTTTTTTTTTCCCCCGACACGATGGGCACTAGCACTTGCTACTGCAATTTCCAAATAGATTTTGAATTAAAAAAAACCAACCCAAAAAACTTTGACTGCCTTAGAAGGCAAAAGTACTGATGCATTGTTTGTATACAGGGGTTTACCAGGGCAATGAGGCTGCATCGAAAGATCTCAATTGCTGGAGAAACAAAACAAAAACAAACCAAAAATACCCAAAACCAAACCAAACCAAAAAGAAAAAAGCTTGAAAAAAAATTTAAATAATAAATTGTTGGCACTTGGTGCCAGCCATTCCATTTGGGTTCACCATTTACCAGTAAATCCCTGGCTGAGACGTTATGAAAGTGATATTGCACCTAGGAAGTCATTTTTATAACCTGTCTTTAATTTGGTCCTTTTGCTAAAAATTGCAGTCACTGCTTACTGTATTATACCATTGGGCGTAAGAGAAACCCTGTCAAAGGTGAGCATTAAATATCCAAAGGAAAGCTCAATCCAAACCATTTTGGATCAATGGGATCACTGCTTTTGGACCTGCTGGATACCTGCCTGTCAAATTCCTGGGCATATCAACAAAACCGTAAAGCAATTCATTAAATGGATTGATTTCTGAATAAAAACACCTGTCTGTACTTTAAGGTTCAAAAGCCCCTCTGGGGCTGTGGCTTTGGCAGGAATTACGGCTGATGCTGGCAAAGAGTTCACACCTATCCAGGTTTTCTGAGGCAGTTTTAAAGACTTTAACCTTTTGCATATGTGGATGGCAATGGAATATTTTGGCATGACTCCAAGCTGTCGATCTTTTAGCCCAAAGGTATAATACCTGTGTATGTGTGTATAACAAAAGAGTTGTTTACACCAAACAAGAGCAATAATAAGGGAAGTAAACATTCTGTTTTTTCACTCAAGGTTTGCACCGGAGAAGGTAAGTACTTTGTCAGTGGGTTACATCACAACCACCAGTGCCAGTTGTGATGTAAAAGTCAAAATAATAATGATTTAAAATAAAATTTAAAAAAAAAAAAGCTGTGGTAGTAAAGTGCTTGTCTGCCCCATTTTGCTTTGTTTGGCTGGTTATGAGTGGATTAAAGATATGTTTTTAAAAAAAAAATCTCCAGCATAGTTTGATTAGTTCAAAGTCAATTTTCTTCGCAACCAGTCCTTTTCACAGCTTACAGGTGACACGGCGGGGCCAGAGCATCGCTCCGGGGGCTGGGGGAGCAGGGACCGACCACCTGGCCCACACTGGGTGGTTGGGATGGGGGAAGTTTGGCTTCTGTGCCATCCTTCTCCTCAGCATTCCTTACTCCTGGGGAGGGACAAAAGCTGGTGGGAGGGAGGCTTCCACATCCCTTACAGGGAAGTTCTAATCGATTATTCATGAGCTGCAGCAGTGAAATGTATTTAGCAGCTTCTTCACTCATATTGGGAAGATGAAGAGCCTGATGTGGAAGCCTTGAGGAGAAGGTTCAAGTCCTGTTATCAGCCCTGCCCCAGGGCTTCTGTGGGGGAACATGAACCACAAGGAGTTTTTACATGAACAGTTAATGTTCAGAAAATGCATTTATCATCCCGGGTGCGGGTCGGAGCTGGGCGCAGGGTTGGCTGTAAGCTGTGAGAATGGCTCGTGTTTGGTTCACTGTAGCTTTCTGGTCTCTGCACTCCAAGGCAAGATCTCTAACCACCCAAACCCAATGTGTACAGCGAGCTGTGGTGCTGGGCTGCTGCCGACCCCCTCTCTGTGTGTTCCTCTTCCAGGGAGGACGGATCCCATCCCTATTGTCGTCAAGTACGATGTCATGGGCATGGGCCGGATGGAGATGGAGGTGAGCTGCCCTGGCCTCCCACCCCTGCAGGGCTTCTGGGGAGTGGGTGGGAGAGACGTCCAAAAGTGAGAGTTTGTGCATCCAAGATAAAGAACAACGTGCTCTTAAATCAACGCAGTAAGAAAACACTTCTCAAAATGCATCCTCTGTTTTTCCCTGTGAGCCTGAGTTCTGGGGTCTGGATGCTCCCCAGAATCCCTGGGCTGTGAGATTTCCCCTCCCCAAAGCTGCCGTGGGCCTGCCTGGGCCCTCCACATCAGGGGGATTAATGTTTTTACACTTGGGGTGACAAAACAGGGAAAGCAAAGTACAACATGCATAGATTCTGTTTCAGTTAAAATTGTTTAGTTGTGCTTTCTGGCAGATTTGATAGTGCAGTGTATTTATGGGCCAAATTGCATCTCTTCTTTATTTCTTTTTTAAACAGCTTGACTACGCTGAGGATGCCACAGAGCGGAGGCGAGTGCTGGAGGTGGAGAAGGAAGACACCGAGGAGCTGAGGCAGAAGTACAAGGTACGGAGAGAGGGGCATCAGCATCAGAGTGTCTGTGGGCTGGGTGGGAAAAGATCTGTTCTGATGGGGCTGAGTTCTTCTTGTTCTGCCACAGCGACGGTGGTAGGAATGCGATGTTCTTGGGTTTGGTCATTGTGGAGATGATTTACATTTTAACACACTGGTTATTCACTTCCTGGCATCAACCCTCATGTTTGTTTAGCTGCTGAGGAGCCCCAGGACAGCTGCGGGGCTTTCTCCGTGTGCTTTGCTCCTGTTGTGGAAGGAACAGTCCTGGGGACTGCGGCGGCGAGGGAA
>VWZW01002797.1:366697-378266 GCA_013397115.1 Edolisoma coerulescens | reverse complement strand
GGGGGACCCTGAGGGATGACAGCTCAGGAGGACAGGCGGCTCCCCAGGGGTCCTGGTCCAGACTGGGGCGGGGGTCTCACGAAAGGGATGGGACTGGGGGCCTAGAGAGCCCTCGGGGTCCTGAGGATGGGGGCGTGGGGAGGGAGGTGTGACCCTGAGGGGTGACAGTTCAGGAGGATGGGGGGATGCCCCGGGAATGCCAGTTCATAGGGATGAAGGGATCTCCCAGGGATGCTGGTCCTGGGAGAGGTGGAACTGGGGAACCCCCCCAAAGGTGCTGGTCCTGGGGGTTCCCCTGGGGTGCCTGTTTAGGGGGTCTCCTGAAGAGGAAGGCGGGGATAGGGGGATGAGAAGGGTGGCAGCCAGGCTCTGGCAGATCCCTGCGGAATTGGGGCTACGGGTGGGTCCTGAGCGGGTCCCCATTCCCTGAGCGAGTCCCCATTCCCTGAGCACCCTTGGGCCAGGGCCGTGGCCGAGCCCCCACCCCCCGAATGCCCCGCAGGTGTCGGGCAGCCTCCGGCGGAAGGCGGTGCCGGGCATGGCCCCGGCGGAGCTGCAGGAGCTGCGGAGCCGCACGGAGCGCGCGGAGCGGCGGCTCCTGGCCTGCGAGAACCTGGTCGGGGAGCTGGGCAGCGGCCTGGCCGCCCTGGGCACCCTCCTGCAGGGCTACGGGCAGCTCCAGCAGCGCCTGCTCAACCTGGAGAACATCCTCAAGAACAGGAACTTCTGGATCCTGCGCCTGCCCCCCGGCTCCCGGGGGGAGATCCCCAAGGTAGCGGCGGCCGCTTCGCAGGGATCCCGCGGGACTGTGGAAGGGTTGGGGGCCGAGCTCCTGCGTGTCCCCATGGTGGGGCTGGATGTGTCCCGAGCCACCCGTGGTTCCAGGGGAATTCCCTGTGATTCCAGGTGCCGCTCACCTTCGATGATATCTCGGTGTATTTCAACGAGCTGGAGTGGGAGAGGCTGGAGCGCTGGCAGAAGGATCTGTACCGGGCCGTGATGAGGGGCAACTACGAGACCCTGGTGTCCCTGGGTAAGGGCTGGGGGGCTGTGGCTCATGGAAGCATGGAACAGCCTGGGTTTGGAAGGCTGTGAGGTGGTGAGGCCCTGGCACAAGTTGCCCAGAGAATCATGGATTCCCCATCCCTGGAAGTGTCCAAGGCCAGGTTGAACGGGGCTTGGAGCAACCGGGGATAGTGGAAGGTGTCCCTGACTTCCACTAGAGGGAAATGTTCCAGCCAAAGCTTTTCCCTCGTTTGGGGTTTTAGTTCATGCTCTGCTGGTTAAGATCCTCTCCACCTCGGCTGCATCCGTGCCTGGGGGTGGATCCTGCCTCGGGGACAAGGAGGTGTTTGGAGTAGGGATGAGGTGTTTGTGTCTCTGCCGGGGCTGGGACAGGGGACAAGGGTCACTACTGGAATGTGCCAGGGTAAAGGCACAGCCAAATCCCAAACAACCCCCATTC
This sequence comes from Edolisoma coerulescens, assembly GCA_013397115.1. NCBI lineage: Eukaryota > Metazoa > Chordata > Aves > Passeriformes > Campephagidae > Edolisoma > Edolisoma coerulescens. The sequence goes on along the minus strand of VWZW01002797.1, from coordinate 376,801 downwards.
TCTGCCCCACGACCAGACTACGCCATATCCAAGCCCGACATCCTGTCCTGGATCGAGAGGGATGAAGAGCTCAGTGACAAAGAGGGTCAGGAGCCCCCATGGACACAGACTGGGGACGGGCAGGAGCCCCCCCAGGCACCAGAAGAGATGGACGAGGCAGATGAGGCTTCAGGAGATGAAACTCCCACAGAAGCTGTCCCAGGTGGGTGCCAGGAGGAGGTGGCTGTTCCTGGAGATCTCCCCTTTGTTGGGAAGGAAATGCTCACCCCATGGACTAAAGCACCCTGGAGCACCGTGAGTCTTCATTCCAAGAGGAATGGTTGTGCTTGGTCGGATGAATCCCACGGAGAAAAGCAGGCAAAGCCTGCAGGAGGGTCTGGAGCAGTGGGAAAGGCCTCCTGTAAGACTGGGGCTTCCAGAGAGGTTCCTGCCTGCTGGGGAGGGACAGGAAACATGCTGGGAAGTGAGGAACTGGGAGCTGCTCTGCTTGTCCTGGGGGAACAGAGGAGTCTGGGGAGCCTTGGGGCATGGATTTGGAGTGGGAGGGCTGGGCAGGAAGGTGGGAGGTGCTGGAAAAGAACAGACAGACCTGAGATAGGAGCAGCGGGGATGAGGGAAGAGCCGTGGCCGAGGGCTCTTTCCTGCAGGATTGAGGAGCTGGGAGGCTTAAAGGCACCCCAGGAGAAGCTGGGAAGGTGCTGTCCTGTGGGAAAACTCACCTGGAAACCTGGTGGGAGTTTGGGGGTTGGACTGGAGGAGAGGAAAAGGGACAGAGAGGGACGTCTCCTTTGGGATTCACATTCTGTTACTTGGAGCTTCTCTCCTGTGTGGATCCTGCCATGGGGCCAAGGCAGCAGCTCTGCCCTTGGGGTTGGAGCAGGGATGAGGGATTTGTGTCTCTGCCAGGGCTGGGAGAGGGGACGAGGGTCACTTGGGGAATCTGGCAGGATAAAGGTGCAGCCAAATCCTCACAAAGCCCCTGTTCTCTGCCCCAGGAGCCAACGGTGCCGTGTCCAAGCCCAGCGGCCAGTCCTGCATCGAGAGGGATGGAGAGCCCAGCGACAAAACGGGTCTGGAGCCCTCATGGACACAGAATGGGAACAGCCAGAAAACCCCACAGACACAGACTGGGGACATCCAGGAACCCCCAGAGACACAGGCTGGGGACAGCCAGGAACCCCCATGGACACGGAGTGGGAACAGCCAGAAAACCCCACAGACACAGACTGGGGACAGCCCAAAGTCCCCGTGGACACGGAGTGGGAACAGCCAGAAAACCCCACAGACACAGGCTGGGGACAGCCAGGAATTCCAACAGACACAGACTGGAGACAGCCCGAAGTCCCCATGGACACGGAGTGGGAACAGCCATAGAACCCCACAGATACAGACTGGGGACAGCCCAAAGTCCCCAAGGACACGGAGTGGGAACAGCCCAAAGTCCCCAAGGACACGGAATGGGAACAGCCCTAAGTCCCCATGGACACAGAATGGGAACAGCCCAAAGTCCCCACGGACACGGAGTGGGAACAGCCCGAAGTCACCACAGACACACACTGGGGACAGCCAGACACCCCCTCTGACACAGACTGGGGACAGTCAGAACCCCCCCCAGACAGGTGTCCCCAGCAATCAGAAGCCCCCACAGACACCAGAAGAGATGGAGCAGCAGGAAGAGGCTTCTGGAGAGGACCCCGTGCCCATGGAAGCTGGCCCAGGTGAGTTCCAGGGGTGCCAGGGAGGAGGTGCTTCCTCTCCCCAGCTCTCCGGGGCTCTGGCAGTGTCCAGGGCAGAGGGCGTGGCCCTGGTGCTTGGAGAGGCGTTGCCAGGGAGGACCGGGAGCCTTGGGACGCTGTCACAGGACCATGGAGGGGGGTCAGGGGCCTGGACACAGGAATGCAGCCTGTGGAGGTGGTGGGGTGAGGCTGCTCTGTGAGGTGATGGCACGTGGCACCTTGGTGTCCTTCCTCCCAGCCCTCCCTCTGCCTTTGGTCCATGTGTGGCTTCACTCCAGTTCCTCCTGACACCTTTCCATAGAACTGCTGGGCTTGGAAAAGCCCTCTGAGATCATGGGGTCCAACTGTCCCCCAGCACTGCCGAGGCCCCACGTCCCCAGGTGCCACATCCTCGTGGCTTTTAAATCCCTGCAGGAACAGGGACTCCACCAGTGCCTGTGCCAGGGCTGGACAACCCTTTCAGGAGGATTTTTCCTGATAACCAATCCACATCCTGGCTCTTGAGCCGCAGCTTTCTTCGGCTCTTCCCCAAACTCCCAGCAATCCCTGGCTCATAATGTCAGAGTGGGGACCTGGGAGTTCTCCATGGATCTTTCAAATCCCTGTTCCCTGCAAACAGAATTCCCCATCCTGGTGATGAACGTGATGTCCCTGGGGGACCATCGGCCGCAGACAGGGACAGAGGAGGACCCGGAGATGGAGGAGGACCCGGCAGAGCCTGACACTGGTGAGTCACCCTGTGCCAGGGACACGGGGCCTGGTGGGTGGGAAGCAGCTTCCAGAGCTGATGGGCTTGAAACAGGGAGGGAAAAGGAAGTTTCACGGGTTCCTTTTATTTTTTCCTGCAACATCTTGTGGGTTTAGAGGTGGGTCCCTTGTGCCACCGGTCCCGATGGCACCACGGAGGGCTCAGCCTGGAAGATGGGCACTCCTTCCCTGCCCTGGGCACTCCATCCCTGCCCTGGGCAGCTGTGCCAGGGCTGGACAGCCCTTTTGGGGAAGGAATTTTCCTAATATCCAACCTGAACCTCCCCTGGCCCAGCCTGAGGCCGTTCCCTCTCCTCCTGTCCCTGTTCCCTGGGAGCAGAGCCCGACCCCCCCGGCTGCCCCCTCCTGTCAGGGACTTGTGCAGAGCCACAAGGTCCCCCCTGAGCCCCCTTTGCTCCAGGCTGAGCCCCTTTCCCAGCTCCCTCAGCCGCTCCTGGTGCTCCAGCCCCTTCCCCAGCTCCGTTCCCTTCCCTGGACACGCTCCAGCCCCTCCAGGTCTTTCTTGTCATGAAAAGCCCAGAGCTGCCTCCAGGACTGGAGGTGCCCCAGCAGTGCCAGCACAGGGAGGGGCCCTGGTCCTGTGTCACACCGGTGCTGGCACAAACACGGTGTCGCTCTGTTCCAGAGGAAACCTCATCCTTGGAAGATGAAACGCCGTGTGAAGGGGCTTCTTCCGAGGACGTCAAGGTGAAGGAAGAGGAGCCTGAGCTGCTGGCAGAGGAATCCACACCCGGCTCAGAGATCCAAAAGTACCCCAAAAACGAGCTGGTGAAAGCCAAGAGCAAGAAGAAGCCGAACCGGTGCGAGGCCAGCAACCTCCTGATGGGCAACTGCCGGCGCGGGCACGTGCGGGAATGGTCCCATCCCTGCACGGAGTGCGGGAAGCGCTTCCGCCTCAAGATCAACCTCATCATCCACCAGCGCAGCCACGCCAAGGAGGGGCCCTACGAGTGCCCCGTGTGCGAGATCGGCTTCAGCAACAAACGGCACCTGGACCTTCACCGCGGCATCCACGTCAAGGACAGGGCCTTCGGCGCCAAGGTCTGGGGCAACGTCCACCCCGAGCTGCGCATCCGCCCGCGCCGGGACCTGTGCGGCGGCGCCCACAGGCTGGGCAGCGCCGGCGGGGCCTGGCTGGGCCAGCCCAAGGAGGAGCCGGACAGAGAGGGCCTGTCCGGCTCCGGGATCGCGCGGCCGCCCAGTTCCAGGCTGAAGTGCCCCCACTGCAAGAAGTTCCTGTCCTGCTCCGTGTCGCTGCAGCGGCACCTCCAGACCCACGCACGGGACCGGCCCCACTGCTGCAGCTCCTGCAACAAGTGCTTCACCCGCCGGAATCACCTCCTGCGCCACGAGAAGATCCACGAGCGGGCTCTGGCCGCGCTCCAGCGGGAGGCGAACGCCCGGCCCCCCGCCGCTATCCCGGCATCCCTGCAGCTCGGGGCTCCCAAGGCCGAGAGGAACCTTTCCCAAGGGAACAGGAGCCCCGAGGCTGCCAAAGCGAGCCCACCCAACGTGCTCCTGCTGGGAGCGACACCACTGGGGCTCCCGGGAAGAGGCTCCCCGCTCCCTGACTGCATCGGGAAAGCTGTGCAGCCCGTGGTCCAGCTGGGATCAAGGGCAGTGCCTTCAGAGGTGACAGAGAAATGACCACGGGACAGATTTGAACTGTGCGTGTCTCTGGAGAGAAGCTGTGAGTTTGTTGGGTTTGCACCTGGTGGGACACCAGGATTGGGAATCTGCTGCGTTTTAGGAGCTTCCTGGGTTGTAGAAAGAATGGGAAGCTTGGAGACCACAACAAGAGAGCAAATTGCGGAAGCCTCCAGTGATCCAAAATGCTTCACCATTCCACTAACTTGTTTCTGTTGGCTGATGCTTGGAATTTTCCCAAGCTGCCATTCCTGGGAGATGACCAGGTGAATCCCGATCCAACAGGAGCAGAGCTTTCACATTCCTTGATGTTAGAACTGACCCCTTGTGTTCGAGAACACAACTGAAGAGGACAGGGAGAAGGGAATGGAGCTGGCAGCATTCCCAAGCAGCCCTTTGCTGCATGGACCAAGCTTCCTGACCGAGACACCGGATGAAGAGAGCATGACATCTCTGAGACCCCACCGCGTCCTGGCCACGCTTGTCACCCCCCACCCTGGGGAGGAGATCAGCCAACCCCACCTCCAGCAGGTTGGGAATGCTGGAGCTTTGCACTGGAAGATCCAGAGGCCAAACCACACCCCAATATTCTGTGCTGGCATATTCCAGCGGTCCTGGCAGGTCCGTCAGGGAGGCCACAGGCACCCTCGGGACCGTCCTGCATGGGTGCAGAGTCATTTTAGGAATACTTGATGGGTCAGCCAGCCCCATGCTGCAGCAGCACCCCTGATCCTTGTGGATCCATCTGCACGGAGCAGCCCCTCGGCTCTGGAGGAAACTCCCACTCTCCCAACCGCAGCTCGTCCCCTTTTGCCCAAAATCCCACCACAATGAATCCTACGGGAAAACAGTTCTGCAGCTACCTCAGTCAGGGAGAGGGGGACCTGCCCGGAGGCAGCCAGTGGAAGCCAGGCCTGGCACTGCTCCGCTGTTCCCCGGAGCCACCGGAGCAGTGTCCGTGGCCAGAGCCCCACGTGCATCCCACGTGCTGGCTGTGCACAGGGAGCACATCCCGCCGGGAGCCATCGCCATGCCGACCCAATGGAGCAGCTGCTGGGACTCTTGAATTTAGTTTTTCAGGTTTTTTTGTTTTCTTTGAGTTGTTTGATGTAATTATTTGATATCCCGAGGTCTCTGTCCCTCTCCGAGCAGTGAGCACTGGGAACGAGCAGGCTTTTTCCATCTTTCATTCCAAGTCACTCCCCAGGTGTGATGGTGCTGCTGTGGGAAGCTTTGGGAGCTGAGGGAACACCTGTGCCACGTCCAGGTGTGATCCTCAGCCGCCTCCTGCTCCATGGGACAGCAGCATCCGAGCTGCTCCCTAGGGATACGCAAGACATCCCACTGCTCACAATTCCTGCCCCTGGGATTGCAGTGTGGAGCATTCCCAGACTGCAGCAGGAGCCAGGAGGGGTGACAGTGGCAGAAGGGTCACTCTGTGTCCCCAGCGGGACACGGGGGCGGTTGATGCCTTATGGTCCTGTGGTGACCATGGATCTGGCAGTGAGCCAGTGGCTGGTTATCCCTGTTATCCCTGTCCAGGCATGGATCCCTGAGCTCCCCAGTTGATTCCAGGGGCACGGCCAAGCTGGTGTGCCGGTGTTGCCGGTGGGTGAATCCCCCCAGGCCAGCGGAAGGGCCAACAGCCCCATCCAGGCATTTCTAAATCTGCTGTGACCAGAACCAGCATTTCCTACGACATTCCCGATCCCTTTCTCAGGCTGTGGAATCAATAAAGTATTTGTCTCTATGTCCAGCTGCTTTGGGGGCTGCGCTGGGACCTGTAGGCACAGAACTGGGATCAGCTCTCACCAGGGGGGTTTTGGGAGTCATTGGCAGCAGCTCCAGAGCCCCCCAGCCACTGGGAGAGTTGTGGAACCCCAGCCAGGAAGGACGAGCGGCTGAGGGGAGCAGGGAAGGGCCGGGGATGGAGTGGCCCTGGCCACCATGGGTGGGACGTGTCCCTCAGCACTTCCAGGGAGTTCCTTGGTGAGATTCCTGTGGGGGATTCCTGTGGGACTGCTCCGCATTCCCGTCACACATTCCCAGCAGGCAGCTTTGCACTCCTCCCCCGATGGCCCCATCCCTGCTGAGCCAGGGATGTCCCCCCCAGCCTGCCCCTCGCCCACCCCGGAGCACAACAGGAGACCACGGCAGCTCAGTCTTTTATCTGATTCTCTTCCCGGCTGGTCCTGCCACCCAGCCCCCACAGCCTTCTCAGGGCCACCAACTGCCCCCAGGCCACTGACCACTCCCAGGCCACCTCCCTGCACAATGGTGGTGTTCAAACAACCCGAGTTCCACCATTCCATGGGATCCAACCCAGCCGCTCCTCTGCTCAATCCACGGGGCAGCGGCACCACCCAGCTTGGCTCCGGCCGCTGACCCTCCTCTGCTGCCTCGTGGCCAGTCCCATTGCACCCTGGGCCCTTCCCTGCTGGAACAGCACAGCAGCCTCCTTCCTCCTCCTCCTGCTCCTCATCCTGAGACCAGGTGGTGCCACAAGTCCCACAGCATCGCGGACAAGCTCCCGGTGGTGCCACAAGTCCCACTGCTGAAGAACCACTGTCCCTTCCCTTCTCCAGCCCTCTGGCTACCGGTTATCCCGGCTCAGAGCCTCGCAGGGCTCCAGCTCCGGCTCGTGTCCCGGCAAGCTGCCGGCCGGAGAGGTGGCCACGGCGTGCACCTTCTGGTGGTGGTTCAGCGACTGGCGGTGCCGGAAGCTCTTGGTGCAGCCATGGCACTGGAAGGGCCGCTGCTGGGTGTGCCGGCGCTGGTGCTCCTCCAGCGACGCTTTCTGGGGGAAGCTCTCGGCGCACTCGATGCAGCGGTAGAGCCGCTCCCCGGCGGCGCTGGCCCGCGCCGGCCGGCCCGGCCAGGCGCTGCGGAGCTGCGGCCCGTGGATGCGCTGGTGCTTCTGCAGGTGGTGCTTCTGCACGAAGCCCTTGCCGCAGGCGGGGCAGCGGTACGGCCGCTCCCCGGTGTGGATCCGGTAGTGCTTGTTGAGGTTGGACTTCTCGTTGAAGCTCTTCCCGCAGGCGGGGCACTGGAAGGGCCGCTCGCCCGTGTGCAGGCGCTGGTGCCGCAGCAGCGCGGCGTGGTGGGCCAGGCTCTTCCCACAGGACGTGCAGATGAAGGAGCCGTTGCTCTTCCTCGCCCGGCTCTGCTGCCGCGCCAGGAGGTTCCGCGTAAGCCGGACGCTCTTCCAGCCCGACGGCAGCGCCCGGGGATCGTCCTGGGGGCTCTGCTGCTCCCAGCCGGGCTGCGGTGACGCCACCTCGGCCGCGGGGTCTTCTCCCAGCGGCATTCCCTGGGCGAGGGCGAACGGCTGCTCCGTGCCCACGCCCAGCGCGTGCTCTGTGGGGAAGGGCAGGCCCGGGGCAGGGTGAGCCTCCACCGGCACCACCACCGGCTTGAATTCCCCCAGGCAGAATTCCCCCAAGCCTGCTCCGGCCGCCTTCGGCCCGGCCACGCCGTGGCTCTCCCAGGAAACCGGCTGCTCCTGGCTGAGGGGAGCCTCCTCGTCCAGCCTCACCGCGCGCGCCATTGGCAGCGCCAGGAGCTCAGCTCCGTCCTCCTGCGGCTGCTGCTCTTCTGTCTTGACCACGATCATCTCACCTGTGGAGAGACAGCAGTTCATTCCCAGGAAGGGAAGTCCTCCCGTGCCTGCAGCTCCAGAGTGGGAGCAGGAGCAGAGGTGAGAGGAACTGGCAAAGACCCAAAGGGAGCAGGAAGGGTTTCCCAGGAGGAGATGAGGTGAAGGGGGGTTGTCCGGGCAGCTTGTTGGACCTCAGGGACATCACGGAATCACGGAATTACTGAGGTTTGGAAAGCTCTCCAAGATCAAGTCCAATCATCAGCAAGCACTACCAAGGCCACCACTGACCCCGCTGTGTCCCCAAGTGCCACATCCACATGGCTTTTAAATCCCTCCAGGAATGGGGACTCCACCACGGCCCTGGGCATGCTGGACTCAATGGACACCATGGACTGACAATACAATCCTCACAAAAAAACCGAACCGGAGGGAACATGAAGGCAAAGCTGAGCTGCAGAGTCCTCCATCCTGGGAAGACCCCATCAGGAATGGCAGAGTTTAAGTGGGTGAATCCAGGGAAAAGCATCAAAGCAAAACCTCCCCACAGCAGGAGGGAGCATCCACCCACAGGTACCCAGCCCCAGAGGACCCTCACTCAGCTTTGCCCCAGGTTTTCCCATTTTCCATCCTTATGAACCCTGCCCAGTCCAGGCGGGTTGACAGTGCCCATCCTCAGCTCCCCTCGCTGTCACTCACTGTCACCGAGCTGTCCTGGCACCGCTCCCTTCTCCGGCAGCCCGCGGGTCCCTGGATCCTCCCTGTCCTCAGCTGGTGGCAGCAGGGCAGGTTTGGAGCCAGCATCCTCAGGTCCTGGGAAGGAGGGAGCAATGGGATGAACTGCTGACAGTGGGCAGCCAAAGGGGGGTCCTGGAATTCCAGGACATTCGATCACACAGGCCACTGGCAGCCAAACCAGGCACGTGATTTTTGCTTATCCCAGGAAGTGCCTGTTGGACACTCAAACTAAAATTTCAGCCCAAAAATTAATGCGTGCTAAAATGTAGGACTTTCTGCAGCAAATCCCTGCAGGGTGATCCATGTACAGCCCATATCCCAGGAAAAAACAATGCAGGAACACAGGCTGCAGGACATGTCACCTGGAATCCCCCCACATTCCACGTGGGGAGGGCTCGGAAGCTGGGTCAGCCCAGGGATGACGATGCCTCTGACTTGGTCTGAGCGATCCTCACCGAGAGGGACCATGGCCTCGTAATTCCCCTTCCCGGCGATCCCACGGAGCTCCCAGCTGTCCACGCTCCCCAACTCCTGCTCCGGCAGAGCGCTCGCCTCACCTTCGCCTGCCGCTGGCACCTGGAAGTACAGGAGGCTCCGCATGGGGGTCCCCATTGAGCCCCTCCCCGAGCCCCGGGAGATCCCTGGAGGTCTGAAGCTCCTATGGACAGAGCTGGGTCACAGGGGACATTCCCAGACATCCCAGGGAGGCTCAGCTGTTCCTCCCCAGACCAGGGGCAGATTCCCGTGATCCATCCCACCAGCCAGGTGAGCAGTGACCCCTCAGGTGGGAGTGGGACAGGTGGCACCACCCCACATCACCCCAGTAGGGCCCAACACAGCTGAAACACTCGGGGCTGGTGTTCTGCTCCCCTTCTTCCCTGGGAACAGGGACAAGCACCAGAGGAGCTGTGTCCATCTGGCTCCGTGCACCTCCTGAGAGCCAACAGCACATCCCATGGCCACATGGTCACCTGGGGGACTTTCCCATTGCTTTGGGCACATCTCTGTCACCTGCAGCTTGTCCCTGTCACCCTGGGGACATCCCTGTGAGATGGGACACATCCTTGTCCATCTTTGGCACATTCACATTAACTGGGGCTTGTCCCCATTACCTGTGCCCCATCCCTGTCACTGTGGCCACATCCCTGTTCCCTGGGACTCATCCTCATTACCCTGGGTCCATCCCTGTCACCGTGTGCTCATCCCCATCCCTTTTGCCCTGTTGCCCATCACAGCTTGTCCCCGTCACCGCTGGCATGTCCCCGTCCCCATCCCCATTCCTCGGAGCTTGTCCCTGTCACCGTGGGCTCAGCCCGATCCCCATTCCCCGGGGCCCTTCCCTTTCCTCATTCCCTGGAGCTGCTTCCCACTTCCCGGGTCCCATCCCTGTCCCCGGGGCTCGTTCCGGTTCCCTGGGCCCCAACCCCATCGCGGTTACCTGTGTCCGCTCCCGGGCGGTGCCGGTGCCGATGCCGGTGCCGGCGCGGTTCCCCCCGCAGCGGCAGCGGCGGAGCTGGCGCTGGATGCGGCGGAGGCGGCGGGAGTTTTCCCGCAGGAGCGCGGCCAGCCGGGCCCCGCCGGCCCGCACCGTGCGCTCCAGCCCCGCCACGCGCCGCTCCA
>VWZW01002797.1:334793-359390 GCA_013397115.1 Edolisoma coerulescens | reverse complement strand
GGTTGGATGGATGGGTAGGGCAGTGGGATGGGGTGGGAGGGGCGGCACCGAGCTCCCAGAGGTGTGGGTTGGGTGGATGGGCAGTGGGATGGGTTGGGAACTGGCTGAGTGGCAGCTCCCCGAGGGTCGGGGTCAGTGGCACGGGGTGTGGCTGGAGGACGGGGCTCTGCTGGGCTCGGTGTTGTTTGGCTGGTTCATCACTGGCTTGGGTAAGGGGGTCGGTGCCTCCTCAGGAGGATCGCTGGGGACTCAGAGCTGGGAGGAGCGGCCGATCCCCCCAAGGGCTGTGTAGCCCCTTCACAGGGACCTCGGCAGGTTGGAGGGATGGGCAGAGAGGAAACTTCTGGAATTCAACAAGGGGAAGCGCAGGTGCTGAACCGGGGGAGGAACAGCCCCAGGTTCCTGCACAGGCTGGGGTAACCTGCTGGAGCAGCTCCGTGGGGAAGGAACTGGGNTTTGGCTGGTTCATCACTGGCTTGGGTAAGGGGGTCGGTGCCTGCTCAGGAGGATCGCTGGGGACTCAGAGCTGGGAGGAGCGGCCGATCCCCCCAGGGCTGTGTGGCCCCTTCACAGGGACCTCGGCAGGTTGGAGGGATGGGCAGAGAGGAAACTTCTGGAATTCAACAAGGGGAAGCGCAGGTGCTGAACCGGGGGAGGAACAGCCCCAGGTTCCTGCACAGGCTGGGGTAACCTGCTGGAGCAGCTCCGTGGGGAAGGAACTGGGTGGGGGTCCTGGTGGGCAACGAGCTGTCCCTGAGCCAGCAGAGTGTCCTGGGGACAAGAGGCCAATGGGATCCTGGAGTGCGTTGGGAAGGGCATTCCCAGCAGGTCCGGGAGGGGATCCTGCCCCTCTGCTCAGCCCTGGGGCACCCCTGGAGTGCTGTGCCCAGCTCTGGATCCTCAGCACAGCAGGGCCAGGGAGCTCCTGGAGCGGGGCCAGCGGAGCTGAGGAAGGGCCTGGAGCATCTCCGTGCCCAGGGCAGGATGAGGGAGCTGGGGCTGCTCAGCCTCAAGAGGAGCCCCAGCTGAGAGGGGGCCTCGGCCTTGGGTGTCCCTGGGTGTCCCTGGGTGTCCCTGGCTGCAGGGAGGGCTCCGAGCAGGGCCCGGGCTCTGCTCTGGGGCCCAGCAGTGGCACCAGAGGAACGGGCAGGGACTGATCCCAGCAATTCCCCTGCACAGGAGGCAGAACTTCTGCCCTGGGCAGTGCCCAGCCCTGAACAGAGCCCAGAGAGGGGCTGGAGTCTCCTCACCGGGGATATTCCCGAGCTGTCAGGATGTAATCCCGTGCCCTGTGCTCTGGGATGGCCCTGCTGGAGCAGGGAGGTGGCACCAGATGCCCACTGTGCTCCCTTCCAGCCTGACCCATTGTGGAATTCTGGAATTCTGTGTCTCGCGGGGAAGCGCCGCTGCGGTGGAACCCCGGGGGGTTTCCTGCCACTCCGATCAGCCCCTTCCCGGTGACTGACAGCTGTCAATCACTGCGGGGGCTGCCGGCCGGCGGGGGCCGCTGTGGCGGCGGCGGAAGCGGAGGAGGAAGAGGAAGCGGCGCTTCTTGGCGGCAAGGAAAGGCGGCGGCGAGGCAGGGCAGGAGCGGCGGCGGGCAGGGGCCGGTCCGAGCGGAGAAGCTCCAGCTCCGGTGCTGGGAGGCACGGGGAGGACCGGGCCGGCCCCGGTGTGCGGCGGCCGAAGCGGGGCTCTCCCGGCCCGCTCTCTCCCTTGGCCAGCCCGGTGCCGCAGCCTCTCCCTGCGCTCCGTCTCTCCCGGTGCGGGGATGGAGCTGGCGGGCGGCAGCACCATCTCGCTGTGGACGGTGGTGGCGGCCGTGCAGGCGCTGGAGCGCAGCGTGGCCGCACACGCGTCCCGCCTCTTCAGCCTGGAGCACCGCGCCGGCAACAGCGAGAAGAAGCACCTGGACTGCGAGAAAATGGTCGGGGAGTTCGGGAACCAGCTGGAGAGCAAGTGCGCGGCGCTGGGCACCCTCGTCCAGGAGTACGGGCGGCTCCAGCGGCGCCTGGAGAACATGGAGAACCTGCTGAAGAACAGGAATCTCTGGATCCTGCGGCTGCCCCCCGGGGTGGAGGTCCCCAAGGTAACGGATGGGTCTTTAAGGGGTCTGGGGGGAACATGGACAGCGCAGAGGCTCCTCTGCTCCTCACCTCTCCCGGCAGCTTTCCGGCATGGAAATCATTCCACGAACTCTGACAAGATTTCCTCTGTCACCTGTCGTGCGAAGGCACGAAGCAAGAAGTGATTGCTCCTGTGTATTGTTATATTCAGCTGGTTTTCCCTACAAAAGGATGGGTTGACAGGTTTTTACCAACAGGAAGTTTTTCCCCACTCTGAGGTCCCCAATGAGATCAGGCTCCACGCAGGGAGAATATTGTGGAATTCACAGTTCAACTCCCAAAGTTTAGCAAAGATCCAAACTGTTAGTCTCAGTGTCCAGAGGATGCCCCAAGGCAGGAATTTCCTTGCCCTGACACCTGGTAGCAGGGATAAATAGGAAGGAGGATTCTTTGTGTTCCAGGAGCGGTGCTGAGTGTGTCACTTTTGGGATTGCAGGCCCCGGCTGTGGCGCTGGAAAACGATGCCACTGGCTTTTCCACTCAGGAGTGGGAGAACCTGGAGGAGTGGCAGAGGGAGCTGTATGGAAAGGTGCTGACAGGGAAGAGAGAAGCCCTGGTCCTGCTGGGTGAGTGCTGCTGTTGGGTCGGCTATCAGCACTTCCAGACTGGCTCTGGTTAGGGAATCTTTCCCACACTTGGGAAGTGGATTTGTGGGAACACGGGGAGGCCGGTGCCTGTGTTCGAGGACTCTGCGTGCTGCCCAGCCGTGTGTTGGAGCTGATGGAGCTGGTTTGGGGAGCGCAGCTGGGTGTGCTCCTCCCTGTGGATGCAGCACGGAGACACTCCTATCCCTGTTCCTTGTCAGACGATGTCATCTCCGAACCTGCCCTCCTGTCCCGGCTCCAGGGAGGAGAAGCACCCTGCAGTGAGGAGGAGCCGGCTCCCGGAGAGATCCCAGCAGAACCAGGTGCAGGCAAGGGATGAATTAAAGCTTTAATCCTGGGGGTGAGGGTCCTGTGGTGCTGTCACCAGACAGAGGCTGTCACAAGCTGATGGTCCTGGTTTGCTCGGAGGGAACTTCTTGGATCTCAAAAGGAGCAGGTTCAGGGGGGTAACAGAGAGTGAGAAAAAATGTAACAGGTTTTATTTTTAGGATTACAAGTCAGGAAGAAACTCGTGGCTGTGAGGGTGGGAACGCCCTGGCACAGGTTGCCCTGTGGCTGCCCCATCTCTGGAAATGTCCAAAGCCAGGGTGGATGGGGCTTGGAGCACTCTGGGATAGCGGAAGGTGTCCCTGACCATGGCAGAGGGTGGAACTGGATTATCCTGAAGGTCCTTTCCAACCCTCCTGGCATTCTGTGATCTGATTCCATGATTTCTGCCATTGGCAGAGGCTCTGCTGTTTGAACTCGATGTGAGCAGCTGGGACAGCAGAGAAGCGCAGGAAAACCAGGAGGGAAGAGCAGGGCTGGCTGGACCTGGCCACGGTGAGTGTTGTGGAACTGGGGGCTTCAGGGGGAACCACTTCCCTGCAGGACAGAGCNGCAGACTGCAGCATTCCCGAGCCGAGCTTTGCGGTCACCGTGAAGCAGGAAGAGGAGGAAGAGCCCTATGCAAAGGAGCAGGGAGCCATGGAGGGTGTGGAGTTTCCCGAGCTTGGTGCGGGTGAGTTCCAAGCGATCCCACAGCGTGCTGTGCTGCTGGAGATGTGGGAATCCCTGACATTGCTGCTGTGGGACAGTGCGTGCTGAGGCGTGGGGGCTGAGGGGAGGCAGGCGGGGCAGCGGGGAGAGAGCAGGAGCCGTGCTGAGGTGGGGAGCGGGCAGGAAGCCTCGGGACAGTTTCATTGTTGGGAAGGTTAAAGGGCTGGGAAGGTGAGGCGCTGCAGGCGAGGAGACTGGCACACCTGGAATGAATCCCTCGGAATACGAGGAATCGTTGAGAACAATTCTCAAGGTCTTCTCCATAGATGATGTTATGCCAGAGTATCTGGGGAGCTGGGTGAAATTCTGGGATGTGGCAGTCAGGGACGCAGTCCAGAGTGGAGAGGTGGAGAGCTTCTGTATCGGGGAGGAAGGAATGTGGCCTGGGAAAGGAATGGCAGAGAGGGGGACACAGCACAGGGCTGTGCCTGGGGAGCACAGCAGGAGCTGAGGGAACCCAGGAAGGAGCCTTCAGCCAAGCAGGGCAAACTCAGCTATTGCAGAGTGTTGGAATGGTTTGGGTTGGAAGTGACCTTAAGGATCATCCCATCCCACCCCTGCCATGGGCAGGGACACCTCCCACTGTCCCAGGCCGCTCCAAGCCCTGTCCAGCCTGGCCTTGGGCACTGCCAGAGATCCAGAGGCAGCCACAGCTGCTCTGGGCACCCTGTGCCAGGGCCTCCCCACCCTCCCAGGGAAGGATTTGTGTCGTGTGTGTGAGCCCAGAAGGCTCCGCTCCCTCGTGGGTCCTGTCTTGTGTCCTCCACAGGGACCTCCTTCCCCTCCTGCTCAGTGTCCTGGTGAGCACTTTGGGTCTGTCCATTGAGTGGATAAACTTAAAACCAGTGGGTTTCTGGCTAAACTGCTCCTGTATTTTTTTAAACTTATTCTTTGAGGCTTCAGGGCAAGGAACTTGTTTCTATCTGTTTGAAAAATGCTGATTAAATTTGCAGCAGTAAAGACTTGGTTTTTAATCAAAATAACATTAAGCCTGTGAAGTTCTAAATGCTTTTTTTCCAATCTTTCTTATTATTCAAATCATTTTACCTGCTGTAAATGGCAGTTTGTAGTGTTGTACCTTATGGATGGAGAGACAGAAGTTGACCTCGAATGAAAAAAAAAACAAAACAGTGGGGTTCAATTGTTTTTAATTTTTTTTCAATACTCAGGTGGAACCTGAGCAGGAGAATGGTTCTCCATGTGTGTACCTGAAATCCAAACAGGCCTGAAGTGTAAAAATGTCTAAAAATAGGGTGTAAATAAGCTCACAATACAATTCTCACCCAGACCACGTCGATCCTGCTCCCAGCAAAACATTTCCACTGTTGTGGTCATGCTGGGTTGAGCCCAGGAAGAGAAAAAATGTTTCGTTTCTGGTTTGTTTTGTGGTTTTTTTTATTTCTTGGTGCATTTCACTTGTGTTTTGACAGCAGCTGTTTGTTCTGGAACATGAGTTCAGGGGGGTTGTTGCCCTGCAGAGTCCCTGTCAGTGCTGTCACCGGAGTGGTAGAATATTGCAAATTATAGAGAGATTTAGATCTAAATATAGAGGGTGAAGAGGAGGGAATTTGAAAATAAACAGAATTAACAAATCAAAACAGCTAAATAATAACGACCTTGTTATTATTTAGGTCACACAGAAGTGGGCTTCCCACAGAAAAGCTTATCCTTACTGCTTCAGCATAAAATTTGGGTTTTCAGTCAAAATACTCACTTGTGAAGAGCATTTTTAGCCCTCTCTTATCCAAGAATCCATGGGTTCTGTGGACCACCAGATGATTTGAATGGAGTTATTCCCTCCTGAGGAAGTCCATGAAATCAACAGTTCATTTTGCACCAGAATTTCATGGAGAGATCCTTTTGACTTGATGGCAGCATCTCCCAGTGGAACTGCTGGGGTTCCTGCTGCATTTCACCTCCCTGTGGATTTAATTGTTGGATACGGAAACCAACTCCCAGTCACAATCTGCTTGGTCAGATCTCACTCAGGAACAAATGAGTTTAGAACTCTCCCTAAAATTTTGGCCAATTTGCTGCTTTCGTACAGGAAGAAGGAAAATAAAACTCCCTTTTTTTGGTCCAGTTAGAACTTGGTTCATTTTACAGCTTTTTTTTTTTTTAATATTCTTAGTGCCCTAAATTGCAGGATAATGTTGAGGCAAAGGCTTCCTGCTGGCAGAGGGCTGGGTGAGGTGGGATATTGGGAAGGAATTCCTGGCTGGGAGGGTGGGGAGGCCCTGGTACAGCTGTGGCTGCCCCTGGATCCCTGGAAGTGTTCAAGGAAAAGTTGGACAGGGCTTGGAGCACCTTGGGACAGTGGGAGGTGTCCCTGCCCATGGCAGGGGTGGCACTGGATGAGCTTTAAGGTCCCTTCCCACCCAAACCATTCCAGGATTCTGTAAGAGCAGGATGTTTTCTGGGATAAAGAGGCAAAGTTGTGGCCACGTAAAGCAGTGGAGGGACATTTGTGATTCCCTTGTGACCAGAATTTCCTGAGTTCTATTTGGGATCATCTCCTGGGTTATTCTACAGACAACCTGAGGTGCCCTTTCTGGGCTGTTTCTGTATTTTACATGCTCCACGTTTCATCACTTTTTGAAGCTGCCTTTGATACCAGAGGTGACGCAGTATTTTACAGTCAGTCACGGTTTCTCTGCTCCAGACCAGCTCTCCTGAATTTCAGAGACAAATCCATGTATTTGTAACAAATCTCGGAGCTATTTTGGGATTTGTGGTGTTTGAATTGCAAAAATAGAACCCTGAATTCAAGACAAAATGTAAAGTGACACAGAAAGGCACTGTTTTTCCAGGACTGAGAGGAAGAATAGAGATTGTCCCTGTGCACAGGCAGAGTGATGCTTGCAGGAATCACAGAATCATGGAATTGCTGAAGTTGGAAGGGGCCTCTGAGTATCAAGTCCAACCATTTCCCAGCACTGCCAAGGCCACCACTAACCCATGTCCCCAAGTGCCACATCCACAGGGCTTTTAAATCCCTCCAGGGATGGGGACTCCACCCCTGCCCTGGGCAGCTGTGCCAGGGCTTGGCCGCCCTTTCCAGGAGGAATATTCCCAAAATGCAACCTAAATGGATAGGGACAGCGATCCCTCACAGCTTTGGAAGAATCTACAAGTGCCTCACGGCTCTGAGAGGATCCTTGATCCCTCCTGGCTCTGAGGGGACTCCAGTCCCTCACAGTTCTGAGAGGATCCCTGATCCTTCACTGCTTTGAGGGAACCCTGCTCCCTCATGGCTCTGAGAGGATCCTCTATCCCTCCCAGCTCTAAGAGGATCCCCAAGCCCCTCACAGCTGAGATGGGACCCTGATCCCTCACAGCTCTAAGTGGACCCCTGACCCCTCATGGCTCTGAGAGGATCTCTGATCCCTCATGGCTCTGGGCTGAACCCATTCCTTCACTGCTCTGAGGGAATTGGCCCTCATGGCTCTGAGAGGATCCTGCTCCCTCATGGCTCTGAGGGGGATCCTGTTCCTCACGGCTCTGGGTGGACCCTGATACCTCATAGCTCTGAGGGGAATCCTATTCCTTCATAGCTCTGAGTGCACCCCGATCCCTCCCAGCTCTGAGAGAGATCCTGTTCCCTCATGGCTCTGAGTGCACCCTGATCCCTCTCAGCTCTGAGGGAGATCCTGTTCCCTCATGGCTCTGGGTGCACCCCGGTCCCTCACAGCTCTGAGGGGGATCCCCTTCCCTCATGGCTCTAAGGGGGATCCTGCTCCCTCCCAGCTCTGAGGGGCACCCCGATCCCTCCCAGCTCTGAGGGGGATCCTGTCCCTCATGGAGCGGTGCGGGTCGGGGTGTGGGTGCACGTGTGGCTGGGACGCAGCGAGGGCGGGCGGTGAGGGAGCCCCACAGTGCCCCCCTGGCCACCCCTCACCCACCTCTCCCTGCAGGGCCGGACACCGCTGGACGCCACGGCCAGGCCCCGGCAGAGGGCGGGAACCCGCCGAGTGCCCAGAGCTGCGAGGACCAGGATGGGAGAGGGAATCCCGCGGAGACCAGCACCGGTGAGTGGCGTCGGCCCGGTGGGTGGGAGAGGGATGTGGGGCACTGAGCACCTGCCAGGTTTTGGGGACATCTGGGGCGTGGGTGGTGTTTTACCCTGGAGCAAAGGAGGCTCAGGGGGGACCTTGTGGCTCTGCACAACTCCCTGACAGGAGGGGGCAGCCGGGGGGGTCGGGCTCTGCTCCCAGGGAACAGGGACAGGAGGAGAGGGAACGGCCTCAGGCTGGGCCAGGGGAGGCTCAGGTTGGATATTGGGAAAATTCCTTCCCCAAAAGGGCTGTCCAGCCCTGGCACAGCTGCCCAGGGCAGGGGTGGAGTCCCCATTGCTGGGGGGATTTAAAAGCCGTGTGGATGTGGCACTTGGGGACATGGGTTAGTGGTGGCCTTGGCAGTGCTGGAGGATGGTTGGACTTGATAACCTTAAAGGGCTTTCCCAACCTCAGCAATTCCATGATTCTGTGACCAGCCTCTCTCCAAGGTGCTTGCTGTGCTGAGTGTGGTCTTCACATGCAGCTGTTGGGCATTCCATCCCCACCAGCCTTTCCAGGATGCTCCATCACACCCTTCTTTTCCCTCTCCTGGGGAGTCCCTCAGTCCCCTTGGCCAGGTCTGCACTGTAAAGGTGCAGAGCACTGGCCCATCTGCTTTTCTTTATTTATTCCACAGACTTTTGTTTTCTTTTTTCAATAAGTTTCATGATTTATTCTCTAAGAACTCTCTTCTCACGAGTGTTTCTCTGATGGATGAGAAGTGGTGTGTGACTGAGAGGGATTGAAAGGGAAACAACAGAACTCCAGCGGCGCCAAGAGAGAAACGAAACTCAAGGACAAGAATTCAAGTGGCTCTGGCCTCTCCTGGGGCCATGGAGAACGTGTTTTCACTTGCATGAAAATTTTGTGTGTTTCTCAGGCTCAAACATCTGCAGAGGGTTTTGTAACCAACATTCCAGGTCTGTTCAAGAGGCCTTGGTCAGCAGGAACTAGAACTGGAGTGAGGTGTTTTCTGGAATGTGAGCTAGAACAGAGCAGATCTGCCTGGGCTGGGCTGACAATTGGCATTAATTTTGTATGATGTTAAAATAACACTGGTTCCTGTTAGCAGAAGACAGCATAATCCAGATTAAGCAAGAGGAAGAGTTGTGCACTGCAGGTCGGAAGGAGGAGGAGGCTGCAGAAGCTCCTGGAGAGCCCTGCCCAGGTGAGTAACTGCATACCTCAGAGGGAAAACGAAACAGGGATTAAATTCCAGGTTGTGTGGGTTTTTTTTCCCCACCTCTGCTCATGTATTCCAAATCTTTTAGAAGTTTTGAGCAGACTTGCCAGCAGTCCTGACAGGTGAGGGATGATGTTGCCCCTTTCCCTTCTCAAGGACATTTTGGAGCTTTCAGATGCATGGCTGGTTTTTATCCAAGTGTGGATTAGGAGATGTTTCATCTTCCCCTAATTCCCTTCAGGTTGCCTTTTCCCTCCTTCCTTCCCTTCTGGGGTTTTCCTGGGTAAGGAGGAGCACACTGACTCCTCTGAAAGGCTGCAGAGCCCCGGGCCCTCTTCTTTGCCCTCTCACTTGGAACCTCTTTGTTTTACAAATCAGCTGCTCTGCTTTGCAGATTTTCCTCACTCTTTACAAAGGGTAGCAGTGCTGCCTGTTGGCTCTACTGGAACTGTACTTGGCTTCCTGTGTTTGTAGCCAGCTGGGATCTTTAGACCTTTCCAACAGGTTTCCTTAAGAAACTGGGCTTAGGGGAGCTGGGCTTGGGGGAACAACCTCCAAACAGAGCCCAGACCAGAGCAGGTTTTTTCAGCCTTGTGGAATCCTGAGCTTAGGCAGGTATGATCCACTTCTCCTGGATTTTCTCCCTTAGCAGAGCGAGGATTTTACGAGCCTGAGGCATCCAGTCAGACCAGGGAAGGCAGCAAGGTGGGTGCCAGGGAGCTGCCAGGCACGGAGGGTGAGGACCTCCCGAGAGATCCTGACACAGGTGAGGGTCTGGCAAAAACTCCACTGCAGGAATCACCCCTCCGTGGCTCTTGGTGTTGTGTCTTCCCTGATGCTTTGTTACCGTTGTGCATTCCCGAATTATCCCTGCTTTGTGCCTTCCCCCGGTGCTTCTCAGTCGTGTGAATTCTCCCCAAGGAACAGGATTTCAGACTTATGCAAGGGATGTTTCATCGTGGATTAAACAAGAGGAGGAGCCACCCCGCCCTGCACAACAGGACTTGGAGAAAGAGGAAATCTCTACAGATCCAAGTACAGGTCAGTAATAGATTTCAGCTGGGATTTTGGGGACAGTAAATCTAGTTTAGGCTATTTTTTAATGCTATATGAAATGTCAAAACCTTATGATGTAAACCATGAGAGAACTGGAAGAAACCTCAGTCTGCTGGTTAATATTTGGTGACAAAAATTTCGGGTTCTGTCAGCTGAAGAGGCTCCTTCCCCCTTGAGCTGGCCAAAAGCTGTCAGAGGCGCTGGCTTGGGCTTGTGTTGAGGCAAGCCCAGAGCTGTGCTCAGGCTGCATGGATGGAGTCTGTGCTGCTTTTACCTGGATAAAAACCTGGCTGAGGGCTGGGTCCACAGAGTGCTGGGCAAGGGAGTGGCACCAGCTGGTGACCAGTGACCAGTGGTGTCCCCAGGGCTCAGTGCTGGGGCCATTCTGTTTAAAGCCTTTATCAGCGATGTGGATGAGGGGATGGAGGGCACCCTCAGTCCTTTTTATGGACAGGATTCCCTGCCCTGAAGACAAGTTTCTCACTTCCCATGCAGTCAGTTCTTCCAGGCCTTTCTGGAAATTGGAGGCTTTGGGGATTTTTGGTGGTCTTGATGCCTCCCCTATAATCCATTCCCACTTCTTACCCTCATTCCTGCCTTTGTGCTGTGTTGTGCTTGTCTCCAGGAGCTACAGCAAGGATGTTTGTCCCAGAAATTGCTGCCCTATCTCCACATGGCCCCCCTTTCTCCAGCCAAATCTTGTTCTTTCTCATGGCATGTTAATCAACAGTCCTTGGCTCCATGGCCATCCAGTTATCAGTGTTTGGGACACAGACATTCCTTTATTTCCTGGGAATCAGGAGCTCAGTGGGTCTCACTTCGGATTGCTGTTTATAGGGTCACAAGAGAGTGGGCTTTAATCACAGTGATTTTCCATCCTGGCTGCAGTTCGAGTCAGTGACTTTTCTTTGAAAGTTCAGTAACAAAAATATTGTTCCACTTGGGTTGTTATTCAGGCAAGAAGAATAAGTTCATTAAAAAACAGATGCTCATTAGACAGCTCTAGTTCCTGGGAGCAGAGAGTGCTTCTGATAAACTCAGGAGGGGAGATTTAGGTTGGATATCAGGGAAAGGTTCTTGTCCCAGGGCGTGGTAGGGCACTGAACAGATTAAAATAAATGCAATTTTAAAAAGTCCTATTTTCCTGGAGATTTTGTTCCAGTGGATGCTGGTACCTTGTCCCCCCCTCAGTATTAATGACATGGCTGTGGGCTGAGAGGGACACCCCTAAGGGGACCCCTGAATTAAAAATCTCTGAAATCTCTCTGTTTCAGATGAAAGTTTGAAGAGGGACCACCCAGCAGATTGCTTTGAGAGCAAGACCTGTGACTTAGAGGTACCAGGAAGGCCGGGAGAGGGGTTTCCCAAAGATCCCAGCCATGGAGTGCCATGGGACAGTCAGTGGAACTCAGAAATGATGGAAACAGCCACCACCGGGAATGGGAACGGCCTTGGAGGGGATGCTCAGTACGAGTTCTTCAGCACTCAGGAGAGGAGCCTTGAAAAGCAGCCCTGTGTGTACAGGTGTGAGAGAAACTCCCTGCAGCAGGAGCAGCGGGGAGAAGGGGACACGTTTCCAGGCCCCTCGTGTGAGAGGGTGTTCCCTCTGCTGCACCCACACCCGGGGGAGAAGGGAATGGGGCCGGGAGAGAAGGGAATGGGCCCAGGAGAGAAGGGAATGGGCCCTGGAGAGAAGGGAATGGGCCCTGGAGAGAAGGGAATGGGCCCTGGAGCTGCTCCTGCCTCCTGCGAGGGGCTGGGGCCCCACTCCGAGTGTGGAGCGACTCCCCCGGGCACAGGCAGGCCCCGTGCCCAGGAGAGCCTGGGCGCAGAGGAAGCTGCTGAAAACGAGGAGAGCTTCCCCACGGACACATCGGGAGCCAGCCCCTGCTGGGATCCACCCCCGGCCCGGGGCAGCCCTGCCCAGCAGCAGAGCCAGGGCCGGGGCAAGTCCTACATTTGCAGCGACTGCGGGAAAAACTTCGTTTGCCACTCCTGGCTCGTTAGGCACCAGACAAGTCACACGGGAGAGAGGCCCTACAAGTGCTCCAAGTGTGACAAAACCTACAGGAGGAAGGATTACCTCCTGAACCACCAGCGTCGGCACACAGGAGAGAGGCTTTTCCAGTGTCCTCTCTGCAGCAAAAGGTTTGTGCTCAAGAGGAGCCTGCTGAAGCATCAGGAAGGTCACATGCAGGACACGCACGTGCCCCTGGTCAGCTGGCCCTGCGGGAACATCAGGGACTCCGTGATGAATGCATCCATATAGGACATCCCCCCCAGCCCCCTCGGTGTCCCCTCGCTGGGCCAGGGCAGCACCCCCAGCTCTGAGCCAGACCCTGATGGCAGGAGGAGGCTGTGGAACAGCCATCCTGAGCCCCTCCCAGGAAAAGGGAGGTGGCTGCGGGTTGTTTTCCATGTTAGGCAGCATTCACCAGTGCCTGTGGATTTGGGGAGGTGGTGGAGTTTGGAGGTACTGCTGGCTGTGAGTCCGTGTGGGAGAGAAACCACGTTTACACGGAGCAGTTTGTGATGTGTGTTACAAAGGAGAGTTGTCTGAATAGAGAGAAATTATCTGAAATGTTATCCAGGAGTCCAGAGTCCTTGGACTGGGCTGGGAACAAGTGAGTTAAAGGTATTAGTTGTCCACTAAACGAGTGAAGGTGTCAGGAAACACCCACTTGGGTGAAAGGCTTTGGGAAAGGAAGGGTTTCCCTTGTGGCTGTAAGAGGAAGCCTCTTTCTTCAGTGGCAAACAGAAAGAAGGCTGCAGAGCCTGAGAGGCAGCTTGTTCCCTGTTAAATCCCGAGGCTCCTTGCTGCTGAGCCCCAAGGGAGAATTCCTGAAGGGTGAGATCCTTACTGGGAGTTGTAAAATGGCCGGGGAGCCTGGAATGTGGTTTCCATTTTGCAGAGCCTTAAAGCTGTGTTGCATTTATTTCCCCACGTTGTTAACGGTCTATATTTGTTCCATTTTCCAAATCCTGTGAAAGCAGAACGTGGAGATGCTGCAGGAACCTGGGAAACATGGAGTTAACGAGCTGCTGTGTCCCAAACACTGATAACAGGATCTCCTGGAGGGAGAGGGGGCCATGTGGAGGCAGGGCAGCTCTGCTCCTCCAGCCTCCTCCTTCAGGTCTCTGTGTCCCACTCCCAAATGAAAAGAAGCTCCCAAGGTTTGTAGATGCCCGTGGGCAAAAAGGAATGATGGGTGTCAGAGGGGTCCAAAAAAGCTCACAAAGTCCTATTAGCAAATTCCACATTCAGCATGGGAATTGGTGTTTCTGCCCTGATCTTCTGGTAGTAAGAGAAATAAAAAGGTAAAAGAAAAGAGGGAAGAGAGAGAAGGAGATCAGGGAGGAGAAGGGGAGGAGATCAATCCTGGCTGCAGCATCGATCCAGCTTGACACAAGAGTCCAGGATCCCAGAGCTGAGCCCTGTGCCACTTTTATAAAGTGATACAAAACTTTTACAGCCAAGTTTTCCCCACCCTGGGGCCACTTTTTTCACTTTTGATGCAGATGACTGAGCAGACACAGTCCATCCCTCTGGATTCTCCGAGAAATGGGTCAGGGGGGTCTTTTGGTGGTTTTGATCTCCCCCAGATTGATCAAGCTTTGTTGGACATTCCATGCCCAGCTGTTCCATGCTGTGCTTATCTCCAGGAGCCAGAACGAGGGTGTTTGTCCCAAAAAAGAGCTGCCCCAGCTCCGTGTGCTCCCTTCTCCAGCCTCATCCTGCCCTTTCCCGTTCTGTGTCCCACACAACAGTCCTTGGCTGGCTCCACAGCTGTGGCTGAGACACAACACACCCTTATCTCCTGGCCTTCTACAGAATCCAAAGTGATAAACCTCGGCCTGAAAAATGGTCAGCTTGGGACTCTACTGGCTTCAGCAGAATGCAGGGAAAGAGAATTCCTGGAGAATTTGGATAGGAAAAAGCGTGGTAGAGAGAAACGAGACCCCAGAGAAGAAACAGAGGGGAGGAAAAGAGCTGAATTATTGCTGTCAGTAAAAACTGAGCAGCTGCAGAGAGATTTACAGGAAGAAAAGGAGGAAGACAACCCCAAAACTGGAAAAATCAGAGGGGCTGAAAATATCAGAGGGTCCCTCTCTGCAGCCACACCCTGTTGCAGTTTGTCCTTTGTTATCGGGTTTGGGACACAGCAGCACTTTAACTCCTTGGTGCCCGGGATGCCACCCCCCAGGGCACTGCCCACACGGTGTTGGGACCCACAGCTCTTATTTGGGCCAGCTCAGCTGGAACTCCCTAAATTCCCTTTCCTGCCGCGGCAGGAATTTGCCATTGTGGTACTTTAATAATTTTTAAATCGAGGAGTGCAGGTGCTGCATGGAGCCAGTGCACCGTACCCTCCGGAATTCTTTTGGGGTTAAGGTTGGCAGATTCCTGCTTCTCGCCCAGGAGCCATAAATTAACCTGAGCAGTTTGGCACAGGAGCATTTGCTCCAGGGATTTTAACTCTTTGCCCTCCCGGTCCTGCTATGTTAATACTAGATATTGTGCTCCCGTGTCTATTAAAAAATTTATTAATTGTCGGCAAGAACCAGCTGGAATGTGAATGTCCAGGCCATTATTCTGGCTGCATGGATAAGATTCCACTTGCTGGATGTCTGGCTGTTAAGGAAATTTCCCTGTCTGCCCATCCAGGAGCCACAGCTGAGCATCACCTGAGCTGGGACCGGCCCCCGTGAGCCGATGGGTCCCTGTTTGATCCCACACTCACGGGTTTCCTCACAGATCCATCCCAGATTTCCCGTAGCAGAGCCTCGGGCACCTGGATCCGGACAATAATTTAATCTTGATGCTACAACAGGGTAACAGCTCAAGGTGGTGCTTGCAGAGAGGAATCCCAAACAAAGCAATTCCACCCTCCTCCCCGGGCTTTTCTCCCCTCACAGTCGAAACTGAAAATCCGGGATGATCGGCTCCTGCTGTGTCCCTGAGTGTCCCTCACTGCGCCCTTTGTTATGGAAAGGTCGGGCAGTTCCCGGCCCCTCTGGCCTCGGGCTCCCGATTGTTTCCCTCCGCAGGGCCCGGGATGTTTTTGCAAATCAACCCCCACGGGTCGGATCAAACGGGATCGTTTCTCTCGAGCCATTTCCCGCTCACCCCCGAGGTCCAGGAGATCCAGGGGGTGTTGGAGGAGATAAGGAAAGACCTTTCCCCGGTTCTCGGGATCACCCCAGGTTTCGATCCCGTTTTTCAGGGGACGCAACCGGGTTTTTAATCTGTGCGATTGTAGCAGCCAGGGCTCCAAGGAGTTAAGGCGTTGCTGTGTCCCAAACACTGATAAGGAGCAGGGTGGAACAGGATGTGGCTGGAGAGGGGGCACGGCAGATAGGGCAGCTCTGTTCCGGAGGCCAACTCCTCCTCGGGACGCGGAGACACCACAAACACAGCCCAAGGCCAGCGGGGAAGCGAGCACGGAGATGAGCAGAGGGGGATCGGGATCACCACAACCCTTCAAAGCCCTCCGACCCAATTCCAGAAAGCTCCGGCAGCAAGATTGCGCACACTCCCTCATTTACATGGGAAAAGGGAAACCTGATCCCGGGGCGGGGACAACTTACCCATAAGAAGGTTCCCCCACAGCATCCTCGGGACCCTGCACACGCGGATCGGCGCTGGAGCCAGGGCTGGTGATGTTTCCTGACCTCTCCCTCTTCCCTCCTTCCTTCTTAATCTACTAGAAGGGGCTCTCTCACCCCAATTTCCATGCCAAGTGTATCATTTACTAATCAAACTTCGTAGCTATTTTTTGGGACTCTCTGGCGTTTGTCGTTCCTTTGGGACCCCGGGCATCTCCGTGCCTGAGGAGCTTCCCTCCCCTTTGGAGCGGGACACGGCAGCTGCTGGTTAAACATCGTCCTTCCGAGACCTTTCTCTCGTGTTCAGGGTCTCTCACGGGGTTCAGTCGGACGTGTGGTGGCCTTGTAAGGACACAATTCACTCCTTTTAACTAATAAGAGTCTGGATTTTTCACCTTGGTGGGGGCGTCGTGGGGAAAAAAATAGAGAAATAGAGGTGTCTGAGTCTGGGAAGAGCCTGTTTGGGGTCAGGGCTCCTTCACTTTTCCTTAAAGGAAACTTCCTTAAAGGGCCTTTTTTGCCTGCGTGTTTCTGCTTAAGTTTCGTCAGGATGTTTGATTTGTTGGCTGGAAATTTCAGGGGTTTTGATTAAAATTGTCAAATGCCATGGGTCGTTCTGCAGCGGGACGGGAAGGGAGGAGCGAGGCTGAAGCCAGAGGAGGAACTCAGCTGCTGCCTCCCCCAAATCCAAGGTTTCAAGGCGTCTTTGCATTGGGAAGAAACGGGCGCGGAGGAGGGGAGCGGCGGGAGGCGGAGGTCGCTCCCGCGCTCCAGGCGGGGCAGGTTCCTTCCGCTCCCCCGGCCCGGGCCCGCGCTCCGAGACGGCGAATCCCCCGTCCCACCGGTGCTTGGGGAGGGGTCCAGGGGCTCCGGTCCCGTCCCGCTGCCGGTGCTCGGCGAGAGGTCTCTGGGCTCCGGTCCCGTCCCGCTGCCGGTGCTCGGTGAGGGGTCCCGGGGCTCCGGCCCCGACCCGCGGCCGGTGCTCGGTGAGGGGTCCCGGGGCTCCGGTCCCGTCCCGCGGCCGGTGCTCGGTGGAGGCTCCCGCGGTTCCGGCCCCGCGGCCGTTGCCAGGACAACGAGAGGACGCCGCTCCCAATCCCCGCCTCCCTTCCCGCCTCGCCCAATCAGCGCCCTGCTTTCGCCACGCGCTGGCCAATGGGGATGAGCGCCTTCGCCCGCCCTCTCCTCGTGGAGGCCACAGCGCGCCGGGGAGTGGGCGGAGCCTTGGGGCGGTGGGCCAATGGCGTGAGGGAGATGGTTAATGCTGGGTTCCTATTGGCTGCTGCTGCCCGGCACCGCCTGTGATTGGCTGCTGCGGCTTGGCGCGGCTGAGGGGGAGGAAGATGGCGGCGCAGCGTGGCGGTGAGCGCCGGCGCTCCCGCGGGGCTTTCGGGGGCGCGGAGCCGTGTCCGGCCCCCCCTACAGCCCTGCTGCGCCTTCCTAAGGGCCCCGGCCCCGCGGCACGGTGAGGGGAGCGCCGGTACCTTCGTCCCACCACAGTTGTGGGACGGGGAGAGACACAGACACCCCCGGCATGTGCAGGGGGTGAAAGCGGGGCTGGGCTGGAATGGTTTGGTTTGAAAGGGACCTGGAAGATCATCCAGTGCCACCCCTGCCATGGGCAGGGACACCTTCCACTGTCCCAGGCTGCTCCCAGCCCCAATGTCCAGCCTGGCCTTGGACACTTCCAGGGATCCAGGGGCAGCCACAGCTGCTCTGGGCACCCTGTGCCAGGGCCTGCCCACCCTCACAGCCAGGAATTCCTCCCCAATATCCCATCTCTCTTTGAGTTTAAAGTCATTTCCCTGTGTCCTGTCCCTCCATGCCTTGTCCCTAGTCCCTCTCCAGCTCTCCTGGAGCCCATTTAGGCCCTGGAAGGGGCTCTGAGCTCTCCCTGGAGCCTTCCCTTCTCCAGGTGAACATTCCCAGCTCTCCCAGCCTGGCTCCAGAGCAGAGGGGCTCCAGCCCTGGGAGCAGCCCCGGGGCCTCCTCTGGGCTCAGTCCAACGTGTCCCTGCCCCTCCTGTGCTGGGGACCTGTGGACACTGACCCCCGAGGAGCTGAGATGCTGCTGTGTCCCAAACTCCCGTAAAAAGCACGTTGGAACAGGATGTGGTTGGAGGAAGGAGGCACACGGAGGTGGGGCAGCACCTTCCTGGAGCCCCTTCCCTGTTCTGCCCCATGGAGATAAGGGCAATGGGAAAAGTCAGTGCGGGAATGGGGTCAGGAAGTGGGCACAGAGGGTCAAACAAAGATTGATCCAGGAGAGGGGGATCAGGAGCCCCAAAGCCCCACTCCAGAAAGCTCTGGGGGAAGGGACTGTGCATCCTCACTCATTTGCATGAAAAGGGAGAAACCTGATTCCAGGGCAGGGAAAACCTACCGTGAAGAGGAGCCCTCAGGACTGGATCAGTGCTGGAGTCAGGGCTGGTGATCTCCTTCCCTCTCCCATCTGATCTCCCCCTCTCTCTTCCCTCTTTTCTTTTTCTCTTTTATTTCCCTGACTACCAGAAGATAAGGGCAAAAATACCAATTTCCATGCTGAGTGTTTAATTTCCTAATCAAGCTCTGTGAGCTTTTTCTGGACCCTCTGATCCTCGTTCCTTTTTCACCACGGGCATCCTGAAACCTTGGGATCTTCCTCCTCTTCGGAGCAGGATCCCTGGATGGTTTATTCCCTGTTCCAAAGATCTCCTCACTGGCTGACACCCCTGAGACTCTCCTCTGATATGGGAGAGCCCTTGGCACACCCCAAACTTCGACTTTTTTGGGGAATTATTTGTCTCTCAGCCCTTTGCTGTGTGCTGGAGAACCTTTGGAGCTCAGGATCCCTCATGGATGCACAAATGAACGAAGCTCATGTCTGTGTGCACACAGCTGGGGTTCATTAAATGTAAATCTGCATATTCAAGGGGCATTAAGCTGATTTGAAAGACATTAAGCTGATTTTTTTTTTTCCTTTTCAGATCGTGGATTTGAAGCAGTTGGGAAAGACCTGTGGGAAGTCCAGCCCCGCGTTTCACTCGGTCACCTCAGCTCCTCTTCACCAAAACCATGGGGTTTTCAGAGAAATTGAGACCTGTTTGGGACTGAAGTTGATTAGGAACTCCCTAAACTTTCCTCCCGGTGTGGTTTTTGGGGTTTCGCCCCCGTTGCCGCTGCGTGACCATGGTTTATTGTGCGGCCCTGAACTGCCAGAACGCCACGAGCGGGGCCTACAAGAACAGCTCCGTCAGTTTTTATGGGTTCCCCCTGCAAAACGAGCCCCTCCTGAGGCAGTGGATCCAAAACATGGGCTGGGACATGGAGACCCCCTCCAAATACCAGCGCCTGTGCTCGGAGCATTTCGAGGAGAGCTCCTTCGAGGCGGATCCTTCGAAGGTCCGCAAGAACCGGCGCCTGCTGAAGGAGGCTGTGCCCAACAAATTCATCCTGGGGGAGGACGGGAGCTGGCTCGTGGGGACCCCCCAGGGTCTCTGCGACGTGGTGAGGGGCAAAACCCGAAAACGGATCCGGAATCCCCAGAGCTGGAGGGTAATTGAGGGGTTGGAGAGTGGGAATAAATGAAATGTTAACGGGAGATTTGCGTGTAAAGCCTTGGGAGCAGCTTGGGAAAAATATCCCTTCAAGGGTTTGATTAATAATATTGTTATTCCCTAATAATAAGTTTTCATTACTAGGGAGGAGCTTTTCCAGCCAGGCTGACAGATCGTGGCACTGCCCCAGGGTTTTTTTGAAACACTGAATTATTTTGCTTTTCCTTGAAGGAAGAGCCACGTTCCCTGAGGGGGCTGGGCATGGATGCTGACCGTGGATATCTTTTTTTTTTTTATGACTAATTTCTGACCCAGTTGTTGGAGCAAATCATTGTTCTGGCTGAGTCACATCATTTCAAAGCCTTTTCTCTCCTTCTGGATTAACAGGAGAAGGTTCTTATGTAAAATCCTTCATTAATATGCTGCTTACACATAGCACAGACATCGCTGGCAGCAGCTGGGAGGTGCCACGTGTTCAAACTGTTGGGATAAGAGGGTTTTCAGGGATCCACAGCTCCCCTGACTGTGGAACACTTTGCTTTTTAGGCTCCTGGGATGTTTCCTCAGTGGCCACGACTGGAGGATTGGCAGAATGAGTTCTACAAGCAATTGCTGAAGGAGAAATACGGATCTTTGATCACACTGGGAAAAGGTCAGTTTCCCCTCTCCAAAGGGACACGTGCTGGGCCTGGCCTGGCTCTTGTCACTCCTCAAATCCCTGGATTTTTAGAGCATTCATCTCTAAGTGCTTGTGAATCTCTGTGAGGGCCAAGAAGCTCCACGATTTTCCTTTAAAAGGTTGTAGGACAGTTTAGGATCCCAGGGAAGGCACCTGCCAACAAAAACAAGGAACAAGCAGTGGAAAAGGTTGGGATACAGGAGCTGCAGTGACACATGGGATCATTAATCTTGTACCCTCATTAATTACAGTGAAGTTGTGCTTTCCTCATCCCCAGACCCTGATGTATATTTGGGTTTGGGATTCACTGAAGAGATTTATTGAATTGAGAACTTTTTTGATGCAGAAATGGTCAAATAACTTGAGCGAAAAGCCCAGAAAATGAAGGAATCTCATTAATTAGCTTTAAATGCCCAGCTATATGTTTGCTTGATATTTTAAATCTGAAGTTGGGAGCCCTCCCTGGCTCCTCAGCATTCACATAATTCCTTGGGTTGATTCCTAGAAGAACCTGCTGAAACTGGGAGCATTGGACAAGGAGGAATTAGCTGGGGAAAAGACAGGATTGAACCAGAAAACCCAGCACTTGGGGTTCAGGCTCAAATCCGAGACCTTCCACTTTCCAACGTTTAATTTTCAACCTTCTGGGTGTAATTTCTGGAATGTTTTATAAAAGTTGGGACACAAATCCAGTTCCTGCTTCCCAGCCACCTCTTTAGACACTGGGGCAGCTGCTGCTGCTCCCTCCTCATTGGATCTTTTCCTGGAATAACAGAGATGTTCTTTAGAGGGGGGGTGATGCAGGGATTTGCTGGAAAACCATCGGGGGGAAATATTAATAACCACCATTCCCATGTTCCTTCTGTTCCCAAAATCCATATCCCGGCAGGAGGAGCGGCGCAGGTCAAGAATCCGCAGGATTCGGAGGGAAGGAAAGCTCCTGCCAGCCTCAGCACAGGTGTGTGGTGGTGTGGGAATCGACTGGCAGCACCTTCAGCTTGGTAGGATTGGAGGGAGGGGGGATTCCAGCTCATCCCTGACCCAAACCTTGGGGGTTTTGTCCGGATGCAGCGAACCCGGAATTCTTCTTTGGAGATTTGTGTTCTGGTACCTCGGATGCAGGGAATGTTTGGAATCTCCTCCTTCCAGGCCGCGGCGGTGCCGCGATCCGATCCCACCTGCAGGGCGCAGGAGGCCCACAGCTGCCCGGATCGCCCTTGGGAGCATCCCGAGCCCTGGCGCGGGGGGAAACATCGGGGCGAACATCGGGGAGCGGCCCCAGCGCGGCGGCGGCGACAAAGCGGGCTGAGCCGGCGGGGATGGGGCGCGGCGCCGGCGTCCTGGCGGGCTGGGAGCTGGACGAGTTCAGGCAGTTCCTGCTGTACCACCAGGGCCGGCCCGAGGAGGCGGCGGTGCCGTGGTTCATCTGCGCCGAGTGCGGGAAGAGCTTTGCCCGCCACGCGTACCTGCTGCGGCACCAGCGCTGCCACGCCGGGCCGCGGCCCCACGCCTGCGCCGAGTGCGGCCGCAGGTTCCTGGAGAAACCCGCCCTCACCAGCCACCTCAGGATGCACTTCCACATCATCCAAGTGCCAGCAGCCTCCCTGGGGTAGATCTTCCCGGTCTGTTGTCAAAAAACGTCTCTGTCCTGCGTGGATTTAGGGGGAAGTTTTGGGATGAGGCAGTTTTCCTCAACGGAATCAAGTCCTGATTCAATTTGGTGCCGGCCTAATGGTCGTTGATTAGGAGCTGATTTTAATTAGTGGCTGGATAATTCCTGTTGTTCTTACCATGCTCCATGCAGCTCCTCCTTGGAGCAGGAGTTGGATAGAGCAGCGTTGGCTGTACCAAAAAGGGGCATTAAAAAAACCTGGTGCTCCAACAGCACGTGCTGGAGAGCATCCAGAGTAGCACAGAGAAACACTGGAAGTTTTCAGGGATGAAAAATGGAGGATCGGGAATGGGATTGTCCCCCAGTAATTGATGTTTGAAGCAACCGACTCCAGGCATTATTTCCCCATTTTAGGTGCTCTCCCGTGACTGTACCTGCAGAACAAACTCTTTATTTTTGGGTTCTATTTTTATACTGACCCCATCTATTTCCTGTGGGGCGAGATGCTGTGTTGGTGTCTGAAATTCTGGGGAAAAAAAACCCCATGGATATATTCCTACTATCTGTGCAGTGTGTCGGTGCTGTTCCTCTGGGGAGTGCAAACGCAGCGGGGAGAAGGTGAGAGGAGAGGAGAGGAGGGGTCTGTGGAGGCAGCACACGCAGATTTTGTGTTTTTTCCCCCACGTGCTGGTGCTTTTCAGCAGTTTTGATTTTCCCAGTTGAGTGCCAAGAGGGAAAATGTGTTGCCTCCAGTTGGAGGGGTGTCCTCGGTCCCAGACTCCAGCTGGAGTGAAGTCTCCGGGCTCAGCAGCCCCTGAGGAGCAGTAGGGAACAGCCAGCTGGTGCTGTGCTGGAGTTCCAGGAGTTCTGAGCAGGACTGGGAAAATACACTTGGCCCCAAAGCATCCTGCCCATCCCAAGTACAGGAATAATGTCCCAAAAACCTTCTGGCAGTGGCTTCTCATTATTTCCTTCTCATCAGTGAAGTCCTGGGGTTGGCTTTGCTTTTATTCCTCATAGAATCCCAGACTGGTTTGGATTGGAGGGGTTGTTGAAGATCACCCAGTGCCACCCCTGCCATGGGCAGGGACACCTCCCACTGTCCCAGGGTGCTCCAACCCCATCCAGCCTGGCCTTGGGCACTGCCAGGGATCCAGGGGCAGCCACAGCTGCTCTGGGAATTCCATCCCAGCCTCTCCCCACCCTCCCAGCCAGGAATTCCTTCCCAATATCCCATCCATCCCTGCCCTCTGGCGGGGGGAAGCCATTCCCTGTGTCCTGTCCCTCCATGCCTTGTCCCAAGTCCTTCTCCAGGTTGGGATGCTCCAATGTGGATGTGGTTTCACAGCCTGGACATCCTGCACTGCTCCCGGCCCTGGGAGAGCCCCAGCAGGAGGGAACGTGTCCTCCTGGGCTGGGATGTGACTCCATTCCCGCAGAGGGGATGGTTCCTCCATCTCCTGACCACTGGATCCCATGGGATGCTCCAGGCCCAGCACCCCTCACTCCTGAGGGGCAGAGCTGCTGTGTCAGACCCAGCCTTAACTCCCCACTGCCTCAAAGAGCAGGATCCTCAGCAGCTGCTGTCCTGGGGGACCAAAGCTTCTCCCAGGAGGAACTGACATTCCCAGGGAAATATCACCTGCCTGGTAAGAGATGTCAGGAAAATTTTGGGAATAAACCAAGGAAACCCTGACTGAGCTGGCAGCGGGTGAATCCATGGCTGAGATGGAGAAACCTCAGCGGCTGAGGCAGCTGGGAAAGGGGCTCAGCCTGGAGCAAAGGAGGCTCAGGGGGGACCTTGTGGCTCTGCACAACTCCCTGACAGGAGGGGGCAGCCGGGGGGGTCGGGCTCTGCTCCCAGGGAACAGGGACAGGAAAATTGGAAATGGACTCAGATTTAGATTGGATGTGGGAGAAAACGTCTTAATGAAAGAGGCTCGGCCCTGGGGCCAGGGGACAGGGCCTGGGGGGTTTGGGGTGTCCCAGCTGGGGGACACAGCGCCGGAGGGGACAGGGAGCGGTGACATCCTGGAGGGAAATGGCTGCTCCGGCTCCCGTGACGCTGCTCAGCCCGTTAACCCTTCTTGTCCC
This sequence comes from Edolisoma coerulescens, assembly GCA_013397115.1. Taxonomy (NCBI): domain Eukaryota; kingdom Metazoa; phylum Chordata; class Aves; order Passeriformes; family Campephagidae; genus Edolisoma; species Edolisoma coerulescens. The sequence continues at coordinate 335,800 of VWZW01002797.1, read as the reverse complement.
GCTGCCCTCCCTTCCCCCGGGGCCGGGGTCATCCCAGTCCGTGTCCAGCCCAGGGGAGCCCTGCTGTGGTCCATCCTTACGGATCCTGGAGCACCGAGGCACCGGAGGAGCTTTTCCCGGGGTAACCCCAGGAAGGTGGGACTGCAACGCTTTTCTCTGGCCTGGCGCCAGCCCCAGCCCCTGGCACTGTTAGAATGAAGGGTTCCAGGGTTGGGATGAGCACACGGGGTGGTCCCCAAACCCAGGATGTCCCCCCACGAGGGTCTTCTGGCCAGGACGGGGTCCTGGTGTGGGTGGTCATGTCCTGTCCCCCCACGGCTCATGGCCCTCGGTGCCACCAGGTGTTCCCCAGGGGGAAGGGGGGGTCCCAGCACAGCAGGGCCGTGGTGCCCAGCTGAGGGTACCCTGGGGGCTTTGGGCTCTGGGCACCCCCAGGGCTCGGTGCTGGTGCTGATCCTGCAGCCAGGGCTTGCTGGGGACACTGGGGCTGATGACACTGGGGCTGGTGACACTGGGGCTGGTGGTGACTCCAGTGTCAGTGCCAGCCCTGGGGGTGATGCCGAAAGCAGTGCTGGGCCTTGGTGCCGGTGCTGGTGCTGGTGTCAATGCCTGTGCTGACACCAGTGCCCGTGCCCGTGCCAGCACTGATGCCCACGGTGGTGCAGGTGCTGGTGGCAGTGCCAATGTCACCCACGCTCGTGTCACCATCGGTGGTGATGTCGATGCAGAGACCGGTGCTGGTGGCAGAGCGATACCAATTCCCGTGGTGGTGCCGGTGCTGCTGCTGGTGCCGGTGTCGGTGCCAGGGGTGGACGTGGCGGTAGCAGCGGTGGTGCACCGGTGCCACTGAGGGTGCCACTGCCGGTACCCGCGGCCGTGGTGGAGCCACCGCCGGTGCCAGCGGACCGCGGCAGTGCCAGTGCCGGTGGCAGAGCCGGTGCCAGTGCCGGTGGCGGCAGCGGGGCCCCTCCCGGCCGGCGGTGGCGGCACCGGGGCCGCGCCGGTGG
>VWZW01002797.1:299986-311278 GCA_013397115.1 Edolisoma coerulescens | reverse complement strand
CCCTGCCGCGGCGGGTCCTGCCCGTCCCGTGGGACCGGCACGGGGCCGGTGTAAGCGGCTTAGCGGGGACACGGGGACGTCCCCGCCGCCCCGGGGAGCGCTGGGCCCTGCAGCGGCCCCCCCGCGGGGTCCGCATGGCCCCGGGGGTGTCCCCATCGCCGCGGGGCGGGCCCTGTCGCACCGGGAGGGGTCTCTGTCACCCCGGGAGGGTCCCCATCCCCCGGGGGGACCCCCCGCCCTGACCTCGGCCCTTGTGTCCGCAGGCGCCGGAGCCGGTGCGGCCGCCGCGCTGCCCCTCGCCCCTCCGGCCAGCGGCCGGCGCCGAGCGCACCTCGGAGCGGGAGACGCAGACGGCGGAGCTGTCCCTGACCGTGGTGGAGGCCGGGCAGGCGGTGGAGCGCAAGGTGGATTCCCACTCCACCCGCCTGCTCGACCTGGAGGGTCGGACGGGGATGGCGGAGAAGAAGCTGATCGACTGTGAGAAGACGGCGGCGGAGCTGGGGAACCAGCTGGAGAGCAAGTGCGCGGCGCTGGGCACCCTGATCCAGGAGTACGGGCTGCTCCAGCGGCGCCTGGAGAACATGGAGAACCTGCTGAAGAACAGGAACTTCTGGATCCTGCGGCTGCCCCCAGGCAGGAAGGGGGAAGTGCCCAAGGTAACGGTGTCCTGGGGTCTGGGAGCTGGGCACTGCACCCAAAATGCTCCCGGAGGGCAGGACAGGACCAGGGTGGGTGAGCAGGGACAGCCCTGGCACAGGTGAGTCTCTCACTGTTGCAGCTGCCCATTGCAGATTCCCAGCTCATCCCTGCCTGGGTCTGAAATACGGTGGGACACGGGCCTGGGAGGACATCCTGGTACTCAGGCCAGAGGTTTCAGTTCTGCTCCCCTGCGCTGCACAGTCCCGGGGCCATTGACCCTTTTTTTGTTCTTTTTTTTTTTTTTTGCCACCATTTGAAAAAACCCTGCAGATTTTGTGGTTCCTTTGTTTTGACCACCTTGGTGCTGCAGAGTCTCCCAGTCCAGGGAAGGAGCAAGTGGGAGCTGCTGCTGCAGGGAAGGGGGAAGCTTTGGGATTCAGGAAGGCAGATGAGCTCCCTGGGCTTAGCCGAGCTCCAGAAAGAGCCCACCATCAATATTCACTTCCTACTTCAATTTCACAACCTTCCCGCTAAAAGAAAGTGTGCAAATGAGACCATGTAGGATGTGGGAAAGGGAATATCTCTGGAGAGAGCAGAGAGGGTCAGGAAAAGGGGAGTTCAGACCCTGACACCCCGTTAGTGTGGTTGAGGGGCAGAACCGGAGTGCTGCATTCCCCTCTGAGGAGCTCCACTCCAGCACGGCACAGTTTGCACATCCTGAATTTATCCTTAGGAGTTATTCCTTGGCTAACGGGCTAGGGAGCTGCAGCTGGTGGGCACACAGTAACCAGGGATAATGGGGAGCCCTGTGGGCCTGGGTAGAGTTTTCCCTGGAGTTCTGGGGTAATTGAATCCGGGGGTTACGTCAGCTCATCAATAGGGATGAGTCCAGCCCAGCTCCTGGGTTTTCTCTCCCTCACGGTCCCCCAAGCCTGATCACCCTGCAGAGAGCAGGGACTGAGAGGAGGAGCTCCAGAAGGGTCCTTTGGGGAGATCCCAGTCTGGATTCATCCCTAGGAACCATCCTTTTGGCTGAGTCCTTTATTCCCATAGAAATACCTGTGCAGGAGTTGTTTTAGATGTAAAAACCCAGCTCGTTGATGGTCTTGAAGGAGCTGAAGCCTGGCTGTGCCCAGGCTCCTGCCTGAACCCGCTGCTGGAATTGCAGGTGCCGGTGACCTTTGATGACGTGTCCGTGTATTTCAATGACAAGGAATGGGAGAAGCTGGAGGAGTGGCAGAAGGAGCTGTACAAGAATGTGATGAAGGGGAACTACGAGTCTCTGATCTCCCTGGGTAAATACGGGGTGTCCTCGCCCTGCCGAGGGACGGGGGGCTCCTTCTGGCTCCTCCTTGGAGATCCCCTTGGACGAGACCCAAATGTCCCGTTTTAAAGAGTTGAAAACACAGGAGGATGTTTTCAGTCTGGGTTCTTTCCAGCTCATGCTGTGGTGGTGTTCTGGCTGTGTGGGGGGTGCCCTGTGGGCAGGTGGGCTGGAGACCTCCCAAACCTCTTCCAGCCACAGTTATGCAGTTAAAAACCAGCTCCTTCCCCGTGGCTGCTGGGAGGGCTTCCCTGCGTCTCCTGGGTCTGCAGTGGGTACCAGCCAATGCACCCCTTAGAGGATTTTGCAAAGGGAAAAATTGTCTGATGTGATCCGTGCTTTGGGGCATTTCCTATGGAGGTTCAGGAGAAATCCCAGCTCTCCTGGGAGCTGGTGAAATGCTTTTGGCTTTGGGGGGGCCAAGATTTGTCTTAAGAAGTTCTAAAACCCCACCAGAAAAACACAAAAGGGGTTGGGTTTCTTCTCTAAGGTGGTTCCTCTGTGTATGGCACCTCAGCTCCTGCCTCCCTGAATTCCCTCAGCCAGCAGCACCCGTGGATGTTCCCGAGTGTCCTCGCGTGTCCGCCGTGCGCTGGGAAGAGGTGGAAGCCAATATTCGATTCCCAGTGCAGTAACCCCTCTCTCCACCCCTCTGTCTCTCAACAGACTATGCAATTTCCAAACCTGGTGTTTTGTCCCAGATCGAGCAAGGGGAGGAATCGCGGGGCAGGACCGAGCAGGACCTGGAGGAGAGTGAGATCATTACTGATGCCACGGCAGGTGAGGCGGCGCCTTGGCACGGGGGCAGCCCTGGGTTGTGTTCCCGGGAGCTGCTCATCCCAAGGCAGGTGTTGCTGGGGCCGTGGCTGATGGGGTTTTTCAGGAGAAGCCTTGCCTAGGAACGGGATAAATTCGGCTGATGGGAGGTTTGATGTCCAGGTACAGCTCAACATAGAAACCAGGGCAAGCAGAGCCTGGAGAGTTGGGCACTGGGAGCCCTTCCCAGCAAGGGAAGCATCTGCAACCAGACCAAGTCCTCCGGCAGCCGGTGTGCCTGGCAAGGAAGGAGAATCGGGTCCCACTAGGAGAGCCCATCCACCCAGAAAATCCTCTCCACCCTCTCTTTGCGTGGATGATGCCTGGGTTTATCCTTGGAGCATCCTCCCGGGCAGGGAGGCCTGGTCCCATCCTGTGTGCAGGGAGATGGGATGCTGAGGGGCAAGGCTGGGGTGGGAGTGGGGCACCGGTGACCCTGAGGACCCCAAGTCCCAGAGCGACTCCTGCTGTGGCATGAGGGGGCTGATAAGGAGATAAAGAGGTGGCCTGAAGAGATGGTGTCACCTCCACTGGTCATCCCTGACTCCAGGCTGTGGATGTGGGGTCACTCCAACACCCTACCTGTGCTCTCCATCCCACGGATCTTGAAATTAAATTGAGGCCAATGGGAAGAGGAAAACCACGGGCCCACATGGAGCTGCAGCTGGGGGATGTGGGGCGGCCAAGGGGCGCCAAGCTGTGCCACCAAGGCCCCAGGCTGGGTGGAGCGAGTTCCCTGTGTCTGCAGAGGGTCCTGGGCTGGAGCTGGGAGCGTGGCAGGGATGGGTGAAGGGCAGGGGCTGAAGGGAGAGCAGAAGAGGCCAAGCAGATGAAAGCCCTCAGCGGGATCAGCAGCCGGAGCCGGGGGGATTGCTGGGAGCAGTTCCTTCCTCCTGGCAGTGATGGCGGGCGGGAATCTCTCGTTGCTGCAGCTGGAATAAGGGTTGTGATCAAAACGGAGGAGCTCCTTCCTGAAGACAGCCCCGAGAACCCCGAGCTGCACGGGATGTCGGGGCAGTCCGAGGGGAGCTTCCAGAGCCCGGACGAGGAGGCAGCCTGCGAGAGCCCCTACGGCTCCGTGTCCCCGCCGAGGGACCTCCCGGGAACCAGCCTGGGGGACTCGTCCGAGTACGGAGCCGACTTCAGCGAGATCCAGAGGGTCATCGTCCACCACGGGAGCTGCGCGGGTGAGACGCTCGGGACACGGGAGGCCCGGGGGGCTGTGGTGGGTTAGGAACATGTGGGGGAAGGGTTGGATGGACGGGAGGAGTTAAATCCCCCCAGAACCGGCACCAGAAGAAAAGTTTCTGGCTGCAGCAGTTTTAAGAGTGGCTCTGGTCAGGCCTTGGGCTTGGAGGAGGCAGCACGTCCATGGTGGACACAGAACGTGCTCTCTGAGGGCTCCTGTCCCGCTCTGGAGCAGAGCGAGCACTGGCCCAAGCCCTCTGAGTCTGGGAAAAGCCCTAGTTACCCACAGAGACGAAGGGAAGATGTGTCTCAGACAGTGTTCTGTGAGAGCCCCAGGGAGCCCCTGCTCCCAAAATCCCACCGTGGCAGAGGGCAGGACGTCGGTGTGAGGTGTGGAGGAGTGGATGGTTGCACACAGGACGCTGCTGGAGGAATGTGAGAGGTCCTGCAGGTTGCCAAGTGTGGGAGTTGCTCAGGGCAGCTCCAGAGGAGAGGGAAGAATGTGGCTGGAGCTCTGCGGTGTGCGAGCTGCCAGGAGGGAAGGGGAAGGATGAGGTGATTCCGTGGAGAGATGAGATGATGGCACCGAGTGTTTCATGTGTAGAATTCTGCCAGTGGCGTGGCAGATAGAGGCCAAGTCCTGCAGATGTGCTGTGAGGGTGCGGATGGGGGAGCAGGGAGATGAGAGCTTGGGAATGGTGGGTTCCCTCCTCCCGACGGCTTTGTGGTGGTGTAACACAAACCAAGACCCAGACTTGGGCTCCTGAGGGCCTCAACTCCGTCTTGTGGGTCCTGTGGTCTGCTCACGGCTTTGTGAGGGAAACCAGCCAAGCCACCAGTGGGGCTGGCGCTGATCCTTGTCCGAGAGCCGCTGCCTCTGGCAGGGTGTGGGGCCCAGCTGGCGGGGCTGGCCAGGAGCTGCAGCGGTGCTGGCCGGGATGGGGGATTGAGCCCCCAGGTCCATAGAGGGGGGCAGGGAGAAGGACCTGGGTTTTCCCCTCCCTCGGGGGGAAGAGGGCCATGGCTTTGACACGTCCACTCCCATCGGTTTCCTTTTCTTGGGAAGGTGTAGCTGCTCTTCCTGGGAGAGTATTGAGGCCTGGCTGAAAGTCCAGAGTGGGGTGACATGAGGGATGCCCTGTGGGCCTTTCCTTGGGCCGTGCTGGCCACGTGTCCTGCTGTGTGTCCCTGGAATGGCTGCTCCCACCAAACAGAATCCCTGGCTCACTTCCTGCCTTGGTGACACGAAGGGGAGCCTGGCCTGTCCATCCCACTGCCATCCATCCCACTGCCATCCATCCTGCTGCCATTCCATCCCGCTGCCATCCATCCATCCCACTGCCATTCCATCCCGCTGCCATTCCATCCCACTGCCATCCATCCCACTGCCATCCCATCCCACTGCCATCCATCCCGCTGCCATCCATCCATCCCACTGCCATTCCATCCCGCTGCCATTCCATCCCGCTGCCATCCATCCCACTGCCATCCCATCCCACTGCCATTCCATCCCGCTGCTGGGTGCTCTGGGAAGGAGGGGGTTCTCTCCCCACGCCCCATCGCAGCGAGGCTGAGGGAAGGGGATGGTCCCAGGCTGGCTGTGCTGTCCCCGGAGCAGAGCCAGCAGCCCGGTGCTGTGTTTCTGTCGAGTGGTGCCGTGCCGGGAGCGCTGTTGTAGCCCGGTGAAGCGGCAGCAGATGGAGCTGCTCTGAAATCGCTCGGCCTCCCGAGCCCTGAAGAAGCCGTGGCGCTTTTATCCCCCACGTCTTGCAGCACCGTGGAGCTGCCAAACCTCTCGGCAGGCGGTCGGGGCGCACCCTCCAGAGGAGCCTGACCGGGGTGGTTTCTCTGAGCTCCGTGCTCAGGGGGCACGTGGCCCATCCCAGCGCTCCGGGCTCCGGCTGCAGCCAGCTCCTGTCCGGGTGCTCGGGCAGAGCAGGCAGGCAGAAACAGCTGCAGGAGCCCGTGCAGGTGTTTCCGTAGCACCCAGGGGTGCAAGAAGCCACCCCCATCCCACCCAATGACCCTGTGTTTGGTTTTCCCCCTCAGAGGATGGGATCGTGATCAAGACGGAGGAGGAGGAGGAGGAGGACGACCCCGACGCGCTGGAGCCGTGCGCCATGTTCTCGGGCCGGAGCGAGCCGCCGGCGTTCCCCAGCCACGAGGCCGGGCTGGGCTGTGAGGCGCAGTGCAGCTCCAAGGCGCAGCCCCGCGGCCTGGCCGCCCGCGTGAGGAAGCCGTCGGCCTGCGAGAGGGACTCCGGGGACATGAAGCCGGCCAGCGGCCAGCAGCGCAACCGGACGCGGGAGAGACCCTACATCTGCCCCGAGTGCGGGAAGAGCTTCATGCTGAAGATCAACTTCATGATCCACCAGCGCAACCACCTCAAGGAAGGGCCCTACGAGTGCCACGAGTGCGACCTCAGCTTCCGCAACAAGCAGCAGTTCCTGCTGCACCAGCGCAGCCACACGCGCCGCGGCGTGGGGGTCCCGCGGCGCCCCGAGCACGGCCTCAAGCCCCCGTCGCGGCCCCCGCCCCCGGGGAAGCCCTACAAGTGCTCCGAGTGCGAGAGCAGCTTCAGCCACAAGTCGAGCCTCAGCAAACACCAGATCACCCACGTCGGGGAGCGGCCCTTCACCTGCGGCGAGTGCCGGCGGAGCTTCCGCCTGCAGATCAGCCTCCTCATGCACCAGAGGATCCACGCCGGCAAGAACGAGATGGCCTTCCTGTGCCCCCAGTGCGGCAAGAACTTCACCCGGCCCTCCCACCTGCTGCGGCACCAGCGGACTCACACCGGCGAGCGGCCCTACCAGTGCAGCCAGTGCGAGAAGACCTTCAGCGAGAAGTCCAAGCTCACCAACCATTACCGCATCCACACGCGGGAGCGCCCGCACGCCTGCGCCGTCTGCGGGAAGGGCTTCATCCGCAAGCACCACCTCCTGGAGCACCAGCGCATCCACACGGGCGAGCGGCCCTACCACTGCAGCGAGTGCGGCAAGAACTTCACGCAGAAGCATCACCTCCTGGAGCACCAGCGGGCGCACACCGGCGAGCGGCCCTACCCCTGCACCGAGTGCACCAAGTGCTTCCGCTACAAGCAGTCGCTCAAGTACCACCTGAGGACGCACATGGGAGAGTGAGGGGCTGCCCAGGCTTCCTCTCCCTCCCTCCATCCCTCCCTTCCTCCTCGTCCTCCTTCTCCTCCACTCATCTCTCCCACCCTCCCTCCATCCATCTCCCCCAACCCCGGCTCAGGGCATGGACATCAAGGAAGCTTTGTGTGGTAGCGCCGCTGGTCTGGTGGAGACTCGGCTGATTGGAAATAAATTAATGAATTAAAGCAAGCAACGCGCGGCAGAATTAAAAGATTATATATATATAAAATTAACAGAAGCAGCTGATTTAGGGGGAATCCTCACCGACAAGCAAACAAACCACCAACAAAAGAAACCTGTACACAGGGTGTTTTGCCGGAGTAGGACTCGTAACTGCTTTTTAAATCTACTGTTTGGTTTTTTTTAATAAATGTGGAGGAACTTTTTATTTGATAAGCAACCTTAGGATGGGCAAGAATTTTTTTTTGGTTTTGTTTTTTTTTTTTGTTTTGTTTTTTGGTTTTTGGTTTTTGTTTTGTTTTTGTTAACTGCTCTGTAGGCTGATTCTGGCACAGTCACTTTTTGTCCAGGAGCTCTGTGGAGGCGCTGCCTCGTCTGGGCTGGATGCGACAGGAGGAGCTCCGGCCAGGGGGAGGTGAGTAATTAACAGATGCAGCTGATGAGGAAGTTGTGCGTGTGTCTAGATTGGAAGCGCTGATAGGTGCCTGCCCGGCTCACGGGGCTGTGATGCACTCCTGAATTATACAATAGAATAAAATTCTAGTTGCAGTAAAAGACCCTTTTTCTGGTAGGACCCCTCCGCAAGGCTCCTCCAAACACCCGTTCCTAGCGCTCAGTCCTCCCACCGGGGCCTGGCCCTGACGCCTCCGAGGGCATCGGGGTGCTGCGGGTCTGGCCATGGGGTGCTGTGGGGTCACCATGGGCTGAGAGAGACCTCGATGTGTTTAACTGCTCTGCTGTCCTTGAGCTGCTGCTGGTGGCATCAACTCCTCAACAGCAGGAGCAGCGGGATTCCTGCCCAGGGGAGGAGCAGCTGCAGGCTGGCTGCAAGGAGAGACCTCCCTGCTCCTGGGCACCTGCTGCCGGGGTGGGTGGGACACGATCCATCTCCCTGCTGTTGGTTTGAGCTCCTGTTTGTACCAGCTCCGTTCCTGGGGATCCTAGCTCCTGAGGCTGGGTTGTGGCTGGGTGAGATCCATCCAAAGGGCTGGGCTGGGCTGGGGTGGTGGCATCAGCTGGGGCTGGGGTGGTGACAGCAGCTCCCCAGAGCACTCCGGGCTCCTTCCCAGTGCTGTCAGATCTCATGTTGGACAGTGGCATCAATAAACAGAGCGATGATGGGAGAAGTTGTCGGCACCTGTTAATGCCTTTGCAGAACCAAAGTCCTCATCCAGGACTTTTCTGGTGTATGAACCCCTCCTAAGTTGGAATTTACAGCCTCTTCTGTGCTAGAAAGTGCCAGAGGGCAGCGCAGCCGCGTGGAGCTGCTGAGAGCCACCAGCTGGTCACTGCTGTGGGTGGGAGCATTTTGGGGCTGCCAGGGCAGGCTCCTGCCAAGGTTCCTGCCTTCCCACTGCTGGGGTGGTGCCTACAACTCCCTGGAAGCAGTTTGGGGTTTCACATCAGGGCCTGAAGCCTGACAGGAGTTAACATTTCCATCCCTGGACATTGGCCAGCGTGGATGAGGCTTTGAGCAACCTGGTCTAGTGGAAGGTGTTCCTGCCCTTCCAGGGGGGTGGAACAAAATGAGCTTTGAGGTCCCTTCCCACCCAAACCATTCTGGGATTCCATGAAAAGTGCTGTGGTGGGGCTGGTGTCCTGGGAGGGAGGCGTAGGGGCAGGACAGGAGGGCCTGGCTGCAGCCCTGTGTCCCTCGGCAGCCTCCCTGCATCTCCCTCAGCAGGACTAAATGCAATTATGGGGAAGAGGGAAATGAAAAGCAGAACTGATTCTGGTTCTCAGCAGCTCGTGTTCGTCACACTGGCAGCAACATGGACCTGGCAGGATCCTTTTTTCTTCCTAAAAATGGATGAATTCAGCTTTTTATTGGCAAAAAAAAAGCTGGTGCCTGTACTAGCCTGGCTGCCCCTCCGCAGTGCCAGGACCTTGGTGTGGCCAGGCTGGCAGTGCCCGTGCTCTGCTCTGTGTCGCTGGGCCCCACACAGCAACTCCTGCCCCTCGTGCTGCTCCTCGCCCGCCACACACGGATGTAACAGCCTCGGTCACCGGACACTGCCAGGATTTAACAACATCCTGGTGACCTTCAGCAGCTCAAATGTCACCAATCCGTCTGCAGAGACAGCTCCCGTGCCAGTGGGACAACACGGCCATCGTGGCCCTGAGTGCAGGGTGGCAGCGACACTGAAAACCACAGTGGTGGCAATTAACAGCATTGTCCCATGGTGGGACCCACTGACTCGAGGGCTCCTGTCCCTGCAGTCTGGGGTGGTGACACTCGCCCAGCCTTCCCTGGCCTGGGGTGCTGGAGGAACTGGACACAGATGTGCCCAGAAAGCAGCTCCAGGAACGGGATGAGCAGGAGCCACCGCTGTCCCCACTTGGGTATGAGATGGGCAGTGTACCCCCAGCAGCACCCCAGAGGCTCCAGGTGAGTGGGGACATCAGGCTGTCACCCCAGGTGCTGCAGGGACAGTGGGCAGGGGGCTGGAAGCACCATCATGACCCATCACAGCCGCTGGACCGGGGTCTGGGACCCACCGGGGTGGGGAAGCGGGCAGTGGGGTGGCAGGGATGCTCGGCAGGGCACGGCCATTGCAGGGCAGGAACTGCCTGGAGAGGGATTTGTTCAACTGCTTTATCGTGTCGGGGGTGGATGGTGCCCCCCAAAACACCCCTTGGGCCCCAGCTGGCAGCACATGAGGGTAGAGGAGGAGCAGAACCGATGGCTGAATATTGGGCCTTGATTTTGGGCACCCAGCACCCTCCGGGGCTGAGCCCACGGCAGCAGCACAGAAGGGACAATGTGGACACGCAGCCTGCGGAGAAGCACGAGGCAGCTCGAGGGGCTCTGCTTCCCCAAGGGCTGCTGCTGCTCTCCGGGTGTGTTGGAAACGGGGCGAGAGCGAAGGAGACCCTGGGAGAGGCGCCGGCAGCCATGGGGTGCGGGGATGGGGGCTGGAGCCCTCCTGCCCCGAGCAGCCGGGGGTTCGGGGGGATTTCAGGCGAGCAGGCCGGGGCCGGCAGCGCAGGGAGGCAGCGCAGGATTACCCTCGGCTCCCGCAGGGCGCAGCTGCCGCCCCGACACAATCCCTTAAAACTGCATTAACCCCGGCCCGGGCGGCCGGGAGGCGGCTGCGGCGAGCGCGGGGCCTCGGGCAGGATCGCGGTGCAGGGCCTCGGGAAGGGATCCCCGCTCGGCAGCTCCGAGCCGCCGCCACGGCCGAGCCGGCGAGAAGCTCCCGGACGCGTTCCAGGTTGTTAATGATTAAATTAATTTAAGCATCCCGAGCATCCGCGGGCGCTGGCAGCGCCGGGCTGGAGCGTGCCGGCTGCGCCCCGGGGGAAGGGCGAGATGAAGGCTCGCACTCGCACTCGCACTCGCACTCGCACTCGCACTCGCACTCGCACTCGCACTCACTCACACTCGCACTCACACTCACCCCAGCCCTCCCCTTCTGCGGCCGCTGCTCCATCCCCGCTCGCGTGGGCTGGCCACGCGTGTGCAGCCACGGGCACACGCAGCGCCCGTGTGCCCCCGGTGTTTTCCTGCTCGTTCCTCCCCGGCTTGCACACACACACACCCTCGGACAAGGACACGCGTGTGTGTATTGTGGGATCCAGGCACAGGAACATGCGCAGGGAGAGAGAGGGACGCTCCCACGCATACACACACACAGAGACGTCAGTAGGGACGTGGATGCACACACAGGCACACACACACACGTGTGTTGTGACATGGATTCACACACAGGCACACACAGACACACAGAGACGTCAGCAGTGACATGGATTCACACACAGACACACACACAAATACACACACACACGTGTGTAATGACATGGATTCACACAGACACACACAGACGCACACACAGACACACATGTAATGACATGGATGCACACACAGGCAGACACACACACACACAATGTACACGGATGCACACACCCCCGTACGCAGATACCAACACACAGACATGTGAACCTGCACACCAACAACCACATACATGCATGGAGACACACACACACACA
>VWZW01002797.1:258596-289359 GCA_013397115.1 Edolisoma coerulescens | reverse complement strand
TCCCCCTTTTTTTGCCCCCCTCTTTTTTCCCCCTTATTTCCCTGTGGAAGTGAAATAACCTCTCACCCCATAACTTGTAGATTCCCCCTGGTGCTTCATTGCTCCAGCTCAGGGAAATCACTGCTTCCACCTGAATTTATGCCCCATTCTGAGGGCTCTTTCAGCCTAAAAAAGAACTTTATGGAGTGCTAAAACACGAGCATAGCTCACAAACTGCAGAGCAGGACGGAGCAACCAGCCTTGCTAAATCCTCCCTTTCTGTGGCTGCTCAGGGATCTGTGCTGGGGTGACTTGGGATGTGTCTGTGCTGAAATGCTGGGGGGCTGTAAAGCTTTGCTTGGTTTGTGCTTCTCAAGTGCTTCCTGTTAATTCCAGTGCATTCAGAAGGGCCTTTTGACTGCTGATTTTTTGGAGTGAGCCCAGAATCTCTTCGTAGGAAGAGGTGTAACTAAAAACATGGCTTAAAAAAAAAACAACCCTAAAGGACCAAATACTTTATTAAGGTGTATGTGTGTGTGTGAGAGGATAAACAAAGTATTCCATGCTGAATGCACTCTGCTCCACCTGACAGCCCAGGCAGGCCTTGGGGGATTTTTGTCATTATCCCTGTTTTCCCCCAAGCACTGGCACTTGATCCGTGGCCAAACCCCATGGTGGGGAGTGTCTGTGACTCTTATTTATTCCACACCGAGGTGAGGCTGCAGGTGGGGCTCTCCACAGGAATTTCTTGGGTCTTTCTGTGGAGATCTGGATGTGAAGATCCCTGGGTAGAAATCAGTGGGAAATCTGGGTCTCCTCTGCAGGTTTGGCTTTGGATTCTCCCGGCCCCACGACCTCGCACGACACCCTGGAGGACACGTGAGTAACCCTGTGATAAACCTGGCTTGTGGCATCATTAACAAACCAGGGCTAATGAGGCTTGGGGAGGGTTTTCCTCTGCTGGTCCGTGTGCACTGGGGATTCCCTGCTGCACCTCTCCATGTGCCCCGTGGCTGGAATGCTGGGATTGGCCCTGCCCGTGCCCAGGGCACTGAAGCTGGCTCTGGGCAGGGTGCTGTGCCAACCACATGGCACTGGCACCTTCCTGCAGTCTGGGGCTGCACCCAGCAGCCTAAAAAATGCACTAAATTGCATTTTTTAACACTCCATTTATGCTTGTCTGTGCCTTAAGAACCACAGAATCATTTAATTTGGGAAAGTCTTCTAAGACTTTCAAGCCCAACCTTGGATATTTTGCTTTTAGGTTTGAGAAAGCAATCAAGTCCAGCAGGCTGAAGTAAGTATAATTCTCTTTTAAATTCTTCCTCAGCGTCTGTTTCAGATTGTGGAACTGGGGGGTGATTTCTCTTCGTGTCACTGCCTTTTAAAACAAAATGTTGAAATAAATTTTGCCTCTTTTTCGTTGTAGCCTTCGAATACCTTTCAGAAGAATCCATTCCCTGCCAGTAAGTGAGAGTGGTACTGATGTTTTATACATGTTAAAGGATTTAGCATGGTTTTAGTTGAATACATTTAGTTGAATACTTGTTAATTTTCTGGCTTCAACACCAGCTGCTGGGGTACTGAATGTCAAAACTGCAGCTTGTAAATACCAAATCTCACTTAATTTAGTGTGAAATCTCCCTGATGGGGCTCCATCACTGGTGCCCTGAAGCATTTTGGTCCCTGTACCGAGATGTCAGCAGGGGATTCCTGCACAGGCCGTGCACAAATCTGTAGTCAGAGACTTTCCAGTCTTTATTAACCCCTTTAGTGCCTAACACTTGCTTGTGCAAGGACTGCTGCACGGCCCTGAACTGTCCTTTCTGTGTTGTAGCAAAACCTGCTGGGCTCCAGCCCTGCTCTGAAGAGAAACCACTCTGACTCTCTGGACACTGATGCTTTCCAGCCTTTGGAACAGGATGAAAATAAGGAAAATGTGAGTGTTGTTTCCTGCTGGCTGTGATGGTCCCGTGGGAGGGGAGGGACAGCTGGATTAGCACATCCCTGCACAGGGAATGGGGTGGGAAAGGCTTCAGTGCCTCCCTGCCAGGCTGCACTTCAGGCACAACCACCTTCTGCTCCGTTTTCCTGAAGGGAACTTGCAGCTCTGGTGGGAGTGGCTGCAAACTGAGGGGAGGTTAACAAAAATTGGGAAGGCTTTGCCCAGTTCTGCCTTTGTGCCACTGACCCTGACTCCTTTCTGGCTGTGGAAAAGAAAAAGTATTCCCACTGCTTGCTCTGGGCAGTTGCAAGAGCTGCCTCCAGCAGGTGTTAGGGGAGATCACCCCCTCCCTTCCCACTCCTGCCATGGGGAGCCCTGGTTCCTCATGGGGAGCCCTGGTTCCTCATGGATTCTGTGTCCTGGGCCTGCCCTGGCTGCTGGGAATCCCGTGGGGGATGGGATTCCCAGGACACAGCCTTGGCTGCCTCCAAAAATGATTTATTCTGCAGAGAAGTTGATTGACAGAAATAGAAAAGCCCTGAAGCCTGTAGGTGATGCCAAGAGCATAAATGCTGGATTACATTAGATGAAACACTCCTGTAACATCTTTAACTTGAAAACATTCACCTTCAGACTATTCCTGTTGGCAGCAGGGAGCTTAAATCCAAAATGTCAGGCAGTTAAAAAAGAAAAAGATAAAAGGGTCCAAGCAACTTAACACAATTTGTAATTTTGGTGAAATGATCATTTTGCTGCTTTTTGTTGCAGGAATCATTTGAGTTTAAGAAGCCAACCAAGCCAGCTTCTCGTTGCTTCCGTGATGGAAGGGCTGTTCCTGGAGCAAGGCAGAATTCATCTCCAGCTCAGGTACTTGGTTCTTTCCAACTAATTCTCACCTAATTCTCTGGGATCAAAAAAACTTTATCAGGGTTCTAAGGTGGTGATGTCACTCAGGTGCCAAGCAGAAAAACTTATTTATCTGCCAGATAAGAAAATTGTTCTCACCTTTGGCTCATGAGGTGGCATTGAGCTCGTGAGAAATCTGAAACATTGTTCTGGGAGAGATGAGTCAGCACAGAGCTGAGGTTGTGCTCAGTGACTGAAGGGAGTGTGGTCATTGATGTGGGACTGAAATGATCAATGAAGTTGATATTTAATGTTCAGGCAGATGCCTTTGGAACAACAAACCCAACTGTCTAACTGCAGCTGGATTTTGTGTCCAGATGTGACATCCAGGGAGGAAATCTACCTAATTCATAGCCTGTTGTTTAGAAAAAGCAACTGAAAAATCATTGTACAGAAACAGAGCTGGGGGGCCAAGACTTGTCTCCTCTCCCTGGATCCTTCATCCTGCTGGCTCCTGCCTGTGCTGTGCTCGGGGCTGGGGATAACCACGGTGTTCCCTGTGGTGCACAGAGCCATGGCAGCCCCTCCGTGGCTGCAGCATCCTGCAGGGAACAGAGGGAATGTTGCTAAAACTCCCTCTGTCTTCTCCCAGCTGCCCATGGGTGAAACAGCCTCGGGGGAGCAGGAAACCTGCAGGGCAGCCTTCCTGCAGCAGCACTCCCTGCCCCCCTCGGAGGGCGAGGATGACGATGGCTTCCTGGAGCTGCTGGATGACCAGGACTTGAAGGTATGTGCAGAGGGAGCAGGGTGGAGATGCCCAGATCAGCTCTGCCCCATGGGTCTGCTGTGCTCTGGCTGCAGTCAGGGTGCTCAGGCTGCACCACGCTGGGTTTTTGGGAATCACAGAATCCCAGACTGGTCTGGGTTGGAAGGGACCTTAAAGCTCATCCAGTTCCAACCCCCTGCCATGGGCAGGGACACCTCCCACAAGGAGATGAATTCTCATCTTCTTTTTCATCTCACACTGGGATGTCTTTATCTTAAAAGTGCCCTTCCCTGGTGCAGCCAGTGGGATTTGTTTGGGGTGTGAACAAGTGAATTATTTTTAGTTTGAGGACTGAGGGAATTATTTGAACAGTTGGCATTCTTCTTTAGAAACTTGCTGAAAAAGTCAGAGGTGGTGATTGCTTTGAGCCACTTAAACACAAGATTGGTTCCAAGTGAATTTGGAATGTTTAAAGCCCTGGAGGCTCATCTTTGTTAATCAATCAATGAATTGATAAACTCACCTTCTCTGTTATTTCCTTAAGAATTGGACTGATAATGGAATTAAATCCCTGGAACTGCTCTGACAGCTGAATCCAGCTGGCATGTGTGCCTGAGCCACGCAGGAGCTGTACTTGCAGTGTCCCCGTGGTGAGATGGATGAGAATGAGCTTCCTTCTCTCCCCAGAACGACGAGGAGATGCCCTCGGACGTGTCCAGTCTCTGGACGGCGCCGCTGGTCATGAGGAGAGTGGACAGTCGGGTGAGTGTCCCCACACAGGGACAGGGACTGCCCTGGCAGCTGGGACAAGTGATCCCACTGTCTCCTGCATCCCGAAGAACAAGCAAACAAGCCCTGGCATAACCCCCTGCAGAACTCCCTTATCTCTGGGGCAGCTCACCTGGGGGACGTGGGCAGCGTGGAACAATTGGTGTTTATAGGCATAACATTTCTTCCTGCACTTCATAAACGTGACAAGATCGTGACTTCCCTTATCAGAATCTTGTCATATCTGGAATTCAGTCTGCACAGACTCACCTGGAATGCTGTAACCTGATCCTCTGATAACAGACTGGGAAAGGAGTTTAGACTCCAGCAGAAAGCTCCTTAATCTGCTGATAAATTGGCTGCTAATTGGCGTAGAGCACTTGGCTGGCTCTTTATCTTGCTCCAAGCTCCCCCAGTAACAAGTGTTACTGGAAATGTGAAGCCTGGATAATTCAGATTAACAGCCCCCTTGCTGTGCAGTGGTGGTGCCCTAAATAAGGCCAAGTTTGGAATAATCTGAAAGCCTGAGTTGTGTTTATTTGCTCTTATAAGTCTTTGCTGGACAACTCAACTCCTCTCCTCCCTCGTAGGCCAAGCGGTGCCGGTTGTTTGGCTCTTCATCCATGTCAAGCATTGCAGGGAGAACCACCCAGAAAAGGATGGAGAGATCCCAGGAGGAGAATTCTCCAGGGAAAAGCAAGAAGAGGAAAAGCCTGCCCGGAACTTCAGAGGACTCGACGGTTGGTGGCTCAGCATCCAGCTTGTGACAGGGAATTGATGAGGGGAGATGCAGTGTTGGGGTCTGGTTTGTGGGAGCTTTTCTGGGTGGGTTGTTGGGGCAGGGCAGCAGCTGCACAATGCTGAAGCTGCTGGAAGCTGAGGAGGCAGTTCAGGGCTTGGGAGTACACTGGGAGCTGTCAGCTGTGGGAAACAGGGAATGGGATGTGTCTGCCCTCGGTGCTCATGGATCTCTGACCTGTGTCCTGCAGAGTCTGAAGCTGGTGAGGACCCAGCCCTCCACAGCAGAGATCGAGAGCATTTTGGACAGTGACCAGAGAGACCTTATCGGGGACTTCTCCAAGGTAATTCCAGAGATTCCATGGCCAAGTGTTGAATGAAGTGTTTTAAGGGCCACTCGTGGTGGGGATGTCTCAAACCAGCCCAGAAAAACACTTCCCTTTACAGAGGCTTTTCTGTTCCCTCATAAACCTGCCTTGCTTCTTTGGACTTGATCTTGGAGGTCTTTTCCAACCTTAACAATTCCCTGATGTTCAGCCAACCAGGAGAGGCTGTTGGTGAGAAGGGGATGTCCCAGATTAGACACAAAGTGATCCATTTGTGGTTAAAGCCCTATAAAATCAATCCCCTCTCATGCAGGAGCCAGAAATAAAATTCTGTGCCTGATTTTAGAATTCTTAGGAGTTTTAACTCCTGCAGAGATTCTGGTCAGCAGAATATCTGTTAGAGAGTGAACTGCTGGATGCTGGGCTGTCACCCACGTGGCTCACAGCTAGAGTTTTCTCAATCCTGTCTCTTCCAGAGTTACTTATTTGACACTGTCGATGGGAAGCATCAAGATTTAAAATACATCGACTCAGAGATGGTGAGTGCTCCAAGGGGGCCAGAAAAATTCTTTACTGGGAGTTGGGGAACAACATAAAAATGTCTTGAAGCAACTGAACTCTGGTTTTTGTGTTTTTTTTCCTCAGATGGTGTCGGTGCTGACTGGGAAGTTTGAGAGCTTCATCAAGCAGTGTGTGATAATTGACTGTAGATACCCCTACGAGTACGAGGGGGGACACATCAAGGTGTGTTGGCCCCATAAGAGCAGTGCAGGGTGGTCTCAAGCTGCAGCCTGGGGTCACTTGGCACCCTGTGGGGCTGATTTTTATCCAAGGCCCTGTGGATATGTTATTCCTTCCAGGGCCTAAAGGGGCTCCAGGGGAGCTGGAGAGGGACTTAGGACAAGGGATGGAGGGACAGGACCCAGGGAATGGCTTCCCACTGCCAGAGGGCAGGGCTGGATGGGATATTGGGAAGGAATTCCTGGCTGGGAGGGCGGTGAGGCCCTGGCAGAGGGGGCCCAGAGCAGCTGTGGCTGCCCCCGGATCCCTGGTAGTGCCCAAGGCCAGGCTGGACATTGGGGCTTGGAGCAGCCTGGGAGAGTGGGAGGTGTCCCTGCCCATGGCAGGGGGGGCACTGGATGATCCTTCAGGTCCCTTCCCACCCAACCCATTCCAGGATTCTATGACTGATCCTGAGCTTTGCTGTTTGAGCAAAGGCCCTCCCAAATACAGGGGGTGGGGAGGGAGGTCCAGGCAGCCACAACCTCCAGGTGCTGAACTGCAGCAGGTCCAGGTCACCCAGAGCCCGTTCCAGACCGTCCGTGGTGTCCTGGTGGGGTTTGGAGCCGTGCTGGGAGAGGGTTCCAGAGCTCCTCCAGCAAACCCAGACGAGGAATTGGCTCCCAGGGAAGTGGGATGAGTTTGTGGCTGTTCCCTTCCACTCACTGCTCAGCCTCTGCCCTTCCAGGGTGCCATAAACCTCCACATGGAAGAGGAGGTGGAAAATTTCCTGCTGAAGAAGCCGATCCAGCCGTCGGAGAACAAGCGGGTCATCGTGGTGTTCCACTGCGAGTTCTCCTCGGAGCGGGGCCCTCGCATGTGAGTTCCTGTCCCTGGGTCAGGAATTCCCACAGCACTGGGAGCTGAGTGTTGGGGTGGCTCCAGTTGTGGTGGTTGTCACCTCTGGCAGGGTTTGGTGCTGCCCGGGGTGTGAGTGGCCGTGCCGGGCCTGGGCTGGAGCACTGGAATGGTCAGAGGGGAAAGGAGAAGCCTGTGAACTGTGGGGCTCCTCAGCCTCTCCCTGACAGGCAGCTCCAGCTCCTCCATCGAGGCATGGGGGTTTGGGGGGCAGGTTTGGGAGTTACTGGTTGAATGTGGGATTTAAGACGGGATTTTCCCCGCTGCAGGTGCCGGTTTGTGAGGGAGCAGGACAGGCTGAGCAACGAGTACCCCAACCTGCACTACCCAGAGCTCTACGTGCTCAAGGGGGGCTACAAGGATTTCTTCTCGAGGTGCCAGGTGAGTAACGTGGATTCCCCATCCCTGGAAGTGTCCAAGGCCAGGTGGGACAGGGATTGGAGCACCCTGGGATAGTGGAAGGTGTCCCTGCCCGTGGCAGGGGGTGGAACAAGATCTTCCAGGTCCCTTTCCAACCCAAACCTTTCTATGGTCTCTTTCACATTCAAAGAGAAACAATAGATAAATAATATTAATTTATTCCTATTCAAACTTCTCTTTGGGGCAGAGTGGTTTGGCTGGGGGGCTTTTCCTGCTCTCTCTCTCTCAGTGGGCTGTTCCCAGAGCAGCTCAGCCTGTCCTGTGTCTTGGAGTGTCTTCCTGCCAGAGCTGAAGGGCTTTTCCACTGGGCTCAAGAGTAAAACAGAAGTGGTTTCTGCCCCTTTAGAACGAACTGTCACTCAGAGAAGGGATTTCAGGCTGCTCAGAGCAGGGGAGAAGACAAGGCTTGACAGTAATTGCTGGATAATGAATGGAAACCTGAGATATTGTACAGTCCTAACCCAGCAAAATTCAAAACCTGAGCTTGGAGTTTGCAGCCTCTAATTGAGACCAGGAAATGAAAACCCACCCCCCAGCTCTCCCCAGCACTTCAGGGCTGGGATTTCTCCTGTCACTTGGCTCCTGCTCCTGCAGCATTTCCGTGGTCCCAGCGCTCCTGGGGCGTGTCCTGCTGCTCTGACACAAACAGCCCTCAGGTCCCCACACTTCCAATTATCCCTCAGATCGCCTTCCTTCTTGGGGAGATGGGAGGTGCTTGGCCTGTCCACGGCCAGCTGCACGTCCAGGGCTCTCAGCCCCTTCCCTGTGGGATGTTGGCTCTCCCAGCACTCAGAGCTGATGGCAGCCAGTGCTGCCCTGGGTTCTGGCTCTCCCCGTGATCTGCTGGCTCCCCTGGGCTGAGGGACACCCGGGGTTTGGGTTGTCCCCGTGGGTTTTGGGTTGTCCTGAGGAGGGGGGACCGAGGCCTCAAGGTGGCAGCACGGGACAGCCAACGGCGGCTCCCTGCGAGCCGAGCCCTGTCCCGAGGCACAGGGATCGAGGCACAGGGATCGAGGAATGCTCTGAGCTGGAGGGGACCCGCAGTGATCCTTGTTCCCTACGTGGATGGAATCCACGACCTTGGCGTGGTCAGCACCCTGCTCCGACCAGCTGAGCTGGAACATCCTTCCAGTCTGTGCCATTCCAAGGTGAGCTCTAAACCAGCTCAGCCTGTGTGGAAATTTGGGATGAGAGCCCTGCACACAAAGCCCTTGCTTTGCTGGCTGTAACCTGAACGTCCCCGGGCTTTGTGTGTCTGCCCCGGAGCTCCCGCGTGGAGCAGGGTCTGTCCCCGTTTGTTCCAGTGGCTGCTGGTGGTGGCATCACCGCCCCGGTGACACTGAGGTGACCCCAGCTCCTCTCTCCCCAGAGCTTCTGCGAGCCCCAGAGCTACCGCCCGATGCACCACAAGGACTTCAAGGAGGACCTGAAGAGGTTCCGCACCAAGAGCCGGACCTGGGCCGGGGAGAAGAGCAAGAGGGAGATGTACAGTCGGCTCAAGAAGCTCTGAGGGCTGCAGGGGCCCGCAAGGACTGCCCAGCCTGGGGGCTGCCGTGGGAGAGCCACGTGTTCCTGTGCTCCCTCTCCCCTGGGCCGTTTCCTCCCTGGGATCACCTGGACCTTGGCCCCGCGAGCCGGACGCCGGCTGGGAGCTGCCTTGGGATTCTTTTGGTTACGTTGCTTCGTGAAAATGTTGTGGCTTCTTGTGTTGTGTGACACCCCCAAAGCGCCCAGGGAGGGTGGGGACAGCCTCGTGGGGCTGGGCTCGGTGGTGTCAGCACTGCCAGGGAATTTTAGTGCCTGTTAAATTTTTAAATGCTTAATTTTATTTAAATACAGTCAAAGGAAGCCAATACCGCTGCGGTTGGATCATCTGGATTGTACTTAAACCTTGTTTCTGCTCCAGGGCGACCTGCTGGGGGTTATGGGGGGCCACTGTTTTTCTCAGCTGCAGTTTTGGTTCTGTGTAGCATCGTGGGGAAGGAAAATGGGAAATGTCCCGTGATGGCTCAAGATTCCCACCTGGCCGAGCGCTGCGGGAAGCCTTGGGAGCCCATCCAAAGGGAAACTGCTTATTGTTCATAAACATCACGTTCACCTTGTTACTTACTCCAGGCTGTTTTATTTCATAGTCTCTTTTTGTCGGTTCTGGAGGAGTTGGTGTTTCAGTGGAGGGAGAGTTTGTGGGAGCTGAGGCCTTCAGCAGTTGGGTGACCCCGGGATCCTCAGCGGTGTCGCTGCTGCCTCCGAGGCTGCGAGTTGTTCTCCTTCTCCTGAAACATTCCCAGGGCAGAGCCTGGCTGGGGGGGATCCTGGGAAGCTGCTCCCACACCGCTGCCCTGGGAGTGGCTGTGGCCACTTCTCCGTCTGCCAGGAAAGGCAGGAATTGGAATTGATCCGTGAGGGAAGCGGAACTTCCTCGGCAGTGTTGGACCCCCCAGCTGAGGAAGTTCTGCAGTGCCAAGCCCCCAAACTGCCTTGCTGCTGGTTTTGGGGTCACTTCAGCCCCAACTCTTAAATCCATCTTCCTCACACACCAACTCCCAGGTGTAACTGGTGCTCCTGGGAAGCTCCACGTGCCCGGGAAGTTCCGAGCTTGCTCTGTTGTATCCATGTCAAAAAATACTGAAATGGAGGTGCCTTATGTGGAATTTTAACTTGATTTTTTTTTTTTTTGAAACCTATTTCTTAAACCCTGCTGTTAATCCTTTTGCTCCCAAGAGGATTAAACTTGGAATTCTTTCTTGTTTAAAAAAAATCGGAATTTGCTGTTTTCCCTCAAAGCTGAATCCCTTGAAGAGGGGGAGATGATGAAATGTTAAATCAGAAGTGGTGGTTACAGATTTCCCCCATTGCCTTGGGAAGGGCTGAACTCTGGGAAGGGGATGTGGGGTGAGAGGAGGCCACGTGCCAGAGTTGGGGAAGGTCACGGGCAGTGACCTGAGTGACCCAACCTGCCCTTGGATCCAGCCCAGGGGGTGAAGCACCAGCTCAGCACCAGAAGGGCCGGGCAGGATCTCTCAGTCCCACTCTGTGATCCAACAGTTGCTCCATGGGAATGTTTTAACTCCTCCTCCATGTCCAGAAAAAGCAGATGGAGCCGGGCCTGGGTCAGGACGCTCCTTTCCAAGGTCACTCAGCTGGAGCAGAACCATTGCAGCAGTGCCTGGCTTACAGCTGCACTTCCCCTGAATCTGCTCCTTGTCCCAAACTCCCCGGTGCTCAGGGAGCTGGGTGTGGGGTGGGCGCTGTGGCTGTGTCCCAGTAGTGCCAGGGAGGAGCCCTGGCCAGGGATTGGGAATGTCTGAAACCCCAGAGGGTGAATGTGACATTACCCCTGTCACAGCCCACCTAGTTCTGGGTGTTGGGAGTCCTGGGGAGGGAGAGGGGTCTAAACAGGATCCAAACTAAGAGATTGCTGTGGGCCCAGGGAATAAAGTCCTAACACTCCAAGCTGTTGACTCCACCTCTCCTCGCAGCAGGACACGGATGAGCTGCTCGGTGTTGCTGTGGTGGCAGAAGAACCCCAGGCTGGTGGTTGCTGCTTTTCGTGTTCTGTCTTTGCTCGTTGCTTCCAGGATAAACTTCCAGAGGAGCTGTGGCTGCCCCTGGATCCCTGGCAGTGCCCAAGGCCAGGCTGGACGGGGCTTGGAGCAGCCTGGGACAGTGGGAGGTGTCCCTGCCATGGCAGGGGTGGCACTGGATGGGCTTTAAGCTCCTTGAGCCCAACCCATTCTGGGATTCCGTGATCAGGGCTGCGGCCACCTGAGTGTCCGTGCTGTGTGTTCTCATCACTCCACCTACGCTGTGGGCAGTCACAGCTGGCTTTTGGCTGAGGATCCTGCTCTGTGCTGGAGTTTTTCCCAGGGGGGCACCTGCGAGGGCTGTTGTGTGGAGGATGTGAGGAGCAGGTGGCCAACAATGGGGTCAGCATTAAAAGCTTCCCTGGCCATACAGCACTGCGACTCCAAAGCCACAGGAGGCTCAAGCAGAGAGCGGGGTGGGGTTTCTTTCCCCCTTCCCTCCATCTGTCACCCTTAAACCTGATGTTGAAAGCAGCTTAAACCTTCATCAGCCTCGCCCCACAGCTCCTGAAGGCCACAGAGCTCGGTGTTTCCTCCCATGCTGCGTTACCTTTGTGGCCTAAAGGACTCCCATGCTGTGTCTTTGGGGCTAATAAAGGCCAGCTGCACAGGGCCACTTGCCCTGCTGTGCCAACAGCTCCTGGATCCCTTGGAGTCCCTTGGAAACTGGCAGTGGGTGTTGGACATCCCTCCAGTGCTGCTTCAGTGGCATTCAGGCTGCCTTGGGAAGAGGGAGAAGGTGATTTTAGCCATAACCAGGCAATTCCCTGGTTTTAAATCATTTTGCAGCTTTCCAGACAAACCTTCTGCCTTTGCCCTTCTGCCTCCTCCGTTTCCTTTGTGCAGCAGCTCTTCCCAGGCCTCTTGGAGCCTGTTCCCACATCTCTGCTCCATTCCCACATCCCTGCTCCTGCCCTGCCCGTGCCCAGCCCCTGTGAATCCCAAACTTGGAATTTTCTGTAGTTATTTGTCCAGTGAAGCTGCCCCACCTGAGGCTCTGCCAGGCCAGGAGGGATTATCCCAGCTGGAGGCAGGAGCACAGAGTGATAACCAGGAAAGGGCAAAGCAGGATCTCTGCAGGGCCCGAGTGCTGCTGCTTTGGGCTGAGGCAGAGGTTCAAATCAGGTAAAATTCACTAAAATTCCCCAACAACCCAAGCTCCTGCAGGTTTGCAAGCGGTGCTGCTGGAGGTGTCAGGCAGGGGCTGGGAGAGCCCCCTCTCCCCACAGCTGAGGGGTTTGGCAGGGAGAAGACACAGAAGGAGCTGCCTCGGATGAAATCTTGGCTGTACCTTGGTGAGTTGATGTTTTCTGAGGGGGATTCATGTGGCTTTGCTGGGAAGAAGCTGCTTTGTTAAGAAAATCGTTGGCTTCTTGTCCTGGCAGTGGCTTTTAGTGCCAAGTGTGACTAAGCTGGCCCCTGGAGCGCTGCTGTGTGGGCAGCGGTGCCCCAAAATTCCTGGAAATGTTGGTGCCAGGATTGGGCCAGGCTGCCAGTCGGGTTTCCACGGGACTGGGGCTGGGTGGTGGCTGCTCCCACCAGGACATTCCTGGGGCTCCGTGTGCCCCACGATCCCTGTCCTGCATGGGGTGATCCCGCTGTGCTATGGCCCACTGCCTTCCCTTTGCTCCGTGGCCCGATCCCTCACCCAGAGCCCTGAGCTCCCTCTGGGCACAGCTGCACCCTGCCACTGCACAGGAGCCGGGCAGGGCCAGGGGACGGTCCCAGCTCCCCGGGGATCCTCGGGAAGGCTCTGCCGGGAGCAAGGACCGGAGGCTGCCAGGCGGGGTGGAAGGTCCTTGTTAGAGGTCACCAAATCCAGGCAAAGCTGGAAAGGAAGCTAATCTCCTGCTGTCGAGCCAAGCTCCGGGCGTGCTGCGGGAGCCTCCGGGCGGGTGCCAGCCCCGGGCCTGGCAGCGGCTCCGGCGTGGCCCTGTCCCGGTGCCCACGGGGAGGCCTGTGCTGAGCCTCGGGGTCCCTCCGTGCTCCGAGGGGCCGGGGCGGGAGCTGCCCTGGGAGGCTGCTCGGGGCTGAGGGATCCAGCTGCTCCAAGGCGGTGGCACGGCGGTTCTGGAGGTGGCACGGAGTGTCTGCTCAGCATTAAGGAATGATGGGTGCCCCACACAGTGCCCTGTTCTCCTTCCTGAGGGCACCTGGCTCTGTTCAGCCGCTGCCTCCAGATCCACCGGTGCCACCAGATCTGTCACTGCCGCCAGCCCCACGCTGCCAGCACTGCTCCCTGAGCGGGCAGGGGCTGCGCTGACAGGGTTTTCCTCACCCCAAATACCTCCCTTGGAGGGGCAAAGTGCAGGGGGGCGTGGGGGGAGGCAGCCCTGGAGGCCCCTCCATGTCCCATCCAGGCCTTGCCCCTCAGCTTCACCTCCTGCCACGGTGCCATTCCCAAGGGTGTTTAGGCCCTCAGGCACCCTTGGAGAAGGGATGTCACCGGGACATCCAGCCAGTGAGGGGCTGTCTTTGGGGTTTATCTGCTCCGGGGGCACAGCCCCAGGCGGGCAGCGCTGGCCCGGGGCCGTGTGTGCTGCTCTCCCCCGCCGCAGACGCGGCCCCGGCTGTTGCTGTTGGATGAACTCTCCACGCTTGCTGGGGCTCAAGGCTCGAGCGAGGAGCCGTAAAAAGGGAGAACAACATCAAAAGCAGAAAGTGGAAGCAGGCCAAGAGGAACGTGGCCCAGTGCCCTTTCCTTCTTTCTCGTTCGCTCCGTGTGGGAAATCCCCCAGCCTGTGGCACATCCCTGGGCCAGACGTGGCCACGGCTCTNCCCCGACGGCGGCTCAGGGGCCCGGGGAGGGCAGGGAATGGGGGGAGGCTGGGCTGGGGGAGAGGGGCCCGGGGAGGAGCTCCTGATGGAGCCAGGATGGAGCTCTGCTGGAGCGGCATTGTCCACATGGGGCGGTTCTGCAACCGCCTTTGGTGGCACAGGAACGTGGGACCGTGGTGGGATGTGCTTGGTGGTGGAGGGGCTCCGTGGCTGGATCCTGGCAGTCCCCGCTGAAGGAATTAAGCAGGGTGGGGAAGGAGATGGTGGCTGCTCTGAGGGGAGGAGATCAGTGGGTGCAAACACCCCCCAGGCAACCCCTGCCAGGTGCCACGGGAAGGCACAAGCCCAGCTCTGTGGTGCCCGTCCCTGTGACCTCCTCACTGGGATTCCTGTCCCAGGCAGCTCAGGAAACCCCACAGGGAACCCCAGTGGCTGGCACGCGGGGTCACCTGGCAGCTGCCCCGTGGGGTGACCCATGTGGTGTCAGGGCTCTGTGACACCCAGCACGGATCAGTGGAGGCTCCCCAAGGAGCTGCGGCCCCTTTCTGGGCACAGGCTCCCTGTGCCAGGAGGTGGCCGTGCCCTGGTCTGTCCTGAGGGCAGAGGAGGTGCCGGGTTTTGGGCTGTGCCCTGGGAACAGCCCCGGGCAGCCGCAGTCCTCGGTGGGTGACACTGCCAACGCGTAATTAGCAGGTGCCAGCGCTGCTGGGGTTTGTCCCTGGCTCAGCCCTGGCTCAGCCCTGCTTCCTCCTCCCACCATCCTCCTCCTCCCGGGGCTGGGCAGTCCCAGAGGCACAGCTGGGCCCACGCAGGTCCCTGACTGCCACCACCCACTGCAGCCCTTGGCACATGGGCTCAGGAGCAGAGCCCTGCTCTGGGAAGCAGGTTCAGGAGCAGAGCCCTGCTCTGGGAAGCAGGTTCAGGAGCAGAGCCCTGCACTGGGAAGCAGGTTCAGGAGCAGAGCCCTGCTCTGGGAAGCAGCATGACAAAGGATTCAAACCCACTGAACCAGTCTGGCGAGCGTCGAGGTCCATGGGGGAATGTTGTGCTTGTGGGAACTCTCCCGGCATCACCACAGTCCCAGGAAATGCGGGGTCTGCCCCGGCAGAGCGAGCACAAGTGAATTTGGGGCTGTGTTTGGGGCTCTCCTGGGTGCAGAGCTGGTAATTTTTGTGTGGAGGGGGTGAGTTTGGCCCTGTTGGAGCAGGAGCAGGAGTGGTGCCACAACTCTGCACTGGGAACCATCAGTCACATCCCCACCAGCCCCACCAATCCGCAGCCCCTTGGCTGCTCCTCTCCCCTCCATCCAGTGTGGTTGGAACTGGGTGAGAAGTTTGAGCATCCATCTGTGGGAGCGAGTCCAGAGGAGGCCACCAAGGTGATCAGAGGGACGGAGCAGCACTGCTGGGAGGAAAAGCTGGGAGAATTGGGATTGTTCAGCCTGGAGAAGAGAAGCTTTGGGGTGATTTCACTGGGGCCTTCCACTGCCTGAAGGAGCTGCAGGAAAGATGGGGAGGGACTTTGGACAAGGGCCTGGAGTGACAGGATAAGGGGGAATGACCTTCTCTTCTCCAGGCTGGACACCCCAGCTCTCCCACCTCTCTCCATAGCAGAGCTGCTCTCTTCACCTCCATCCTGTCCCGCTGGGAAGTAGCAGGACCTGCTCCTCCCATGGCCAGGGAGGCAGAGCTCCCCGGGGCACAGCCATCCCACAGGGCAATGCCTGGCACTGCCAGAGTCGTCCCTGGGCAGCAGAGCGAGCTCCCAGCGCGGGTGTGCTCGGGGTACGTGCGCACACACCCCCACGCTGCAGCTGTGCACAGATGTCTTTGGATCCTGCTGAGGGTGTTTGTTCCCATCCCCAGCTGCTCCCAGCTGACCCTCGGGCTGGCTGTGGTGCTGGTGGGACCGGTGGAGTTGTTCACAGTGTGGTTTTTGTCAGGAGCTGGGATCCAGGAACCCTCTGCACCAGCGGCCGGGGGTTTGGGGTGCCAGGGCTCTCTGCACTCCCTGCTCCTCAGCATAGCCCTCACTCTGCAGCCAGGGCCTGTTCCCAGGGGATTTCACCCCAAATTCACATCAGGCCAGATCTGATCCATCAATTCAACCCAGCTCCTGTGCCGTGCCATCCACGGGGTTGGGAGGCAAGGAGGGAGTGCTCTCAGCTGCACCAAGTGCTCGGCAAGGAGACAGGGAAGTGGGATATTCCCTGGAACAGCAGCAGCTGTTTGCACAGCCAACGTGTGTCCGTGGCCTAGGAGACCGACTCCTGCCTGGAGAGCTGACAGTGGGAATAAAGACGTCGGGAGCCCGCAGACAACGGCGCAATTGTTGTGGCCGGGGCTCGGGAGGAGCGAGGCTGCTCCCAGTGTCCCTGGGCGCTGCCAAACAGCAGCTGGAGCCCGTGGAAAACAACTCCGCAATGCCCCTGTGGGCACCGGGAACCCCCCGGCAGCCGGGCCTGCTCCGAGCACGGAGCCCGCCTGGCACTGGGCACCCGCGGGCACAGCAGCCCCGCGGCTGCCGGCACGGGCACAGGGAGAAGCCGGGCTTTGGCTCAGGGGGGCCGAAGGGAACCATCCAGAAGTGCCTCCTCACGGGAAAACGCTCCGGGAATTTCCGCGTGGGCTCTGCTGGATGCCGGCAGAGCTGCTGGCCCTGGGCTGTGCCGGGGAGCAGCCACACGTCACCGAGGGCTGCATCCCGCCGTGCCCGTCCTGTCTGTGCCAGCTGGGCCAGCCCAAAGCATCCCCTGCTCCTGGGACCCCGGGTGGGGGCTGCGGGATGCTCAGGGCTGCCCTTTGTGCCATCCCTGCAGCCCGTGGGAGGGAGAGGGGCCGAGGGACGGGGTGGGCATCCACATCCACAGCCCCTTCCCTGCAGGATGGGCCGAGGCCACCCGGCTGCTCCGGATCCCTCTGGATCGCGGGCCCCGGGTACCTCTGTGCGGCAGCCGGGGAGCACCGCGGCCTTCAGGGGAGTCACGGAGCCGCGGCCACCCTCTCCGGTGGGTGTCTCACCCCTCACACCTCACACTCACACAATCATAAACTCATACACTCACACCCGCACGTCTCCCACCTTCACACCCCTCACCCTCACACCCTCATCCCTCACACACTCACCCCTCACACCCTCACACCCTCACAGTCACACACTCACACCCTCACACACACCTCACCCCTCACACCCTCACACACTCACACCCTCACACACACCTCACCCCTCACACCTTCACACTCACACCTTCACACCCTCACACCCTCACCCCTCACACCCTCACACTCACCCCTCACACCCTCACTGCTGCCCGCAGAGCATCTCCCGGGAGCTCTGCCCCAGCTCCAGCGGGAGCAGCGCGGCCCCGGCGCTGCCCCGAGCCTGGCTGAGCACAGCGGGGAATTTGCACCAACGTGGGCATTTCTCGCCCATGAACCAGGAGCCGGAGCCGGAGCCAGGCGCTCCTGCGCCGCCCCGGGCCGGCTGCACGAGTCCCGTTTGCCAGGACCGCGTCTGTCCCGGGGCTGGGGCCGAGCCTGGGCGCTGTCCCAGGGCTGCTGCTCGCCGGCGGGAGCGGCCGGGCAGGAAGCAGCGGCTGCCGCACTCATTCACACCCTCCTGCTGCGAGGGGATGCGGCAGCAGAGCCCCAGGAGAACACCAAGCGTTGGGTTAGCAGCCCTTGAACGGCTTCCTCTCCCGCCCCGCTTGGGGCTGGAACCAAGGAGGAGCTTCCCTGCCTGAGCACCGACGGCAAAACCGGGGCTCGGATGCTTTTTCTTCCTCCTGGAAGTGATGAGGAGATCCCTGCCAGGCCCTTTCTCCTCCCTCACCACAGGACAGCCAGAATAGCCTTTTCTTTCTGTGGGGTGATGTTGCTATTGACAAAAGTATGTAGCCACCCACCCACTCATAAATAACTCGGTTATTGCCAAACAGAGCTGGGCTTTGCCGTAATTCCCGGTGGATCTGTGCTGAGCGTTGTTCCTCTCCCCAGCAGGCCAGGCCCATCCAGAGCTGCCTCTGCAGCAGATCCCGGGGAAGCCCGGCTTTCCTGGGGCTGGGTTTCAGTGGAGTCACGGGGTTGGGATGCTGGGAGCAGCCAGTCCAAGACAACATTTTGATCAGCCCAGGAGGAGAAACTGTTCCAGCAGAAAAGAACAAAACAGCTCAGCCCCTCACGGCCCGGCTGCGTGTGCAGGGACGTTCAGTCTGCAACACTTCAAGGAGCCCAGGAGACACGAGGATTTCCCATCTTCTCCCCCCACCACAATCAGCGCCCTGAGGCACTTCCCTGTTCCATCAGACTTCCTGCGAGGAGAAATTCAATATTCAAATTACAGCAGCCACGATTTGTACCCGTGGGATTATTTCAGCGCTGGTACGTGATCCTTTGTGGGGTTTATCTGCCAGCATGGACAAACTGGGCAGAAAGTGCTTTTTGGCAAACCCTGAGCGTTTCTCCCACAAGTAAATCATGGAATATCCTGAGTTGGAAGGGACCCACAAGGACCATCGAGTCCAGCTCCTGAATGAGGGATGCTCAAGGTGGGGACAGGGGGTGCAGGGATGAAAGCCCTGGTCTTTTTAGAAGTGTGGGGTTTGGCAGCACCCTGAATCCCTTCCCTTCACCCCCTGGTGTTCCTCCAGCCCCACAGGACTGTGCCAGCGGGGAGCAGGACCTGCCACAGGCACCCACAGGTGACAGAGAGCAACATCACCTACTCATGTTCACACCCGTGGCAGGGGGTGGGAGGAGATGAGTTCTGAGATCCCTTCCAACCCACACCATTCTGGGGCTCCACGGTTCCATGACTCCGTGAGGAAACAATAGCAGCGATCCCTCCTGCACACGGTTATAGAGATGTATGTGCACAAAATGGCTTTTTTATGCTGTTTCTTTGTTTAGCAGCTTTAACTGCTGCAGAATTAATGGCCTGTAAAGATTAGAACCAGACGGAACCGCTGCGAGGCTCAGCTGAAGCAGCTCCCCCCGGGGGCTGTGGTGAAGCTCTGCACAACATCACGGTGCCATCTCGGCTGTTGGATTCCATTTCCTCCGCTGGCCTGGCAGGCAAGAAAATGTGTTTTGGTTTTTTTTTTTAATGAACATCAGTGTTTGAAAATATGCTGATTGTTTTCAGCTCGGTGCATTTGCAGCGATAAATGAATGGCAGCAAACAGCCAAGCCCCCCATCCGTGCCTTTTTTGGGGTTGAGCAGTGGGTCGTGGATGCTCCAACCCTCCCTAAGAACAGCCTTCCTTTTCCTGAGCTGTTCTTCCAGTTTGGGCCCGATTTTCCTCTCTGAATAGGGCCTGTCTGTCGTCAGCTGCCAGAGAAGAGATTATCTCCCCGCTCTCTGTGCCGGAGCGTCCTGGCTGGGAAGCTCCAAGGGATTACCACGGGATAATTTGGTAATAAATGGCCATATTTGTAATATTTGGTTACAAATCACATCCTAATGAGCTTTAATAATGGGGCATGCTTACCGTGCAGACACAGAATTTCTCTTTCATCACAAACCCTCCAAGATTTCTTCCGACCTATCTTTTAATCTAATCCTAGAGAAACTTTGGGCACAATCCTTACTCCTTACTTTCATCATGCTGCCAAATTCTGTTGTTGGTTCTCTTTTCCCAGACCAAGGCCTGACTCAGCAGCAGCACACGGAGAGTTTGGTGCAGGACCTTGTCAGCAGAACCATCAGCAAAGGAAAAAATTATATCTTTTGCCTTCAAGGCACCATCACTGCAGTGAAAGGAGAGGACTGGGAAGCTACAGGGACTCCTGTGGTCCCAATTCCTGGGATCTCCCCAGCTCCAGCCCTTCCTGTCAGCTCCGGTGCTCCATGGAAGACCTGGCAGTGTTAGTGCTGGAGTTTCAGTTTCCGAACAAGTAAGGAAAGTTTCTTTCAGCGTTTCTTTGTTTTATCCATCTCCTATTTCATGGCGAAGGTTTAAAGCTGGTGAGGAAGAGCAAGGAACGCTCCTCCGGCCCAGCCAAAAGATAAAGAAAGAGTCACCTCTGCTGAAATAGCTGAGTGCATTTGTGGAGGCAGCGAGTCTGGGCTTTAATTAACACAGGGCAGTGCAGCCACAATTAAACACGGCTTTTTGCAGTGAAGAGGGAAACCAGGGGCACTGCTGCCCTTCTGTCCCCTTTCCCTTGAGCCCAGGGCCTTGGTCACATCCCAGAGCTCCTGGAAGAGCCTGTCCAGCAGTTCTGCAAACAGGCCCTTTCCCCCCTGCTCCAAGACCTTTTCATCTCTTCTCCTGTCTCTGTGCAGCTCCTCTGGAGGAGTCAGGGCTGTCCCACTGTGGCTGCTGGAGGCAGGGCAGGAATCCAGTGTCACTGCAGGGATCGGCTGGGTGGGAGCCCTGGAGGTGCCACAGGGACACACAGAGGGACACACAGAGGGACTTGGAGCTCACACCTGTGGGGATGGACACAGCTCTGCCCTGAGGGACACATGGAGCAGCAGGGAGGAGAATCCCAGTGCTCCGTGTGCTCCATGGCTGATCCTGAGGGAGGGGATTCTGTCCCTCTGCCCCGCTCAGGTGATTCCCCACCTGCAGAGCTGCCCCAGCCCCGGGGCCAACAGCACCAGGACCTGGAGCTGCTGCAGAGAGTCCAGAGGAGGCCCCAGAGTTGCTCCAGGGCTGGAGCCCCTCTGCTCTGGAGCCAGGCTGGGAGAGCTGGGAATGTTCCCCTGGAGAAGAGAAGGCTCCAGGAGAGCTCAGAGCCCCTTGCAGGGCCTGAAGGGGCTCCAGGAGAGCTGGAGAGGGACTGGGGACAAGGGATGGAGGGACAGGACAAGGGAAAATGGCTTTGAGCTGAAGGAGGGTACATTTAGATGAGATATTAGAAATTAATTCCTGGCTGTGAGGGTGGGGAGCCCCTGGCACAGGGTGCCCAGAGCAGCTGTGGCTGCCCCTGGATCCCTGGCAGTGTCCAAGGCCAGGCTGGATGGGCTTGGAGCAGCCTGGGACAGTGGGAGGTGTCCCTGCCCATGGCAGGGGTGGCACTGGATGGTCCTTAAGGTCCCTTCCCAGCCAAACCATCCTGGGGAGGAGAGGCTGGCAGCAGCAGTGCTGTGAGGCTGCAGAGCTCAGGTTCTCGAGCCCTGGTGGGACCCACCAAGCACAGGCTCCTTCCTCCTGCTTTCCCCATCCTGCTTTTGCAAGAGCCCTGTCCCCATTTGAGAGCCTGTGAGCAGCTCCCCCGATTTACCAAGCTCTGTTGCAAGCCCACACTCATTCATTAATGCTCAGGCTGTTCTTATTCCATCCCCTTTAATAACTCTCTCTCACCAGTGCTTATTTGGGATGACTGTGGGAAGGTTTTGAAACCAGATATAGGCTTGGCAAAACACTCATTATGGCTGTGGCTCATCTGCTCAACCCAGAAATTGCATCTTCCCCCAGTGCCCCAAATCTGCTTCCATTTGCTGAAGCAGCAATTTGACATTGAAGTCATTTGGTTCTTCTCAGTGGTTTCACATTTGACTTCTCAGGTTTCCTGAGGAATTTGTTGCAGACTAATGTTTAATCGTGCTCTGGTAGGGTGACAGCTCGAGTTTAGCAAAAATGCTGCTAATGTTCAGATCTGGAATAATTGAATTCCAAAGCTGATGCTTTCCCAAAGGAATGGATTTATTTAGAGACTAATTTTAGGGAAATGCTCGGGCTGGTTACAACCAGCACTACTCTGTCAGCACGTAAAGCTCTGTGCAGCTCGTTCCTGACATTTGTGACAAACTGATTATCCCTAATTCTCCCTTCCAAAGACTCCGTGGCCAAGGAGAGGAGACAACGGCCATGGGAGCTGTTCTCAGAGGGAGGAGAATTAATTCACTGACTTTGAAAACTGCTCTGAGGCCAACTCTGACAGAAGTCATCCAGTAACAAAAGATGGGAATGATGTCCACATGGGACACGACTTCAGTCAGATTCCCTTTCCAAAACTCCCTCTGCAACGAGAGATTAAAAGGTTCTCTGCTGCTTGAAATCAATCAGTGAAGGTTTCCAAGTGCTCTCCTAGCAGGATCTGGATGCTGTCCTGGCCTCCTCCGGGTTCAGTTGGGGTTTATAGAAGCCACAAGCACAGTCTGCAGGGTTTGCAGCCCAGATTTTATCTGAAACCTTTTATCAGTGATTCAGTACTGATATGGGCCTGGGAGAACTGCAGGCAGCACAGGCTCCTCCCACGGGGAGGAGAACTCCAGCAGCTCTTCATGGACCGTGGATGCTCCTCTCGGATGGAATGGCCCGAAGGTCACCCTCAGGGATGTGCTGAGACACCTTAAATACCTTGTCCCATCTGTCTGGGCACTAAATGACCCCACAGCTTCCCAAACTCCCTATTGCCTCTTCAGGTTCTCCTGTTACCTCAATTCAGGTTCAATCCACCCCTCGTACCCCCAGTGAGTCTGTGGCTCACAGCTCTTGAGCAAGCCCAGAACCTGGGCCCGCTGAGGACCAGAGGATTTGCTCTTGAGCAGAGGCTGCACCGGGTGCTTCATTTTGATGTGTAACGACCTCTGGGGATTGGTTTTAATTTGGGAACGAATCCTCGAGTCATTCAGGCTCCCCAGCCACCATCTCCCCCACTGTCACATGGCATCTTGATGTCCTGAGGGTTTGCTTGTCTGTCACCAACGCCTTCATCTCTGCCTGACATGAGTTAATTGCCACAGAGCTCTCTGATCTTCACGACTCTCCTGTCATCTTCCCCACTCCTTCTCCAGGAGCCTTTTCCCAAGCTTGCTCTGCCTGTACAATTCCCTGTTCAGTGACTGATGCTGGCACTGAACACCTCTATTTATAGATGTCTTCAGCACTTGTTTCTTTATCGCTTACTTTGTGTGGCATTTCATGCCCTTCGTTTTTCCAGCTGCCACAAACCTTCTTCAAATCGAATAATTTGGGAGTCGTTTGGACAAGGGGGGCTTTGATTCCTTCAGAGTTTGTTTTCTTCCCCTTAAAAGCAGTTTTTAATGCAGATACCACTCCACAGCTGAGTGCTGCTCTTAGGGATTCATTCAGTTTACCAAAAACTTGAAAATAGCTGAATTGGGCTGTTTGGTTGCCTGGATCCTTGGCTGGAGGATGCTTCCAATTATAATCAATTCACAGGGGCGGGGGCCTAAATTTTCCTTAATTCCTGCCTGTCTGCTGCCCTGCTGTTTTCTGTGATAAATCCTCTTGGCTGCAAAAATTAAAATGCCAAGATAATACTTAAGATCAGTTGCCAACAGCTTCCTTTGCTGGGCCCTAAGACCTGCCTGCTCTCCCCAAAGCCTGATTTATCTCTCAAAAGGCTGGAAAGGGGCTGTCTCTCAGTCTTTTTGCTTCTGCCATTGCTCAGACTTTCTAGTTTTCTGCCTTTTTTGAATTTCATAGCCTGCCAAGATTTTTTCCCCTTGGATTATCATTATTTTCCATGCTTTGTGTGAATGAGTTGTATTCCTATTCCAAGCAACTGCAGCGCCTTCACTCCCCCCTCCGCCCCCTTCCTTAAAGTCGCTCATTTTTGGGAGATGAATAAGAATTTAAATGGGAATTCTCCCCCAGAGTACTGAGAGCTGCTGTCATTTCCCCCAGCTCTCGTGTCTTTTTAAAGCAAGAGCAGAAAGAGATGTAGAAAACTCAAGGCAGTTTGTGGCCTTTGAGCACAAGCTTTGGATATTATCGGCATTTCTTTCCTCCCTGCTACGATGGCATTTCACAATCAGGTCTCCAGGTCTGGTGGGGAGTCCCAAGGGAAGAAATCGCCTTCTAGAGCCTGTGTTTATGTTGTCTCTTCCAAAAGAGCTTGGCTTTAACAACATGGTGATTAAATCAGATGACAGATTGAGTTTCATCCTTCGGCATTTTCAGGCAACTTTTAATTCCACCATTGGCCACCCTCTGGTTCAGCTCTAACTGGAGCAGCTCTGCTGCAGCCGTGCCCTGAGCCTGTGCTGCACTTTCACTGTGCTATGGGACAGTTTCTGCAGTCACACCCTCATCCCAGATGCACCTTCCTTCTTGTCCTGCTCCAGCTTTGGATGTGAGACAATTCCTCAGAGTTCACCTCTCTGCCCCAGCCTCAGGGGTGAGCTGATTCACTCTGCTCTGCTTTGGCAGCCAGGGCTTGGGACCAGAGGCAGGAAACTTATCCAGTTCCAGCCTGAGAACCCTCTCAATGAGGGGATGTGGGAATGGTGTGGAAGGTTCACGTTCCGGGGCTGCGGAGCCGGGTGGGATTTGTTACCTGGTAGTGGGAGCTGCCAGTCCAGCCCAGCACGAGTGGCTGGGACTGAGGGGCTGTCAGGGACAGGAACCAGCTCTGGCTCCTTGAGCAGGTCCAGAGGAGGCCAGGGAGCTGCTCCGAGGGCTGGGCCCCTCTGCCCACGGCAGGGGTGGAATGGGATCATCCTTAAGGTCCCTTCCCAGCCAAACCAGGAATACTCTACTCAAGCAGGGCTGAGCTCTGCCCTCGCTGCTAAGGTGACACTGCCTTTAATCCACACAGAGACCTTGCTTCTTGCCTGAAAAGGTGTTTTCCAGGCAATTTTCCTGTGCAGCTCATATTTAAAGCTGCAGCATCTGCATGAGAGCCACACACCCTTTATTTGCGTGCTTGAACTGCTGAGTGTGCAGTGGCTGCACAGCTCAGGACGAGCACCACGCATGTCCTTCCCAGCACACATGTCCTTCACAGGGTGCATGCAAATGGCCTGGCTGCCCAAACTGCAAATAAACAACAGGAAATGCCCTGGGAATTCTTCAGGCAGCCAAAGTGCCCTCAGCCATCTCCATGAGCAGGGGAACTTCATGGGAGTCAGGTTTCTGAAGTGGCATTTCCAAAATCAAACTTGGGCACTACTGTACATGGAGTGTCCTGACTTCTGCCCAGGCTGGGAGCAAGAGGAACAAGGTGTTGGAGATTTAAGGGAAGGAAGATGAAGAGTAATGGAAGTATTGGAACACGGATGAGTGATGCAGGAAATGTATGGAGGTGGTACAGGCTTTCCCAAGGCAATTCCCACAGCACGCTGCAAGGACTCAGCAGAGTTCACCAAAAGCAGGGAGGGCACCTGTGGAAGAGAGAAGAGCCCGTGGTGAGACACTGAGAGATCAGCCACCTCAGGAGAGGTCAGAAATGACGTGATCGAACCAGAGCAAATCCTGAATGGCTGAGAGAAGATGCAGCAGAAAGCCTCCCTTATTTTTTCTGTTCTAACATGAAAACAGAGGAATTAGAAGGCAGGACCATTACCCTCTGTAGGTTGTAGCCACAGGAAAGTGCTGCTCCTGGCTTAGGAGGGCTCAGAAAGGGAGTGGACTGCTGGGTCCCAGGATTGCCCAGAATAGTCCTAAGGAGTGGTATGGAAAGTGTGTGCTCTGAAAAATCCTGTCCCAGAGCTCCAAG
Source organism: Edolisoma coerulescens (assembly GCA_013397115.1). NCBI lineage: Eukaryota > Metazoa > Chordata > Aves > Passeriformes > Campephagidae > Edolisoma > Edolisoma coerulescens. The sequence continues at coordinate 264,157 of VWZW01002797.1, read as the reverse complement.
CAGCCCAGAAGGAGACTCAGCACGAGGAGATCGCCCTTGTTTGGCCTGGCCTTGCCTGTGCCTGGCACAGCACCCCTGGCACAGCTGTCCCCAGACACAAGGTCCCACACCAGATGTGGCCTTTGGCTGCCTTTCACAGTTGCCTCGTTCTGTCCCAGCAGTGCCAGCAGGTCTCACAGCAGAGGCCTGGAAATCCTCTGGACACTGTGTCCTTCACCTCAGCACCCTCGGGCCTCTCCTCCCAGCCTGCAGGTGAGTGGTCAGAACTTTCCCCTCTGCTCCTCTCTGCACCTCATCGTGTACCTGCTCACCCAAGAAGGAGCAGTAAATGAAACCAACCAGGCCCTGGTCCCTGACACACTCTCCTTGTCAGTGAAGGGTATGACTGGCACAAAACTTCTTGCAGACCCTCAGGCCTGATGGAGAGGGCTCTTTGCAGATGGCTTTTCCCCAGAACAGTCGTCTTCTGTCTCATCAGGCAGCTTTTGTCAGTCCTGGTTACATGCTCCGTCTAGTTCGGGTTACATGCTCCGTCTAGCTCCTCAGGGCCCAAAGACCTCTCACCCTCTCCTGTCCCCCAAGTGTCCTGTGCACCAGAAGCAGGACAGAAATAGCAAATCTCCATCAAAGTGATCAGGAGTAATTTGGGAGCTGCGTGTTTCGCACAGCCAGGAAGAAAACATCCACGGCTGCACCAGGGAGAGCTGCACCGAGCGGGGAATGCCACAATCCCCTCTGTCCCCCACTTGGGAGTTTGAGGAGAATAATTTGATTGAAAGGCAAATCCTTTAATCTGCAGATATAAATCAGCAGAGTGGCAGAATTGCTTAGGATGGAACATATCATATAGGGCATGTCCTGTATGTCTTTTCCCTTTAAACAACCACGGGCCCTCCAGCTGTTAACCTATTTATAAAAGGTAACTTAAGGCTACGCGCAAGCTCCTGAGGACATTTCATTCTGTCATTACAGCACAGACTCGATTTTTCTGCCTCAGAATAATTGGGCTCAGTTTATGAAGGCCCAGGCCAGAGAAGAGATCAGCTGTGATAGTAAAAGCCCTCTCCAGAGGAGCAGGATGAAGCCCTCCAGGAGGCCAGGCTGCCCCGTGCTTCCCCAGACATGGCTCTGCTTGGAGAAAGAACGATGCAAATATCAGCTACTGCATCCTGGCAAGCCTCTGCAGGTTCTCCTCTTCCCACATGAGAAATCCCAAGCTCTGTGTGGGAAGTGTCCCAGGTCACTCACAGCAGGACCTGTGGTGCACGACCGCAGCAGGAGCTGTGTTTTCTGGGACCACAGAGCTCTTGGCAATGGCACTCACTGCCCCAGCCTCTGTGCAGCCCCACCGCCACCTTCCTCCTCCTCTTCTTCCTCCTCTTCTTCCTCCTCCTCCTCCTCCGTGGCCCCACAGCAGGTTACAGGTGACGGAGAGATCCCAGATCAGGAGATCACGGGGTGTGCCAGCTGCAAGGCAAATCCCATGACCAGTCAGAGAGCCTTGACAGGTCTCTGGGATGGCAGGGATCCCTGGCTGAAATTCCATGCCTTCCATTGTGCTGGAGTCAGCTTTGATGAGCGGAACAGCCCTGTCTGGCTGGCAAATGTCTGCCAGTGACCCACAATGCTTTTGTTGTCTCCAGAGCAGCGTCCTGAGTAGGTACCTGCTTGCATCCCTGATCCGTGATAGGGGAGCGATGAGAGGTTTGATTTGTACGAGTATTCAAATTCTCCAAGCTGCTTACAGACATTCACTTTCAAAAGTGAATGAACCGAAATTTCCTGAAAATGAGAGTCTGTTGGGTGCTGCTCCAAGTGTGGAGGCAATTCCCTGCTCCACTCCGACCCTTTCCAGATCTGCTTCACGAGTTCTTCTTCTTGATGAAGTTCGGGTTCATCACTTCCTGACTGCACTGCTGGGCACCCATTTTTGGATGTGACCCCTGCACGGGCTCTGCTGCTTGTCCGGAACGAGTGAGGGATGCGAGGAGTGACAGAGCCCGGGCAGATCCCGCGGCGCTGCCCCTGTCGGGCACCCTCCTTCGGCCATCGCATCCCGTGCTCGGGGCAGGGAATGACGAACCCTTGCCAGCCGGGCAGGAAAGCTGCCCGGTTCATTGCTGCTTATCTCCCACAATTGTGCTGTCAGTGCCCCGGATCGGCTGTGGCACCCAGCGTCCTTCATTTGCACCGGCTCCCATCAAAGCGGTGACAAACGAGCGTTCCCCAGGCTGGGCTCTCCCTTTCCAGCTCTCCCGGTGCCCACAGGTGACTCACCCAGCACGGGTCAGGCCCACGCTGAGAGCAGCCCCAGTGCTGCCCTACCTGCCCTGCTGGGCTCTTGGGGCTGGCCAGGAGTGACTCCTTAGGGAGATGAGCCGGGCCCTTTCCCTTCTCCCCAGCCACTTTCACTGTCTGGCTTGATGAAAGGGCAGAGCCATTGCCTGAACACCTTCTCTAAACACCTTCTGTCCTGCCACCAACCCCACCAAACAAAATCCCCCCCTTTGCTGGGACAAGGACAGACACGCCTGTGGCGTCTCGCAGATTTTGTCTGCCTTACACCGAGGCCGTTGGTTCATGCTGCCCTCCCTTCCAGGCCACATGGAGATGGAGAGTCTGGAAAAGCAAGTGGAGAAAGAGGTTATGTTCTTTAGAGGGACAAACAAAGATAAAGGAGATGCTTTGAATTTTTGCACAGGTGAAGTATGTGGGGAGGCAACAAGCGGAGCGTGGCCTGAGGTTGCTCCCAGGAAGCAGAGCATAGACTTCAGATTTTAAACTAAATCAAGGAAGTTTCATGTTAAACAGTGCCCTGGGAAGCCATGCTAAGCTTGGGTAGAACAATAAAGTAGCCAGGAGTTTTTCTGGGCAAGGCTGGAAAGCACAGGAACAGCTAAGAGGACACATCAATCGGTGGTTCACCTAGGAACAGGCCCAGCTGGGATTTCACTGATGCTTTTTTAAATTGATGATCTTTATATTGATGATTTTTGAGGAGTTACAGGAATTCACCTGTGTGGAGTGTAGAGGTGCAGCTCATCTTATATAATGTCCTTCCTTCCTTGCTTCCTTTCTTCCTTCCTTTCCTTCCTTCCTCCCATCCATCCATCCATCATCGGAACCAGATGAGCTCTAAGGTCCTTTCCCAGCTATTCTGTGATTTACTTGGTTTCATGGAAGGAAAACCCACAGCTGTGGGGCTGTTGGGAGCCCAGCCTCCCAGGCTGGCTTAGGGAGGTCGGAAGCCCCTTGTGCAATTCCTTAGGGATGCTTGGGCTACGGTGGACAGTTGCCTGCTGCAATTTATAGTTTACAATGGACACACCTGTGGCACTAAAGGGCTCTACCTGCTCTGCTTTATGATTTTGGGTGTGCCTGGCTGGGATTTGGGTGAGGTGTCAGAGCTGCTGTGTGGCAGGGGGAAGCCTAGGCACACCATGTCCTTAATCCACCAAAGGTTTGTTCCTGTGTGATCACTGTGCAGTGAAGGCCTGGCTTTGGGCTCTCAGCTTTTTCTTTCAGGGAATAAATTCCAGGCTTGGAATTTAGAAGAAATGACCCAGAAGCTCTTTTTGGAGCCAAAAGCAGTCAGCCCAGTGGTCAAACACGCACTGATGGAACCCACTACTTTTTATTGTATTATTGTGCTGTAACCCCCTGCTTTTTGTTATATTACCAAGTCTGTTCCACAGACACAGGAATCACTGTCCTGCTCTAGGACCAGGCTGCACCCTGTCTTGGAGCCAGGCAGCAGAAAGGCTCCAGAGGGGAAAAGAGGTGGATTTCCTAAGGAGAGAGATGGCTCTTTAAGCCTCTGACGATCAGGGTAGGCTGGGACAGACCTGAAATTCAAACCGCTGCCCGACCCTCCCAAAGAAAGCCATTAGGATGCTATTTTATCTTGGAGCTTAAAAATAGCACGTGGTACAAGCAGTTGTTATGGCTCTGCCTTTCATCAGGACACGGAATTTCCCCTTCCCAGCTCCAGCCCTGGAAAGGTACCCAGGCTTTGGGGGTTGGGAGAGGGGTGGGCAGAAGGTGCAGCTTAACCCCACCTGGACGGGGTGTGCCCCCTTCCACACCTCATACCAAGGGTGTTTCCTCCCTCCAGTGACCAGACATGAGGCACACCTATTTTTGTTTTAATTTAGTCACCAGGCTTTGATTTTCTTATCTGGCAGGCCAGCATGTCCCATATTTTCATGATTTAGTAGCTCTGCAGCTCCCTCTGGGCAGATGGGTGACACAGAGCCCTCGGGGACATGCAGGAGCTGTCAACAGACAGGGGATGGTGTCCCTCCCTCCCTCCTGCCCGGGTTAACTCCCAAAATACGCTGTAGTGGTTTATCCAGGAAGGATGGGGCTGAATGTTCCTCCTGCGTGGTTGCTGTCACTGCACCAATCCAGTGTCACCTCGCTCTCGTCTCAGGGAGTTTCAGCCACGGGGGATGGTTTCGCTGAGGGAAACAACCGAGGTGACGGTGATGGTGGANGACGGTGAATGAGGGAACAGTGACCGGTGTCACCCGCCTGTACTTGTGCCAAGTGTTTGACTGTCCCACACGACATCCTGGTCTCCAAACTGGAGAGACGGGGATTTCATGGATGGAGCAGGTGGATAAGGAAGGGGCTGGATGGTCACACTCAGCTGTGGTCACTGGCTGGATGTCCGAGTGCAGACCAGTGACCAGTGGGGTGCTCAGGGTCAGGGAGTTCCAGTGCCTGAAGGGGCTCCAGGAGAGCTGAAAAGGGATTCAGAACAAGGGATGGAGGGAGAGGACAAGGGAGAATGGCTTTAAACTGAAGGAGGGTAGATTTAGAATGTTTATTAGGAGGAAATTCTTGGCTGTGAGGGTGGGGAGGCCCTGGCACAGGGTGCCCAGAGAAGCTGTAGCTGCCCCTGGATCCCTGGCAGTGCCCAAGGCCAGGCTGGACATTGGGGCTTGGAGCACCCTGGGCTAGTGAAAGGTGTCCCTGCCCATGGCAGGGGTGGAACCAGATGGGCTTTAAGGTCCCTCCAACCCAAGCCAGTCTATAGTTCTGTGACTCTGCAGCTGTTCCTGCTGTAAAAACACGGCCTTTCATCCCTTACTGTCCTGCTATCTACCTTTCATCCCTTTATCCTGTTTTCCTGCTCTGCTCCTGCCCTCCTGCATGCGCAGAGGGTTGCATTTCTGGGCCAGAAGGGCCCCGGAGGATTACGAGCAGCAGCACGAGTGGTCCCTGCTGTTCGGCCACCTGGAGGGGCGGCTGGGCGCTCCATCTGTCCCTGGGCACTGCTTTATCACCGGACTCCTTCCAGCTCCCTCACATCCCCGAGTTCTGTGCAACACAGGCACGCACACGCTCCCAGGGCTTCCTCTCTCCCTTTAGATACTGTCCTTTCGTGCCGCACCTCACCCTTCCCAACGCATGGGATCCCCTTCATCCCCTCGGCCGTGTCCCCTCAGCCGTGTCCCTTCAGCTCCTCTCAGCCGTGTCCTCACATCTACCCTCAGCCGTGTCCCTCAGCTCCCCTCAGCAGTGTCCCCCATCTCCCCTCAGGCGTGTCCCCTCAG
>VWZW01002797.1:177086-258026 GCA_013397115.1 Edolisoma coerulescens | reverse complement strand
GGTCCGGCGGTCCGGGGGGGCCCCCGGGGTTCCCCGGCGTTGCTCCCGCAGGGTCCCTTTGGATCGGACTGCCCCGGGCACAGGAACCGCGGGTTTCGCTCAAGGGCGACGCAGCGGTTCCGCACTTCTCCTTGGGACCTCTCGAAACTTTTTGTGCCGTGTTTTCCCCCGGTCCTTCCCCGCTCTGCTGCCGTTGGGTCCCTCCTATTCCCGGCTTTATAAGGCCGGCTGCGGGCTCGCAGCGGGGCACGGGGTGAGGGATGAGCATGGGCAGAGCCGCGGCTCGGAGCGCTGGGTGTGGCGAGCCGGGGATGCGCCAGGCTCCAGGCCTCTGCTCAGTCATCGCCCTCGCAGCCGAGCCATCAGTTCGGAGCGGGCCGGTTTCGGGATGAGCAAACTTCTCTTACAGGGCACGGCCGCGTTATAAGGTACAATAACTAAACAGATGTTCGCCACGGCGTGATGCAGGGTTGCTGTTAATAAGTTGAAACTCAAGGCAGTGAAGTTTTTTGGTTCTGCAGATGCTGTTCTGCTGCCAAAAGCTGCTTCCAAGTGTATCCTGGTAGTATGAATGTTGTAAGATCTCCCTCTCTTAGAGGGGTGTGTTAAAAGCCTGGTCTGTGATCATACTAAACCTGTATTTAGATGTTTAGTTCTCTTTTCTTTAGGTGGTTCTTGATTTTTTTTTTACTTGGTTGCTCCCTCTCTTATTTCCTTCCCCTGATTCCTGTATGGATTTAGCAGATAAACGCATTGATTTTAGAGTTTTTAAAAAAGTTTTTATTTATTTCTAAAGCTGGAATCATCTATTCAATGAACCATGTTCTTCCCAGCTTACAATTCCAGCTGAAAGGCTTCTTGAATAATACAATAGCCATGCAAGTCCTGCTCAGCGTTTCAGTGTGGAGTAACAAGCCTTGCTCGGGGCCTCCTCCTGCTCTGCGTGTGATGCTGCTGTAGCTTCATTTTGTAAACTGAAGGGACAGGACTGCGCTGGAGTTTTACAACTCTAAAGCTTCTTTTCTCCTTTGCCAGGGCCTGACTGTCCCATCTGGTATGTTTTGCTGGTACTGTGTCTATAAGGTGCTGTTGCAGCTTGGTTAACTCCTCTTTTATTTAAGAAAGAGAAGTTGTAACTCGAAATTATTCAGGTTGACAGTACAATTATGATAAAAGTGATATTGGCTGGACAGACCTGTCTGTTAAATTTACTTTATGGGTTTTTGTTTGTTTTTCTTTGCGAGAAACAATGAAATTTCGGATCATCCTTCTAGATGCATTTTGGAGGATTCGTGGGCTCTTTTTAAGTTTTTGTTTTTTTATTCTTTTGTGCCTTCTTGCATCAGAAGAGCTGGGCTTTTTCAGTTTGAAAAAGGGCTTAACTTGCTCTTGCAACAGCAGCAATATCCTGTGTCTTTTGTTTTGTTTGGTAATAATTACACGTTAGTGGCAAATAATAAGCTTGAAGGCAGAATAGCTGATCTGTTTGTGACTGTGATTGTTGACTCTGAAGCTGAAGGCCGTGGATATTATTAAATCTGTTTTTATGTGTCTCTGCAGAAATGACATCAGGGAAAGATCAGATAATACAAAGAAGTGTCAGTGGTTTGAAGATGCCAGCCCGGGGAGTTCAGCTAGAGCCCAGTGTTGCCATGGGTACAGTTTGCGGGTCGCCCCTGGTTCCCCCCGAGCCCTCAGCTGATATTAGGAGAGGATTATGTCACTCCTGTCCTTAAAGAACAAACAGGGAGGCTGTTGGAGGACACTTGTGGCAGCGGATCCTCGCTGGGGCTTTGCTGTCTGACTTTATCAGCTTGTTCTCCAAAGCCAGGGCTGTGGCAGGCACTGTCCCTGTGCTGGCCACTGATCCCAGGCAGGCTCCCGGGAGCCTGGACACCGTGGGATATCCTCACCCTGGCAGGATATCTGGAGATCTGCTGTAACAAGTTGGCTAATTTGTCTGTGGGAAGCTTTGAAGGTTGTGAGTGCTGTGGTAAATGATCAGTGCAGCCCTGTTTGGGTGAGCCCTGGAGTGGCCAGGGGGTGAATAATCACATCCCAGGCTCCCAGACACTGCTGGAACCAACCCGGAGTTACTCTGGGAGCAGGGCGTGCTGGTCAGTGCCATTTACAGATGGAAGTACTAATTCTGAAGTATTTGGGTTCAGTGCACTCGTTTGTTCCCTCCCAGGGACTCCAGGCAGTTTAAGGCAAGTTTTTAAATAGCAAAGTATTGCCTAAACTGTTCTATGATGATATTAAACACCCCCACGCCTCCAACAGCCTGAGCAGCAATGAGAACAGAAGCCAGTTGGGTTTTTGGAGGGGCAGAAGGTGAGGCTGAGTGGAGGCTGGGGCAGGACTGGATTTCCAGCCTTAAGCTCGTTATGTGAAGTCTGATGAGTGCTCAGTGGAAACAAATGAATTACGTATTCCTGCTGGTAAAAGGGCTGACACAGCTGTAATTTCAGCGAATGGAGCTGTAATTATATTTGAGGTCCCAATCCCTGTAGTATTTCAGTGGTTGCCTCTCTTCCCTAGAAATAAATGGATCTGAGCCATTCAATCAGATCCGAGTTCTTGCAGAGTTCAGGTCTGGTTTCCACCCATTGCTGTCAGGGTGTTCTTGCTCTTGTGTACCTCAGGCTTAAACTCACCTGCTGTTTGCTAAACCAGTGATGTCTCCAGTGAGAACTCAGGACTTGGACTGCATTTGTGTCTTGATGTGCAAGCTTCCAAATTCTGACCTACACCAAACTTATGACTAAGGGAAACCACTGGTCAGACAGGGTTTAAAGTCTGTCAGGATGAATTCAAGCTGCTTGCAATTCAAATGAAAGTGATGGTTACTTGAAAGTGTAATAATGTGTGACTATAGCTTGGCTAGGTCCAGAAAAACCCCAAATAATTTATTTTGCTAGGCCAGACATAGATTGGAAGATAAAATTCCAGTCTCCTCCACTGAGAATGAAGAGTTCAAGGCGTGTTACTCATCGTGTTGTTGGGAGTCAGATTGCAGACAACAAAATTATAATTTGTGTAGGTACTTGTGGAGTTTCAAAGGCAAATTGAAGAAGCTGATACTGCTCTGAAAGGCAGTGTTATTTCCTGGAACTCCGTGTTTGTGCTTCCTGTCCCAAATAAAACAGATGAATCTCTTGCTTAGTCAAATGTCTGTGACCACGGCTTCCTCGTGCTGTAACAGCAATTGAACTGATTATTTCTGTGCTTTCTTTTTTTCCTCCTTGAAGGCAAATGAAATTATAGTCAGCTGTAGATCAGAGAAACCAGGGGTCTGTGATTACAGCACATGGGAGGGTGGCAGAGAGCTCGAGCTGGAGCCACCAGCGCTGCGTCATCTCCACACAATTCATCTCCAGAAGAAAGGGTGGATGTCCTTTGGAGCAGGTTCTTGGGAGATGATGGAAAAGCTGGGCTGAGCAGAGCAGGTAGGACCCCTGCATCCTGGGGGGAGATTTCTCCTCCTACAGCTCAGAAACCAATTCCATGGCTTAGTGTTCCACACATGGGAAGGAATTTCTCGTGGGAAGAAAAGGTCAGTGAAATCAGTTGCTGTAGATGTTATGCAGATTTTAACTTGGTAATGAGAAGAATGAAATACTTGTGGCTCACACTGGTGCCCTGTGTTGCTCCTGGGGAGGCTTCTTAATATTATGTTAGAAATTATTGGGAAATCTGACCCTGAAGGATTATGAACAGGCATTGGTGTGATGCTCTAGCACTCTAAAAAATTGCATCAGGATAGTGCTGAGGATTTGTCCCAAACAAGATCAGTCTTGGACTCCTCTGAGTAAGTTTCTCGTTGTTGTATGTTGCCATAAGAGCCCATACTTTGGAATGCTGGAGAGCAAAATGTTTTGCAGTTGTTGCTGTAGAAAACACGGGAGACACCGTGTTCCTGGGAAGTGTAGGTTACTCCCTGGATAAAAAATGGCTGTATATGTAAATGCTGGTGTATTCCAACTCCTTAATGCATATTGTTCCCTGCAAATGTCTGCTGGAAGGTGGGAGGGCACTGGGTTATTTATTCTGCTCTCCCCTGGAGACAGGGAGGGAAGGGGCTGACTTCTTCCCTCGCTCCTAGAAAAGGCTGCTCCTTGCTGCTCTTTTAATCCTTACCTTATTTTACTCCCTGCCTCTTAGGACTTTTCTCGGGGAGAGTGGCAACTGCTGAATTGGTAGTTGCTCTGGGGAGTAGCAAGATACCAGCACTGAGATAAAGCTCACAGTGTCCCTGTGATTTGAACAAAACTTGCAAACAAAAACAATAGTTGTAGTTGCATTATCGAGGGAGGTTTGTGTAACGCAATAGGCCCTGGATTAGCTTTCCTTTGCCAAGGTTGGATTTCCAGCCTCTCGGAGCTGTAACTCTCCTTGTAAAGAGAGTTTAGCGTAGACAAGCACCATGCTGGAGTCTGTACCCTGCCCAAAATGAGTGTGCTGGCAGGGTGGAAGAGTGGCTGTGTGGGTGGGAGGAAGGTTAAGTATCAGGTGTATCCCTGAGCGGGTGACGTGACACACACGGTGTAGCTGCAGATTAAAGTGGGATGAGCAGTGCCCCGGCTGCGTGCTGGCTATCAGGCTACTCCAGGGAGCTGCAGGAGGCTTCTGGGAGAAGTATGCAGTTAATCACATCCATTAGCATGATTAAAATCCTGATTAGCCTGTGTCACTCACTCCCATTTTCCACCTACACTTCGCCCCTTTTTACCTGGGGTATTTGCAAGTACGAGCAGCAGCGAGGCTCCAGCCACGGCATGGGCTCGTGAATGGATCCCAGGATTCTGGGCTTTGTGCTGGAACAAAGTTCCTCAGAAAGCAGCCCAGCTGCTGTCTGAACAGAACATCTGAAAAATCAGCCCCTCACAGCTGGAGGAGCCTCAGCAGGACTGTGGGGAATCCAGTTGAGCATGGAGTAGGCTCGTCGTGCTCGTCAGTCAGGTGCTCAGGGCTTGCTCGTGTTCCGTCTCTGGTGTGTCCTAACACTTGAATTTTAACATCTCCATCCCTGGGTGCTGAGGAGCTCCTCGTGCTGGCTGGCACCTTGGGGCAGCAGGGCTCCTCTGGCCTCCAGCAGCCAGGGCTGAATGGGCTGGAGAACAAGTCCAGGGATGGGATGATTGGGAAAGACAAGGCTGAAACTGAGGTTAGGGAAAATGCAGATCAGCTGGTTGGATTTTGACAAGAAGTGGAAAAAAAGGCAAAAAATGAGGTAATTGTGTACATTCCTCTGTGCAAAAACTCTCTTTTTTAAAAACTTCACTGGTTGGGGAGATACTGTACATATTAAAACTGGATGTTTTTGGAAAAGCAAACGTCTCTGAGCATTAGGTCACACACTTCCAACACATTCCCGCCTGGGAGTGAGTCATTGTTCCTTTTGTAAAATTGTATTAGAGCTACATCATCCCCAAAAGCTGTTTTTCAGCTGAATTTAGGGTGTTGACACTCGCTCTAAACAAAGTAAAACTATGGGAGCATTTATCAGAGCAATTTCAAAGTGTGTTTACATACTCCGGAGCTGCGACTCCCGAAGTGCTGGAGCTCAGTTCATTCCTGTGAGTGGAAACCCTCATCTCTCACGCTGAGGATTGGAGCAAATATCTCCATGTAACTTAACTGATGTTTGTGAAGTGCTTGAAATCCTCTGGAAGGGGCAGAGAAACATCCAGGTGCTTTTACCTGGTCTTATTTCTCCTGCCTCCCACTTGTTTCCTGCAGGGACTGTGCTGTGTCGGCTCTTTGCTGTAGATAGTCCTGCAGTTTGTCCTTCCAGGAGTTGATACTGAGGGTTTGTTTCCATATTATGACTTCATTTTCTCTAACAAAACTCGTTTGAGGTTGCAGCCCTCCTCCACTTTGTGCTTTCTATCAAGTTGTTGTGCCAGAAGTTCAGTGCAGTGAAATGGGGCGGTGAGAAATGGGTCGGTGCTCAGGTGGGATTTCTACAACTAATTTTAGGAGCTGCATGGATTCTGTTAAAGGGGAGGTAGAAGCAACTGCCTGGAGAAGGGGATGCCAAGCACTCATCACACTGGCTTTGTTGGGGAAAATGTGATGGAGAAATGCTGTCAGTGGGATGAGTAAGAGCATTAAGGCTTGGGGTGAAACATCCCACCCCAAGCCATATAGACTTTCATTGGAAAGGCTGCCAGGCACACCTGGATCCCAGAATGACTGGAGTTGGAAGGAGATCACCCAGTCCAACCCCCTGCCCAGGCAGGGTCACCTGGAGCAGGTGACACAGGAACGTGTCCAGGTGGGTTTGGGATGTCTCTGGAGAGGGAGACTCCAGGCCCTCCCTGGGCAGCTGTTCCAGGGCTCTGCCCCTCCATGGGAAGAGGCTCTTCCTCCTGCTGAGTTGGACCCTTGGTGTGTTTTGTTTGTGGCCATTGCTCCTGCTCCTGTCACTGGCACCCCTGAACAGCCTGGGACCATCCTCTGGCAGCCCTGGGGGAGCTTGGTGTGGATTGATGGGATCCCCTCGGAGCCTTCCCTTCTCCAGCCTGACCAGGCCCAGCCCCTGCAGTCTCTGCCCATCTGGGAAATGCTCCAGACCCCCCATCAAAGCCAGACCCCGAATCCAGGTTCAGTGTTGCTGTGTTTGCTGCTAACACCATTTCAGTTCCTCAGAGAGGGACCCTGAGTGCAGGCAGCAGTGAGGATAGGGCAGGAATCAGGCACTTGGAGCTGCTGGGAACAGGATGCAATGGGAATCAGAAAGTTGTGCTTCACTGACAGTTCTCCTGTAATCCCCTCTGGAAAGCACTGGGCATTTTGAAGCACCTGACTGTTAGTAGTTCAGATTTGCCTGGGTTTTGGGCACGCTGAGAGGAAGAGCTCGACTGTGGTGAAAGGCTTTCCCTGGGTGAGGCTGAAGGTGCTCGTGGCCTGGGAGGTGCCCTTGGCAGTGCCATCTGCTCGGGAAGTTCACGTGCTCCCTTCCCCTGGGGGGATGAGTGCAGCTTGAGCCACGCTTGAGGAGAAAATCAGCAGTGATGTGAAATCAGTGATGATGTTGGCCATGAAATGCTCTTGGAAACACTGAGGAAAACCCAATTGTAAACAGCAGTTTACAGACAAGCATTTCTAAATGTAATTGTTGGTGCTGTTCACAGCAGTTCCAAGTGCTTAATTCCTGCCCTATCCTTATATTGCTGTCTGCACCCAGCTTCCCTTTCTGGTGCACTGAAATGGTGCTAGCACCAAACACAACAACACTGAATTTGGAATGTTACTTTTTCCAAGAATCCCAGAATGGTTTGGGTTGGGAGGGGCCTTAAAGATTATCCCATTCCACCCCCTGCCACGGGCAGCAACACCTTCTATTATCCCAGGGTGCTCCAAGCCCTGTCCAGCCTGGCCTGGAACACTTCCAGGGATGGGGGATTTTGCTGTTGTTGATGAGGTGTATTCCTCTTTGTGTTTTTTTTGTTTTTAACCTCTCAATTTCAGTAATTTCTCTGTTTCAGCTTTATTAAGTGCAGTGCTCTGTTAAAAGATGCTCCTTTGCTTATCTGCTCTGGTTTTTAAGGAATCTCAGAAGTTTTTCTGCTGTCCATGGATACTTTCACTGCTGTTAATTAGGTAATTGGAATCTTCCAAACTGGGATAGCAAAGACAAAAATCCCCAAGCAGCTCCAGCAGAGGCTGTGAACGAGGCTCTGCAGACAGGGGAGGCAAAGAATGAGACAAAGAACTGAGTCACCCTCTCTTCCTTCCTTTGGACTCTTGTGGTGGGAGTGAATCGTTTCTGGTTTTAGTCATAAATCAGAGCAATTAAAAAAGGGTGCTGGATCCTAATGGCTGGATCATTCAAACCTCTAACTTAGCAGGAGCTGTGGATTTAAGTGATGTAAATAAGCAGCAGTAAATTAAATATACTGTGTGGTGGCCTGCTGCTGGATTCGCGCTTTATGGATGCACAGCCTCAGAAGTGCTGCTTTGATTGTAACTCTGAGGGCAGCCCCCAGCCCTGGGGTCCAGCACAGGGAGGACCTGGAGCTGCTGGAGAGAGTCCAGAGGAGGCACCAGGGTGATCAGAGGGATGGAGCAGCTCTGCTGGGAGGAAAGGCTGGGAGAGCTGGGAATACTCAGCCTGGAGAGGAGAAGCTCTGGGGTGACCTCATTGTGGCCTTCCAGGGCCTAAAGGGGCTCCAGGAGAGCTGGAGAGGGACTGGGGACAAGGGATGGAGGGACAGGACACAGGGAATGGCTTCCCAGTGCCAGAGGGCAGGGATGGATGGGATATTGGGAAGGAATTGTTCCCTGGGAGGGTGGGCAGGCCCTGGCACAGGGTGCCCAGAGAAGCTGTGGCTGCCCCTGGATCCCTGGCAGTGCCCAAGGCCAGGCTGGACATTGGGGCTTGGAGCAGCCTGGGATAGTGGGAGGTGTCCCTGCCATGGCAGGGGTGGAATGGGATGAGATTTGAGGTCCCTTCCCACCCAGGCCATCCTGGGGCTCTGGGTTCTGGGAATGTTTGGTCAGCTCTGCAGCTGGTCAGGGTGATTCGAGTGGCTGCTCCTGCCCAGGTTTACAGGACGCCACTCCCAAAGTGGAAGTTGGTTCCACCGGCACCGTTGTGCAGGATGATGGGACACACCCACTGGGATGTCACCGGGGCTCGAATCCTGCACTAAATCCCTTTGGGATGACGTGCTGTGGGGTCGGCACACAATGTACGTGTCAGGTGGTTCTGTGACACCACGGTGATGGGGACTGGAGGATGCTGTGGGTAGCTCAAGCTGTATTTTATATCACAAATTTGCATTTATATATGGAACTACAATGTCTGTAATCTGCAAGGTTAATTTTTCCAGGATATCTTCATGCTTAAAGCATACATATTATTTTTCCTTAGGCTGTATTTTAACCTATTTAAGCATTTACAACATGAGAATTAAAGGATATTCCCATCTCGTGTTCTGAGGGCTGGATTTTCTTTAACTGGGTTTTTTTTTAGGTAAAATGTACTTTTTTTTTGCATTGGGATTTGGACAGAGCATGTAGGGCAATAGGATCAAGTGTCACATTGGGGATTACATATTTGTCCTGAAGTGACCCTCTTAGAAGCTTGCATGGGTGTAATTGGTGAATGACTGGATTTATAGGGATGTATATCTGCATTAGCACTGGTTTGATGTGACTCGAGCTGATTTGCTTTTGGCTCAAACTATTTTCAGCTTGAGGGAATTCACTTTTAAGGAGAGATGCTATAATTTGCCTAAAACTGGCATTTTTAGGCTTGTCTTTTCCCTTAAAAGCAATGGTGGTTTTACCAGGATTTAACAGCTCTACATATGAATGCAGAGCAGTGCTGCACGGCATTGCCTGGTGCCTGAAACCCAAATTTATCCCAGAAGCTGCACATTTATTTGAGACCTCTGGGTGTTAATGGTGTGGAAAAAACCTTTATCGTATCAACTTTCCAAGATTCTTTTGTTGCATCAGTCATTGTCTTGTTCTTAAAACTCTAACAACTCTCTCACTCGTGGTGTTCTGTATTATTTTGGTGTTTCGTGTCCCTTTGCTGGCAGCTTCTGTGGGATTTCCCTCTCCTGGAAGGAATTAACATGAATTTGAAGGCGTTGGGACACATAAAGGAAACTCCTTGCACCTCCAAGCCGAGTTTTCTGCAGCGAAGGTTTTGAACTTGCCAAATTAGCAGTAATTGCTGGTCTTGCTGACAGACTTCCCCCGTGGGCACATCCTGGTGTGCTTGTCTCAGAGCAGAGGCTGGCAGCCTGCTGCTGCCTGCAGTCTGGCATTGCAGAGGGGTGTTCTCTGTGCCTCTGGTGGGCACAGAGAGCCCAGCCCTGCCCTCGGCAGCTCTGGGATCCCTTCAGGTGGTGATGGATGAGTGAATGGCTGGGATTCACAAAGGCCTTTAGTTCCACAGCATCCATTTGCATTTTTTTTTCCTTAATTACCCTGAGCCGTGTTTGTGCCACAGGTTTCCCTCTGCTCCCCTCCTCCTGCTGCTCTGCTCTCTCTCCAAAGCTCCCAGCTGCTGGTTTTTCTCCCTTATTTCTGTTTTCTCAGATCCTGTTTAAGGCCATCTGAGTGTGTGCAGTGTAGGGTGGGTTTCTTTTTTTTTGCTACAAAGACCTTTTAAGAAGGCTGTTGGAGGGGTGACTGGAGCACAGAATTTGCTGCTCCCAGAAATCCTGACTCTGGCTGGCATCAGCTGATGGTGTCTTGTTTAAACATACCACAGACTTGATGTTTTTTCCCCTTGGGGTTTGACTTCCTGTGATAAAAGGAGATTCCCTTTTAAAGCAGAGCTCCGTGGTTATATAATGAGAGAAGGAAATACTCCAAAAGTGACACTGGGAGAACAGAAAAGTTATTTTGGTGACTGACTGTTAGACAGGAGAATAGAAAACTCGCTCAGGAGGGCACTGGTAACTCTAGTCCTCTTGGGAAAGTGAGAGGAACACATTTAAGGAATTAAATAAGGGAGTGACCAGGGCAGAGCAGCGGAAGGAAGGTTATGGTAAGGACAGAGCTGTCCAGTGCACTTCTAGGATTCCACTTAGAGGACTTAACTCTTTCCATACTGCTTTTCCTCTCCTCCATAAGCTGCTGTGTTGTTCCCAAGCACCAGAAGTCTCCAAGTCTGACCCTCTAAGAGCTGGGCTGGCTTTTGCTGTTGGATTTGAAGCCATGAGTAGAAGTTATTTTTGAATTTGTGCACGTGGCTGTGTCTCTGTGTGTCCCAGCAGTGTCCGACCAGGGAACTCCCTCCTTCCTTCCTTCTACCTGCACTGTCTGTCCCCCCTCACCAGGATGCAAACTTGCCAAGGACTGTGCAGCAGTCAGAGCGAAAATTGGCTTTTTATGCTGTTGGTAGGGCAAAATGGAAGTTTCTAAGGCAGTTTGCTGTTCCTCAGCACGGGTTTTTGGGAGGCAGGAATACAAACTCGCAGGGAAGCCAGCTGGATTCTGGCAGGGAGTCACTGAACTCTCTCAGCCCTTGTAGTTCCTGCCCTTGGAGTTCAAACTCAGCACTGCACACACGCCACACTCCCTGCAGACCCTGCTCCTGCAGGTCTGAGGTCCCTATGGATTTAAAATGGAATATTCATTCCCCTGGTCTGGGATATGCCTATAGAAACCTGGAAAATGCCCACGATTCATCAGAATTAAGCTGGTTTTCTTGCTAGTCTGGGGTATGTTTATTTTTTCTAGTATGTAATTTATCTGTAGAATAATTTTTCAGCAGCCAGATATGCTGACTGTGCCTGTTACGTTTCCCCAGTGAAATTCCTTGGCAAGCTTCACTTCTTCCAAGATCATTTTGAGGTGCTGATGTAATCAAACGGTTGAATGTGAACTCAACAAGAAATTATGTAGTGCAAAGTTTGCTCTTAAAATCCGCATGGAATTAAAGTGCATTTGTTATTTTTGTGTATTTTTAGTGTAGGTATTTGTGCTGTTCAGTAACTTTGCTTTTGCTCATTTTTTAATTAAGAGATGTCAGTTTATGCCTGAGGAGGGGGGGAAGCAGGACCGACGGTTACAGATCCTTAACACCTCATCAAAATTTCAGTGGGAGTTATTTTTTCAGCTCTATTTGAATAATTAAACGTTGTGCTGAACTAATTTTGCAAATGTGGGGGGGGGAGCACAAGGAGTAATGAAAATATTTAATCTGAATTGAAATGCGTTAGAGCATCCTGGTTGTACAAGTGTGACACCCTGCTTTATTCTAAATAGTTGTATCACTTAAACTTCACAACTTATAAACTGAGGAGTAAAATATAAACAGAGACTGGGAAATGATCCTCTGACAGACAGAAGTGAAACAGGGGGGCTCTGGTGGTGAATATCTTGTTTAACACAGAGATCACCTTGAGCAGGATAATTTTCCATGCTGAATTTTTAACCCTTGCTTCAAAGCAAGGGAACTTCCCAAGTGCCTTGGAGGGACCTGTATTTTGTCCTTAAGTTAGTTTAGTTTTCAAATGAAAGATTGTAGAATCTCATTATTTATGAGACAGAAGCTTTGGATTAAGCTCAGATGTTCCTTTATTAGAGAATTCCAACTACAAAGGGAGGCTGGGTATCCACCAGCTGCACTCGCTGACTGATAACAGGCTTTTCAAAGTAGTTTTCTTTCAGCAATCCTGTTAATGCTTTAAATTCAAGCCTAAACTTTTTTTGTGGGATTAGGGGTAGGAAAAAGCAAAAGCTAGATCAGAGGAATAAATGCAAATAATTCAGCATGAACAGCAGAGCAGGAGGGTGAGGTGAGCCAATTATTTTGATATGTAAGTCAGCAGGACAGTATTGCACTCCCCACCTTACAGCATATTAAATAAAATCAGAATATAAGAACTGTGAGAACAGATCAGGCAAAAGGTTCAGGTATGTGGGTTTGTGCAGAGCAGGTTTGGTTTCTGTTTTGTCCTTTTTTCATCTCCTTGGTTTTTACTCTTGGGTGGTGGGGAAGTGTGGGCTGTGTCCCTCTGGCTCCTTGTTTGTGCTGCAGCCTCCAAGAGTCCTGGGGACTCTGTGGGGTTCAGATCACAGAATCCACACTGGGGTGGGTGGGAGAGACCTTTGGGATCATCCAGTTCCCTCCCTGCCCTCTCCTGAAGCCCCTTTAGGCCCTGCAAGGGGCTCTGAGCTCTCCCTGGATCCTTCCCTTCTCCAGGGGAACATTCCCAGCTCTCCCAGCCTGGCTCCAGAGCAGAGGGGCTCCAGCCCTGGAGCAGCTCCACGGATTCCTCTGGGCTCTCTGCAGCAGCTCCAGGTCCTGCTGCTTTTGGCCCTGGGCTGGGGCAGCTCTGCAGGTGGGGAATCACCTGAGCGGGGCAGAGGGGCTGAACTCCCCATTTCCTGCTGCCCACGCTGGGATCAGCCCGGACATGGGGGGCCTCTGGCCAGGGAATGTTCAGCTTCTCATCCCCCTACACCCCTCAGTCCTTCTCCCCAGGGCTGCTCCCCATCCCCTCGTCCCCAGTCTGTTTGTGCTTGGGATTGTCCCAGCCCAGGTGCAGGACCTTGCCCTTGGCCTTGTTGAACCCTTTGAGGCTGGCACGGTCCCACCTCTCCAGCCTGGCCGGGTCCCTGGGGATGCCCCATCCCTTCCCTCAGGTGTGTGACAGCACCCAGAGCTCGGTGTCACCAGCAAACTGCCCGGGGTGCCCCAGTGCCAGGTGTGTAATTTGGCATTTTCAGAGTCTCTCCATCTCCTCTGCAGCAGAAAATGCCTTTCCCTCCTCCCAACCAAGAGCTCTGTGCACAGGTTAGCACTGGTGGTGTCGAGGAAATAACCCAGCTCTAAAGTCTCACTATTGGCAAATAAAGATTATCTGTGGCTGCCACTGTCACCTTTGTCCTCTCAGCACAAGGTTTCACACTCGCAGCTTACAGGTCGCACTAAACACTCCTCTCCCTGCTTATCTCTTGTGGGAGTTTTTCTGTTAATCTCTCAAAGTACAGGAGCTGTGATTTCTAGATGAAATGCTTTATATTGTGCTTCTCAGAAGCATAGTACCAAAAAAAGGGGTTGTGTACTGGGAGGAGCATTTTCATCTCCTAAACAGGGATGTGGGCTGTATTTTATGGAATTGACTGAAATCTGACAGTTTTTAATCTGGAAGTTGCCTGTGGATTGTTCTCTCTCAGCAAGTTTTTACTAAATTTCTTCTATTTTTCTACTAATTTATTTTTAAAATATATTTTTGAAAAGAAGAAAGATTGAGTGTTTTAAGATGCTCACCGACTTGACCAGATTCAAGGCAGGCTTTTGCTCTCACATGTTCTTTGTGTAAATTCTGGGTTAATTAAGTGACTCATTCATTCAGTCTGGCTGAGGCTGCACAGGCCAAGGAAGCTCCGGCAGCACATGATGGAGTGAAGGAAAAAACAAACCCAGCACAGGGTGAAACTCTCTGAGGCATCTGAGCTTCCTTCTGGAAAGTGAATAGGGAATAGGCAGCCCGTGCCTCAGTGGAGATCTGCAGGATTGGGTGTTTCACAGAACATAATCAGAGGTTCTTTGATTCCTAAACACTGCAGGGCTTCTGGTTTGTGTCTCCTTAATTTCTGAGGCCTGGCTGTTAATAAATGTCGCTGTGTTGTGGTTTCAGTTCTGTGCTGTGCAATGGCAAATCTGAATTCTGCACCATTTAAACTGGGTTAGATGGGATATTGGGAAGGAATTCCTGGCTGGGAGGGTGGGGAGGCCCTGGATCCCTGGCAGTGTCCAAGGCCAGGCTGGACAGGGCTTGGAGCAGCCTGGGATAGTGGAAGTGTCCCTGCCCATGGCAGGGGGTGGGAATGGGATGAGCTTTACGGTCCCTTCCAACCCAAAACAGTCTGGAATTATTTTTGTTTTATTCCAGCAAGTTTCTTGCATGAAACACAGAAGCAGTTCCTGAAACAGAAGTCAAAACCTGAAATGCCTGGTTAGGAGGGGGATGGCCAGACCTGAAAGTAGAACCTGGAAGCTTTTCTTCTTTCAAACACCAAAGAGGAAAAAAAACCCAAAGAAAAAGACCCTCCCCAGCCCCTCCAGAATTCATCCCATCATGGTTCTAATAATTTGGCTAAAAATTTTAAACATGTCTTATAAATATTCTAAATCTAAAGAGGTAGAAATGTAAGAGAGAGGGGAAGTACTGAACATTTTCTGAATAATAAAGTGGATCTTTCTGTAAAACATCTTTACTAATTAATCCGAAAACGAAGCGAACTGAAGTACAGCAGCTTGTAACAAAAAGCTTTTTGATGGAGTTTGCTGCTGGGAATGAGCTCATCCTGGTGCCCAACTGGGCACTGGGCAGGGCTGGAGCTGTTGGCTGAGCCCAGGGGAGCTGCGTGGGCTGTGGGGTCCTGCTGGGGGGAGTGTGGGGCCATCCCGAGCTTTCCCTCCCGCTTCCAGGTGGGGTCAGCAAGAATTTGGATTGTGGATTTGCTGTAATTATTTTTCTGGCAATTGCACTGATTTTAGGTACATCAAGAGAGCTGGAAAGGGACTCTGTATCGAGGGCAGGGAGTGCCAGGAAAAGGGGGAATGGCTTTAAACTGAAGGAGGGTAGATTTGAATTGTTTATTAGGGAGAAATTCTTGGCTATGAGGGTGGGGAGGCCCTGGCACAGGGTGCCCAGAGCAGCTGTGGCTGCCCCTGGATCCCTGGCAGTGTCCAAGGCCAGGCTGGACAAGGCTTGGAGCAGCCTGGGGTAGTGGGAGGTGTCTCTGCCCATGGCAGGAGGTGGGATGGGATGATCCTTAAGGTTCCTCCAACCCAAACCTCTCTAATGAAAAGTTGTTACAGAATGAAGAAATGTGGTCCCAATCTTCATTGAGAAACATCACTTTGGTCTTGAGGTGGAGCCAAGCAAGACTGAAATTAAAAATGATGTAACAATGATCCCTGGCTTCATAATTTTAAATTAATAATTTTAAAGCATAGTACAGTGAATCAGTATGCCTTTTGTGCTTTCTACCTGTTTCTGGTTTTAAAATTATGAAATTGTTGCTTTAAAATAAGCAGTTGATTGGGAAAACTACTTGTAGTAAGGGCAAACCCTGAATATTCAACTTGTGCAATGCTTGTGGGGCTTGACACTCGGATCTTGCTGAGTGGGAATTCAGTGATGTGCCAGAAACACAGAGTTTGCTTCATTCTAAGTCAGCTTTAAACACCAGAAGTTGTATTATTCATTGTTCTTTCAGTTTCTCACCCTGATAAGCTGCTTTGTTGTCCTTGGAGGCACTGGGAGCCTCATGCTGGTTCCAGTTTAAATTGCAGTATCTGTGTGTAGGGGAGGCCGGAAGGTTTGGAGTCTGCAGAAACTCCAATACAAATGTTTTATTTCTGCCAACTAAAGAAGTGCTGAGAACTGTAAAAATAACAGAATTACACGGGGAGACAATGTGTTAGACTTGTCTCCCTTGTCACTGGGATTTGTCTTTAAAACTACGGGAGAATTAATTAGAGTTTGAGTTGTAACAGCCCCTACACGTGAACGCAGCAGGAGCGACTGAATTCATCGTGGTGGGGGTGACTCAGAAATCCCCCAGCCCTGGGTGGCTCGGGAGCAGAGCTTTGGCACAGTTCTTGTTTCCTCAGTGCTGTCAGATGTGCTGCAGTGGCACTGCATTCCCCCTCCAGGGTGCATTCCTGGAGCAGTGAATGCAGTGTTGGCAGTGGAGCCTGTCGGTGCAAGGCTGTGCATGGACAGGGCAGCAGTGGGAGGGCTTTGCTGGCNATTCCCAGCTCTCCCAGCCTGGCTCCAGAGCAGAGGGGCTCCAGCCCTGGGAGCAGCTCCGGGGCCTCCTCTGGGCTCTCTGCAGCAGCTCCAGGTCTTGGTGCTGTTGGCCCCGGGGCTGGGGCAGCTCTGCAGGTGGGGTCTCACACATCTCCACACCCCATGGGCTCAGAACTCCTGGTTTTCTTTGGATCTGGGTGAATGAGCAGTAGCAGGAATGCGGTTGTGTCTGGGCCAGGAACAAGTGGAAGTGTGGATGGACATACGAACAGCTGGGCTTTTCTTTTTTTTTTCCTTTTTTCTTAATGAGTCTGAGCTGAACAGTTTTAAGTCCAGATTAAAAGCTGGATGGTATAATTATTTTTTAATTGGTCTTTGCAGTAAGAACCTGTGCATTAAAGCACAGAACTTTCTGAATTCCAAATGCTGCAAGAAATAGAAATCAGGTGGATTAAGCATAGTGCTGGAAATTTTATGGATTTTATGGATATGTCTGAAGCATTTTCATTCAATCATAACTCAGTATTTGTTAATTCAGCTTTTGATTTCTGAAGGCGTTGTTTGAGGTTTTTAAGCAGCCAGTCTGCACTGATTTATTTGGTTGTGGTGTGAAGTAACACACGTTGTACTGGTTCCAATCTTGATGAGGAAACTGCTGCTGATCTTGCTGTGTTTCCAGAGCAGGAATCGCTTTCCTTGATAAGCACAGAACAAGGATCAGAGAAAACACTTCCAGCAGCTCCCTTGGCTTAGGCTGTCATTGCTCTGATAACACAGACAGGGTGAGAGCTGCTCCTCTGCTTTCCCAGAACAAGAGGGTCTGTGGGGACGGAATCTTTGAAGATGCTGAGTTTCTCCCTTCTTTTTTATTCCCCCTGTAGTTCTTATCCAGCTCATTGTTTGTTTGCTGTGACTGAACCTTCAAAAATGCAGCAAAGTAAAAGTGCCCAGCTCTCAGGGGGGACCTTCTCTCTCGACAGCTACTTGAGAGGAGGTTGTAGTGGACAAGGGACAGGAGGAGAGGGAATGGCCTCAGGCTGGGCCAGGGCAGGCTCAGGGTGGACATCAGCAGGAATTTCCCCATGGAAAGGGTGCTCAGGCCTTGGAAAGCACTTCCCAGGGAGGTTTGGAGTGCCCATCCCTGGAGGTGTCCAAGGAACACCTGGAGGTGGCACTCAGAGCTCTGGGCAGGGGACAAGGTGGGCATCAGGCACAGCTTGGACTTGGTGACCTTGGAGAGCTTTCCCAATCCTAATGATCCTGGGATTCTCATGCCCTCCACACCTCTGGCATGCTCTGCCATGACTACAACCAGAGATAGGTTTAAAAACCTGCAATGAAATGATGTTTAGCAGCACAGGGCAGGTTTAGGGCAGGGTGGAGGGACGGTGGGTGACAGTGGCAGCCCCTGGTGCTCTGCAGGGTGTGTTTGGGGCTGTGTGTGTCCAGCACCCCGCGCCCTGTATCGTGTCTCAGATCTTGCAGCAATTTGCTCCTGGGTTCTGGTTTAACACAGCTGTCTGCACCTTGTTGTAACCTGTCAGCAGCTGATGGTGGGTACTCAGACTCCAGCCCAGTTTTTCACGCTGAATTGAACAAATCTGTTTTTTCAGGCAGTTGCATAACGGGAAGTGACTGCTCATCTTCTGTTCCACTTATTTTTTGTTGGCTTTAGAAACTTTTTTTCTTTAGAAGCCTTAATTACTCTACTACAGTTGTAAATAAACATCCGAAGGATTTCTCAGGGCCAGCCACTGTTGCCTTGAATTTTCTAAGGAGTGACACTGCTTAAAAAACGCTAAAAGCCGTAGTTTTGATGCAGAATATATAAATGTATTCCAGCTCAGTCCAAGGATTTATCCACAAGATGGCTTTGAGTCTTACTCTGACTGTTTGCTTTTCCAACCCACCTTTAACAAAGGGAAACTCACCCCTTACAAATGGACTTTTTTTTTTTTTTTTGCTGGTGGGTTTGTTTTTCAATCTGAGTCTGAAAAGCTTGGGTAAGGTGAGTTTCTTTATGCCTTGGAAATGTGATCTGTGAGCTAAGAGGCAAAGAACTAAATGTTAATGACCTTAACCCTATCTGGCTGCACTGCTCTGACCTTTATCTCCCATCTCCCCTTTCCCCAGGTACAGGTATCACTTTCTGCTTCCCCCTCCCAGAACGAATCTGCTCGGAGATGCTCTGATTTTAGCTGGAAATCTGAAATAATGGGAGAATGGTTGTTTTCTTCGGTTCTCCTGCATCCTGGTAGTGCCCAAATCCTTGTTTCTGGGGTGGAGAGAGGTTGGTTGTGCTGGGGATCACTCAGAGCTGACCTAACAAAGCTCTGCCTAAGCCAAGATGCAAGTCCTGTCAGGTGTTGGGCACTGTCCCCACACAGAGGAGGTCAAATGATGTTTTGAGGCTTCTCCTGAATTTGCCAGGAGAATTCGGGATGTTCCATGAGTGACTTCTGCCCAGCTGGGATCACAGTGAGGTCCTGACAAAGTCAGCATGTAAGCAGGAGTTTAATGTTTTAGTAGTTTTGGTATCACAGGACACAGACATTGCTTAATTCTTGCTAATCTGGTCCTTTTCATGTAAAACTTTCAGGTAACAAATCCTCTGAAAACTTCTGGAATATGCTCATATTCTGAATGGATTTGGTTTGAATTGATTCTAACACTTTATGTTGTCTCTGTAATGACTTTGAGTGTCATTAACTTCTGTGGTAGAGGATGCCCTCTGGTCTAGAAGCCGACAAAAAAGATGGAGAGGGACCTCAGCCAAGAGCCTGGAATGATAGAACAAGGGGGAATGAGAGAGAGTAGTTTTGGATGAGATATTGGGAAGGAATTGCTGGCTGTGAGGGTGGGGAGGCCCTGGCACAACGTCTCTGAGCAACCTGTGCCCCTTGAACCCATTCCCCCATGTCCTGTCATTGCAGGCTCTTACCCAAAGTCCCTTTCAAGGGATGTGCCATATTTGTAATCTGTAACTACTGAGTTTTGGTGTGGGCTGAAGGAGTGTTGCGAGGGGAATTATCCCTTCCATGTGCTGGTTTTGATCCAGGAGCTCTGCACACGGAGGAAAAGCAGATTCCTTCTGGGCTGGGTTGTGAGCAGTGGGGTGTGTGTGCCTTGTCCTGGGGCTGGGTTTGCTCGCCTGTGGCTGGTGAGGGCTGTGGGGTGTTTCTGATCACTCCCCTCTGGCTGTTCTCACACCGCTGCTGCTGTTGGGAGCCTCCGATTTCCGGAGCAGAAAACACCAGGCACTGACCCCAGCCAGGAATTCTGTGTGCAGAGGGGATGGATGTGGGTGAAGGAGGGTGGAATTCCCTGCAGGGCAGCCTCTGCATGGGGGAGCAGATCCCACAAACAGCAGGCAGGACGAGCCTTTACTCGGAGCTGCTAATGGGATTCTGTCTGTAAAGAGCAACCAGTTCATAGCAAACATCACTGAGCAAAGGAGCTGCTGGCTTTGCTGTGGAGTGGGTTCATCCTACAGTGTTTGTCACCTTTGGTGGGACTGATGGTTGGGCTGTGGGCAGTGCCTGGATCACGTTCCTCGTGTGTTCCTGCACATCTGAAATATTTCCCCTCAAGTACACAGCTTATCAAACCTGTCACACTGATCTGCTTAGATTCTGCTCTGGGTTTAGAGCTCATCTGGGCGTGAGAGTTGGGTTTATAGAAATGGATATAAATGACCTTTTTCATGGAAATACTTATATATATATATAAACCAAATAACATGTATTTTCAGAACTTTTAACCCAGTGTCCTGGTCATGTTGCCAGCCTGTATTCTGCTTCATTTTGGTGGGTTTTTCTTCTGTTTTTTCTCCAAAGAATCCATGTAAAATCTACTGCCAGAGTAAGTTTCCAACCTGAAAAGCCAGAAATTGAATAAATCCAAAATCCCTGTTGTAAAGGTACTTTTAGGTCAGGAGTGGGGCAGTTGCAGGTTGGGGTGGAGCAGCACAGGTCAGTGGTTCCACCCCGTTGGAGGCCCTGTGAAATGCTCCATTCACAAGCACCAAGCAAAGCTCAACTCCAGGAGCACCTGCATGGATCCTTTCCCATAAAATCCCAGGGCCTTAGTAGGTGGGTTTTTAAGTGCTCGGTGAGGTCCAGTTAACTGTCCCTGAGTTGTGACCTGCAGCTCCCTGCCCACCCACACGTCCCCATGGGATAATCCCCTCCATCCCCCAGGACAGGGACACGGGGAGGTTGTGACCTGGTGTAGGTGAGGAGATATTAATGGGCAGCTCGGGCCTTTCCGTTATGAAACCTGGCAGGCATCAGCCTTGAAAATGTAAGGAGATTTCAGTCTTGTGAATTTCCATGCTTTCTTACAATAATAAACTGTCAGAGACGGTCGGGAATTCTCCAGGAGCTGTTGGGCTTTGAAGCTGTTGCTGTGGCAGCCTGCAGGGTCCCAAGGAGATGGGAAATCCAAACTTCTCTCGTGTTTGCCCACAGCAGGAGCTGAGCTGACACTGCAGACAACGTTCCTTAATCTGCTGTAACTTGGTAAAATTGCAGTTGGTGCCTGCAATTTCCTTCTCGGTTTTCCTTTTCCAAAGTCGAGGGAAGACCATGTTTTGTAGTTCCAGTGAGGTTAGGGAGTTCTCCATTCTGGTGTGCCATGGTATATTTGATACAGAATCATGGAATGGTTTGGGTAGGAAGGGACCTTAAGGATCATCCCATTCCAAACCCCCTGCCATGGGCAGGGACACCTCCCACTGTCCCAGGCTGCTCCAAGCCCCGTCCAGCCTGGCCTTGGACACTGCCAGGGATCCAGGGGCAGTCACAGCTTCTCTGGGCACCCTGTGCCAGGGCCCCACCACCCTCCCAGCCAGGAATTCCTTCCCAATATCCTGTATAAATCTCTCCTCTTTTAGTTGAAAACCATCACCCCTTGTTCTGTCATTCACTTCTATCTCTGTCTTTTCTAAGCCCCCCTTAGGTACAGGCAGGACACACCTTCACCTTATATTTTTGGATGTCCATGACACTGCTGACCATTCCATTGACCCTCTGATCTGCACAGCAAGGGTTTGGTGTGGGTGAGAGTGGAATAAAACACAAGGGCTGTTCTGGAAGCATCTCCAGCCTTGCCAGAGGAGCTGTGGGGCAGCAGCCACGTTCTGCTCCTGCTGCTCTGGGCGTGGTGTGCCTGCAGTGAGTAACAGAAGGATCCTTCTTGTCTGACGTGTTGGACAACCTGTTACACCTTGGCTGAGAGACTTTGTGGAAGGCTTTTTAAAAAACAGCAGAAAGGTTGATTTTTAAAAAGGCCCCTAGAGATAAGCCCTTGCAAATGCCCTGTTTGTTCCACTCGTGGGCTGGGGAGGCTTTCCTGGTGGTTTGCTCTTGTGTAGTGGCAGCTGAGCTGGACTGCTGGAGCTCCCAGGAAGCTGGGGTGATGTGAATATGAAAAAACTTAAGTAAGAGCTGCTCGCAGTCTGGTGTCTCCAGCTACCCTTGTGCTACTGAGTTATGTGATGTTTGGTGACTTCTGGTAGTGCTGGGATGTTTTATTTTGGGAGATTTCCTCTTGCAGCCTTTGACCCAGGGCAAAAGTCCTCTCCCAGACACTGGTGGGTTCTGTTCCATGGACCAGGACCATTCTTGGATCCATTTGCATGTAGCAACCCTGGTGTAGAGAGCAGGATTTTATATGTGGGAATGTTCCTGGTCACTTTAACTCAACTGTGACATTGCAGCTCCTGGTGAGGAGCTCCTTCCCATTCCTTCCTGATGCAGGAAGGCATCTCAGGGAGGCCAGCAGTTGGCTTAGCAGCCTCTCATTAGTGGACAAGTGACATTTGGATAATGAAAGCTGCTTCTTCTCCTTGTTGCCATCAAAGAGTTCATTAATGTTCCTGCAGCTAGGGCAGGACGGGCACTGGAGGAGCTCCAGCCCTGAATGATGATTTCATAGTTCAAGACTTGACTGTTCTTGCTGCTCCTTGTATAATGTGTGTGCAGCTGAGTCTTTATGAATGTCAAATCATTAAAAAAGCTGTTTCTGGCCTATAGTATCCCAAAAGATGCAGGTTGGATAATGCTGGCAGAGGGTGGGTGTGGGGATGTGCTTTGACAAATAAAGCAGATGACAGGAGTCACAGTGGATCTGTATTGATTAGACAGAACAGTAGGAAGAATTCCTGAATTCTTAAACCCTCTATTTTTAGATGTAATTCGTCTGGGCTGAAGGCTTTCAGTTCCCTGAATTGTTCCAAAAATAAATATTTCAGAAGAGGATTAAACTTGAATGTGAAAGACAGTGTTTTTTATGCATCAGTGTTCATGGAAGGAGCTGGTCAGAAATCACTATTCTCCTTAAATTTGCATGCTCTGAATCCAAATTAGAGCTGCTTTCACCAAAACTACTCATCCACACGGGAGGCTCGAGGTGCTGGTGAGAATGCAACTGTGAGAGCTAATTTTAGCTAATTCAGTCCTGTGAGCAGCAGAGTCCTTCAGCTGTGAAAAGAGACACTTCGCTCTTGCTTAAATCACTTTCTTTTTTTATTGAGCTTCTGCTGAACAGGGACAGGCTTTGCTGATTCTCACCAAGGGCGATTTCTGCCTTGGGTTTTGGTGCTGGGTTTATTTTTGGTGTGAATCTGGATGTTAAGATTTTGTTTTGACGCTTCAGAAAGATCTTTGAATCTTTCTACACTTCGCTTGTGTCAGAGTCCTTCATCTCAGCCTTCCCTGGGTGTTTCCAGGCTCCTGTCACATGTGCTTTGTGTGTAACACGGTCTCTCCCACCCTTCCCACGTTCCTCTCTTGGGCACTAACAAACCAGAGGGCTCTGGCTTCTGGAACTTTCCTTCCCAGGTGAGTCCAGCCCTTGCTGCACTGCCCAGCCTTCCAGAACCCCTCAGGAAGGTCCTTGGCTGGTCCTTGACACTGGCACTGGCAGCCCGTGAGTCACTTCTCCAACTTCCCAGAGTCATTGCATGTCGTTTCTCTTTTTCAAATCGCTCCTGACATCCCAAAATCCGCGGTGCTACAAAAACAGCCCTGCTTGTGCAGCTGCTTATTTCCTGTCTGATTGTATGAACCTCACTGGGCTGTAACTTTGTCAGCCCGAATCGCTGCCGAAGACTCTTGTTTTAAAGTCTGTCCCCTCTCATAAGGATGAAATGTGGATGTTGCCAGGGAGTGTCTGCTTGCTTTGCAGTGGGAGACCTTCATTCTTCCATGTGCTACCTGGGACTGGGGAGGATCCTCTCCTTCTCCGAGCAGTAGGACTTGCGTGACTGCCGTGGAACTCTGCCTTGCTGTTCATGAATATTTCCCTGGAAAATTATTCACTCTTCAAGTGCAGTGGAGTTACATCCTGTGTTTTGAA
This sequence comes from Edolisoma coerulescens, assembly GCA_013397115.1. Classification (NCBI taxonomy): domain Eukaryota; kingdom Metazoa; phylum Chordata; class Aves; order Passeriformes; family Campephagidae; genus Edolisoma; species Edolisoma coerulescens. The sequence goes on along the minus strand of VWZW01002797.1, from coordinate 234,423 downwards.
GACTCTTTAAATTATTAGTCTAACTTAACTTCTCTTGGGAGAATCTCTACTCAAAAGCCTGGAGTTAAATTTAAAAGCAGTCTCTTTCAAATCCTAGAATCATTTGGGTCGGAAAAGATCTCCAAGGCCATCAAATCCAACCTGTGCCTGACCCCCATTTTGTCACCAGCCCAGAGCACTGAGTGTCTCGGCCAGGCCTTCCTGGGACACCTCCAGGGATGGGGACTCCAAACCTCCCTGGGCAGTTCCAATGCCTGAGCACCCTTTCCATGGGGAAATTCCTGCTGCTGTCCACCCTGCCCCTCCCCCGGCCCAGCCTGAGGCCGTTCCCTCTCCTCCTGTCCCTGTTCCCTGGGAGCAGAGCCCGACCCCCCCGGCTGCCCCCTCCTGTCAGGGAGTTGTGCAGAGCCACAAGGGCCCCCCTGAGCCTCCTTTGCTCCAGGCTGAGCCCCTTGCCCAGCTCCCTTATCAATTTCTTGTAGGATTTACTGTCAGCTTTATCCAAGATGCCTCATGCCAGTGTGGGAACAGGAATATGGTGCTGAACAAAAATTCATGGAGTATTTGGCAGTGGTGCCCATGAAGGAAAGAAGTCCATCATATATTTGTGAATAAACTCTTGGTTTAGGATCTTGATGAGTTCAGGAACAGGCAAGGAGACAACGTAGTGGGTTGTGGCCATAAAGGCAATTTTCCTTCTCCTGGAAGGTGTCCCTGCCCATGGCAGGCGTTGAAATGAGATCCTTAAGGTCCCTTCCACCCCAAACCATTCCATGGTTCTGAGATTCCTTGTCAGGTTGTTGTAGTTATTGCTGTTAGCGTTATCCCTCTGGGAAGAGCCAGGGATGGAAATCTGAGCTGCCCAATCTGGATTTCATGGCCACCGTGTATATTTAGCTCAGGGTTCACCAGCCTTTGCCTTTGGAGCTGCGGCATCCGACACCCTGGGACGGCTTTGCATGTGGAATGTTGGAGCTGGGATGGGCAACGCCCCTCTTGGCTTCTCCTGTCAAGTGATCTCCGTGCCCTGTGTTGGAGACGGGAGCTATTTAAAGGGAGCTGTTTACCCCGAGCTTTGGAAACCAAGTCTGAAGGGTGACAGAACAGGAAACTCGAAGGTTGAGGGGCTTTCTCTTGCAAGGCACGGGAAACAGTCGTGAATTTGGGATGGGAAAACAGAAAATGCTGCTTGTTTAGGGAATTTGAGGGAGCTGGTAAGGGCTTGTGATATGGGGAATGGCACATTCTTTCTGGTATGAACCCAATGGCACTGGATTGCATTCCAGCTGGCTGGAATAAGGGTGATAATCCAGAGCATTGCTCTGCTCCCTGTCTCTGGCATTGTGAACAGGGAGTGGAACAATCCCTGCTCACACAGAAAGTCCTGGATCATTGGAACTGGAGACTGCCCAGTGAGGATCATTTTGTGAGGTGCATGTGGGGAATCGCTCTCTTTCATCCTTTTTGGGTGGCTTACCAGGATAAGCTCTCTGCTTTTTTCTGGGACCAAGCAGAGCTGGGAGTTCACTCCATCCTCCAAAGGGCTGCCTCTGGAAACTGGTAGAGACAAAGTGATACTAAAAGTAGTGAGAACCTTCAAAATTACAAAAACCTGAGGGGAATTGTTAATGCTTGCCCCAAAATATGGATATGATTTTGGCACTCCTCGGAGTATGACTCCGTTGTGTGACAGATGGGGTGTGTTTGGTGAACTCTCAGGTGAGGGAGTGGGTGGCAACCTGGAAGTAGTCCGTGTGTTAATGGGGTGCAGGGGATTCAGTTTTTCTGGGAGGGGAATCTCTGAGGTTGGAGAAGCTGTTGGAATGTTCTGTACTAACAGGACGAGGAGCTCGGAAAGCAGAGGAGCTGAGGAACAGGAAGGACTGGTGCAGGATGTGGAACTGGATCTTACAGGGACAGCAAAGACGAGCAGTCTGCAGGCCAGGCAGTGCCTGATAGTGCAGGCAGGATCAGATGGGGAGTGGTGTAAATCAGTTCCCTGCTTTTCCGTGTCACCTGGGGGAAAACAGTGCTGGGGAGGAAGGAAGGTAGGAACTTGGAATCTGGGTCACAATGCATGGACAGGTATCTCTACACGTTAAAATAACTCTCAGAAGTATTTCTGCAAACTGGAGAACGGTCCTGGTTAATCACGGGCCACATGAGTTGGGGTTTGCTGGGTATATGGGTTTTTTCCTGCTGCTCAGCAAGGCTTCTGGAACAGTCGGAGTCTTCCTCAATTTATCGTGTGAGGGGACGGGGTGAAGTCTCTCAGATTAATTTAAGACCCAACACAGAAGAAATCTTTGCAGCAACACCTTCAATTTCAGCAAATCTGTCGATTTGGGGTAAGAAGCACAGATATTTAACATTTCTGCTTTTCATTGAGAACATCCCCTCACTTAAAGAGCAGCAGTTTTACAATGGGGGCAGTTAAGACCCCCACAGTACAGGAATTCTGCCCTTCAGGGGTTATTTAGAGAGCAACCAGAGGTGCAGCTTTACCAAAGGAAAAGTTGGTTTGCCCAGACCAAGAACCTGTGGTAGATTTTATCTCACAGTTACCAGGTTGACCCAGCACCGCCCCATTTGAAATGGAGCAGCACTAAAAAAGGAGCTCCTGCTTCTCATTTTCTTCACTTCTGCCCAAAAAGAGAGGGCTGAGGGTTGTTTTTCTTAACAAATAAGGTAAAGTTTTAGTGGTTTCTGTGCAAAGGGATTGGAATCTCGTGTGTGAGAGTGGATCACAGCAAGAGCTGTGGGATGGACTTGCAGGGAGCAGCCAGTCGGGCTGTGCCTTGGGCTGTGATGCCTTGGGAAGTGATGGGTGTCCTCCAGTGGGAAGGAGCTGCAGAGAAGGACCTGATGTCCCAATTTATCCCAGGGTGGCTCACCTGCAAGTAACCATGTGGAGAAAGGAGGTGTGGGTTTGTGGTGTGTGTCCCTCTGTGGGGAAGGGCAGCGTCGGTGTTACCGCAGGAGCTGACACTGAGCGCCTCGTGCAGCTCAATCCTGCACAGGATATTCCTCCATTCCTTAATTAATGTGGTACCTCCCCTTCCCAGCCCTTCTGAAGGGAGCAGGACTCTTCTGGAAGGTTTTTCTCACTCCTGAGTGCTTCACCGCTTTACTAAAGCTAAAATGACACTTTTCACCGGGCTGTTTCCTCATTCAGCTAAAAGCTCTGGCATTTTTACACAAAATCTCCATCTGTGGGGAGAGGAACGTGGATTAGTGTTTCTGTCTGACTGCTGAGCAGGTGCTGAGATGATATTTTCCTGTGAGATTGGCTGGATGACTTGCAGTGGTGGAGAACAAGCTGGACATTCATTTCTCCATGTGGATTGAAATACTTTAACTCCGAGGCTCAGTTTATGTTCTCTTCTTCAAGGGGGCTATAAGGAGTAATTATTGGGATAGAACCTTTTTTTTAACAGCTATGTTTGCTTCACAATTAAGAAACATAATCAACAGAATGTGAAATATTGGGTAGAAAAATTTGGAACACAACACCCGGGTGAGGAGATGGTTCCTGGTAAAGCTGGTGGGAACAGTTTCACTGGAATCGTGGCAAATGTAGGGAAAACAGCTGGAGCAGATAAAGGTGGGCTCGTGACTGGGACGTGGCTGTCACAGGTGGCTGGGCAGGTGTGACAGGGAGTGACTGGGGCCGTGTGAGCTCTTAAGCCATTCACTGAGCACCTGAAATGCTGCTTAGGGCAGTGATGTCCTGATCAGCCTGGATTAATTCAGCTTTAATGCTGTGTTTGAGGAAACCTATTAAGGTGTGTAATGAGGGAAAAGTCGCTCACAGTTTTCATGGAATATCCTAAACAGCTTGAGCAGGTGTTGATGGAAAACAGCGATCACAGGATGGTTGGAATGTGGGGGGACCTCTGGAGATCATCCAGTCCAACCCCTGCCCAGGCAGGGCCACCTGGAGCAGGTGACACAGGAACGTGTCCAGGTGGGTTTGGGATGTCTCCGGAGAGGGAGACTCCAGGCCCTGCCTGGGCAGCTGTTCCAGGGCTCTGCCCCTCCATGGGAAGAAGTTCTCCTGTTGAGGTGGAACTTGGTGTGTTTTGGTTTGTGGACATTGCTCCTCACCCTGTCACTGAACAGAATCTGGCACCATCCTTTTGGCACACAATTGGAGAGATTTGTGTGGATTGATGGGATCCCCTCGGAGCCTTCCCTTCTCCAGCCTGACCAGGCCCAGCCCCTGCAGTCTCTGCCCATCAGAGATGCTCCAGAGCCCTGAACATCTCTGGCCTCTGCTGGACCCTCTCCAGCAGCTCCTTGTCCTGCTGGTACTGAGGAGCTCAGAACTGGACATGAAATTCCAGTTGTGCCTAAGCAGGGCTGAGTAGAGGGGCTGGATCCCCTCCCTCGATCCTGATCCCAGCCACAGTGAGATTTTATTCCTGTTGAGAACACTGAGGAGAGCTGCCCAGATCACTGGAGAGAGACTGCAGCAAAATCTCCCAAGTTTCAGTTAATTCTGAGTAACACCACTCATATCCCAGCATCCCTAAATCCCGGCCATCCCAGGGCTCTGTAATCACACGCTTCCTTCTGCTTTGTGTCTTGCAGATCAGCAGTTTCTGAGGACTGAAGGACCTGCACAGGGAACACCTGCTTGTGAGGTAGGATCTGATTTTCTAATGACCCAACACTAAATCTCTAATTCAAAAGCAGAGGTTGGATCCAGCTGTGTGCACACAGAAACAGCCATGCTGGAAATCGCAGCGACCATCCAGAGATGTGAAATGGGAGTTCTGCCCCTGGGAACTTGTGTGGAGCAGACACGCCTGGAGTGCACTCACCTTTCCATTCTGTCCTGTTAAACCTTCTAATCACTGCTCTTTTTACATCCTTCCAGTTAGAATCCCTCCAGATAGAAACATAGAGAGGCTTGGGATGGAAGGGACTTTAAGGATCATCCAGTGCCACCCCTGCCACAGGCAGGGACACCTCCCACTGTCCCAGGCTGCTCCAAGCCCCGTCCAGCCTGGCCTTGGGCACTGCCAGGGATCCAGGGGCAGCCACAGCTTCTCTGGGCACCCTGTGCCAGGGCCTCACCGCCCTCCCAGCCAGGAATTCCTTCCCAATATCCCATCCATCCCTGCCCTCGGGCAGTGGGAAGCCATTCCCTGTGTCCTGTCCCTCCATGCCTTGTCCCCAGTCCCTCTCCAGCTCTCCTGGAGCCTCTTTAGGCCCTGGAAGGGGCTCTGAGCTCTCCCTGGATCCTTCCCTTCTCCAGGTGAACATCCCCAGCTCTCTCAAGGCTGGCTCCAGAGCTGAGGGGCTCCAGCCTTTCAGGTATTTATTAAAGTTTCAGATATTCCTGGGGTTCTGTTTGGGATAACAGGGCTGGTGTGGAACTCAAGGCTTGTCCTTTCTGGCCATTTGGACCTTCTTTCCTTGCCTTTTCTGCTGCACAGGGCTCACATCTTGTTTAACTTGGTCACTCAAATCTTCTTTTTATCAGAGTAAGAGGACTACAAAAGATTAAAATGGGTAAACTAGGGTAAGAAAAACAAGTCTGATTTGATTTGTTAGGAATTGGGAGCAGCGGATCATCCAAGTTTTTTATCCTGGCTGTCCTTTGGGAAGGCACAATAAAGCTCCAGTTCCACTGGAATCTGCCATCAGGTCTGCAGTCGGGATGTTTGAGGTGCAGGTGCTCACATGATGTGGTTTGGGGAAGGAATTACAATTTACTCCTGATTTTTATATGGACTGAGAGACCCAGGTGTCTTCTGCAGAGCAGTTTGGGATTGTTCTCAAATGCTGGTTATGTCTTTGAGTCCTGAGAGGAATATCTGTTGTTTCCCTCACTGTTTGATCCATCCATCTGCCTTTTCCTTTAAAAAAGGCCTGAGCTGCTACTGGCAGTGCTGGTACCTCCAGTGACCCTTGGCTGTGAGGAGTGCAGGGGAGTCATGTGGATGTAGCTCATACCACCTTGTTTTATAGCACCAGCTTTATCCACCATGATCTCCTGGAGCTGCCTGGAGGTGACAGGAGCCTTACAAGTCTCCTAGAACTTAGTTATGGGCTAAAACTGCTCCTCAGGTGCTTTTTTTGTTCAGTGTCCTTAGATGGCAGAGGCAGAGATTAACGTCAGAGGTGCAGAGCCCTTCGTTGGCAGTGGGGCTGATGCTCCTGTTGAGGGTGGGACTGGAAGAGGCTCCTGTGTCCCTGTTCAGGATGGGACTGGAAGATGCTCCCCGTTGATGAAGTGGCTGAAAGAAGCTCCATTGCTGCAGGGGCTGGGCCCAGGCTCCCTGGGGCATTCCCAGCTCCTGCTGTCGGTCCCGGGGCTGTGGCCACCGGCCAAACCATCTCTAAGTCGCCGTCTCAAAGCCACTTGAAGAGAAGCCAAGGAAGATGGCTTATCTCCCCTGGGTGGGATGGAGGGGGGGCCGTGCCCAGAGTGCCCCTTGTGCTTGATCCCGTGGCCTCAGTGGACTTGCAGAGGTCACAGGAGGTGGGGTGTCACCTCCTCCTCGGGGACAAGCTGGATGGGGAAGGTGACAGGAATGGGAGAGCTCTGTGTTTTCCTTCCTTCACCTGCCAGTCTTGAGTGGGTTTTATTTTTCCTCTTTTCTACCTCTCTTGGCTTGGACCAGTGTGGTCTGAAGGTCTGCTGGGCTCCTGGGATGTCTGGGCTCGATCTCAGACTTCATGGAATGTCTCCAGTTGGAAGCGACCCTTAGGGATCATCGAGTCCAATTCCCTGCTCCTCGCAGGACCACCTAAAACTAAACCCCATGACTGAGAGTGTTCTCCAGGCACCCCTTGAACCCTGACAGGTTGTGTTGTTCCTCCCACCACGTCTAAGGGGGTGACTTTGCCATTAGGATTTCCCTCCTTGCTTTTCTCCATTGTCCAAAACTGGGAGTTCCGGTGGAAGCTGCCTCCTGGAGTCCCAGCCATCCACGTACCTCTCCACATTTGTTGTTCTGTGATTTCAGGACATGGAAACCAACCAGGTGTTTCCCACAGGCTGCATTGAGCAGCCAAAGTGCTTCCTGGAGTAATTTATCCGGGAATATTTAATCCACGCTCACGGAGTGCGTGGGTGAATAAAGGCAGCTTCCTCCCCCACATCCTCGGGGAAGCTGGGAGAGCAGGCAGGAAGGAGGAGGCGTTGGTGGGAGTTGGGCACTGGCTGGTCCTGGTTGGGTGACCTGGCTGAGGAATACTTTGGGTTCTTCACAAACCTGAACCTGGTATCTCACATCATCCCTCAGAAATACCCGAGTTCTTCCTGCTTATTCCATTATGAGCTCCTCCAGCCAAGTGCAGGGGCATGTTTGGGCATCCCTCTTAAACTGCCTATGATTGTGGCACCTGGATCTTCAGTTGGTTCTTGTGTTGCTTCCACATGTACAGGTGGGGAGAAAACCCTTCTGAAAATGTTACCTGCTGGATAAATTTATATTTTGTTGGATAATGGCTGTGACTGGGAAGAAACACCCACAAACCCACGTCTTTAGGGTCAGTTTTATTGGGTGTGGGGCCCTGGCACAGGGTGCCCAGAGCAGCTGTGGCTGCCCCTGGATCCCTGGCAGTGCCCAAGGCCAGGCTGGATGGGGCTTGGAGCAGCCTGGGATAGTGGGAGGTGTCCCTGCCATGGCAGGGGTTTGGAATGGGATGAGATTTGAGGTTCCTTCCAACCCAAACCATTCCGGGATTTGAGGATTCTGGGTCACTTTGCCACTTAAGGTTTTACTTTCTTAAAGTGATGTGGGAAGAACCCTTAATTAAAATCAAAAGGGTTTTTTTTTTCAGTTCTACACTGAATAGTTATTTATTTAGTCCCCTCTTTTTCCCTTTCTGGAAGGGAATTGCTGTGTCCAAGGGCACCTCAGTGTGGCACTGGATGCTGCAGCCATACCTGTGATAAGAAAGTGAATCATTCCCTAAAGAAACCACCAGACTGTGCCTGATAACGCTGCAGGGACACCTGGAATGTCTTTTATTGCTCTTTCTTTCATGAAATCTCAGCTTTTGTTTTCTAAGCAAAGCCTTGTTTTCCAGCACCCTTGAATGTGTTTGTTATCTGGAGCACGGAAATATAAATACAATGGTGGTTGGGCTGCAGCAGCTCCTCCCTTCCTCCCCCTGCCTTCCTGCACTCGCTGGGGAAGGGGGAAGCTGTTCTTCTGCATTAATTCATTTCAGAAAGGACTGTTCTTCCCCCTGCCGCCACCCCATCAGCTTCCAAAGAGAGCAGAGACAATTCTCTCCTTGAGACCAAGAGCTGACACAAGGCCTCGTGCTGTGGCTCCTCTTGGCCTTTTCCCAGTCTCCTGCCTAACAGCACATCCCACTTTTTAACCAGATACACTTGAACTAAGACTGCATTCTTCTGCTTGCAACATTTGAGCACATTTCCTAGAAGAAAAACTTAAAAAATTGGAGCCTTCACCAACCTGAGCCTCCCAGCCTTAAGTTTGCAGCTGTTTTTGAGAGTTGCTGCCCAAGTGTGGCTGTGCTGGGTGTAGTTGGTCACTAGGAGCTAATGTTGGTTGATCTCTCAGTGGGCAGGAATTTTGTCATTAAAACCAGGTCAGGATAACAGGAAGGCTCCAATGTGGAATTTGTTCTTTTGCCTCGCTCGGGAGGAATTGGGCTCAGCTGTTGGATGTGAGCAGTCACTTGGCCTCGCTCTGTGCCTGTCATCTGCTTTTTTTACTGAGTCTGTCATGAACTTTGTATGGCACAACTTTCTGGGCAGAGCTATTTCTCTTCAGTTACCCAGGCCTTCCTTGCCTAACCTGCCACAGCAAATGCCATCAGTGTGTCTGTGCCACACTCAGGCTGCTCCCTTGTCACTGCTGAGGAGTTCAGTGATGCTCTTCTGGCCCTGGGCCAGCTGTGGGGCTGAAGCAGCTAAAGAAAAATCCCCGGGATCCTCTCTAAGAATAAACATCACGTGAGAGCAGGAGTGTCCCCCTGCCTGGGGAGAATTAAAGTGTCATGCTGGGAGGGAATAACAGCAGCAGCTTAAGGGCTGGGCTGGCATCCCTCTGGCTAAAGGGATAAGCTGCAAGGCCACAGGAGGGTCTGGCCTGGACCTTGAGCTTTCCTCATGCTGACGGTGACACGGTGCTTTCAGAGCGTGCTGGGTTTATCAATCAAGAGTCCGATACGTCCCCTTTTGACAGAGGTGGGAACGTTCCTGCTGAACCTGTGGTCTGGCAGAGTTCCCTCCAGCTGGGATCCTGCTGGATGTGCCATTGAACAGGCACTTTGCTGTTTCCAGGCACTTCTCTGTAGCTGTGTCTTTGGTGTCCCACCCCTGGGTGGCACGGGAGGTGCTGGGCTGGTGCAGGAGTGTGGTGATGCTGCCTCGTGGCTCCTGCTCTGCCACGGGCACCGAGGGGTGCTGAGCTAATTCAGCTTCCCAGGAATTCCCTCGCCAAGGGAGAAGGTCCCTCTGTGCTAACACTGCTGCTGGAGCCCTGAATTGCCCCCTAATCCCTCGGAGCATCCTGAGTTCTGCCCTGGGGAGGTTTGGGGTGACTCACTGGACCTTTCCCACCTCACACCCCGTTCTGAAGCTCAGTTATCATTCTCTCCGTCCTTGGGAGCTGTTCCCTTAGCACCGGGAGTGCCCCTCTCCCTTGGATCACAGGCAGGCAGTTTTTGCTTCCCAAGCTTCCAACAAATCCTTTCCTGAGCTGTTGTAGCCAAAGGGTTCAGCTCTGCCTGCAGAGGGGCCCGAGTGTGCTCAGCACTTTTAAAGCTAAAGGCTTCTACCTTGGTTTAAAAGGATTTCAGAGTTTTGCCTTTCTCACGTGTGTGTAGGCACAAATATCCCTGCTTAGAACTAATTCCTATTAACGTGGAATGTGTTTAATCTCCATTACATCTCTTGTGGAGTTGCCCCAAGATGAACAAAATCCATACATTGAATTGCCAAAGGTGGTGCAAAAAGGCCCTTTCTGAGCGTGTTCCAGTGGCACACCAGTGTGTGAAGGCAGACTGGGGTATCCCAAAGCTGGCCTTAATAGGGTGAGGAACAGGGGTATCCCAAAGCTGTCCTTAACAGTGTAAGGAACAGGGGCATCCCAAAGCTGTCCTTAACAAACAGGGCAAGNTGTGTGTAGGCACAAATATCCCTGCTTAGAACTAATTCCTATTAACATGGAATGTGTTTAATCTCCATTACATCTCTCGTGGAGTTGCCCCAAGATGAACAAAATCCATACATTGAATTGCCAAAGGTGGTGCAAAAAGGCCCTTTCTGAGCGTGTTCCAGTGGCACACCAGTGTGTGAAGGCAGACTGGGGTATCCCAAAGCTGGCCTTAATAGGGTGAGGAACAGGGGTATCCCAAAGCTGTCCTTAACAAACAGTGTAAGGAACAGGGGGATCCCAAAGCTGTCCTTAACAGGGTAAGGAGCAGGGGTATCCCAGAGCTATCCTTAACAGAGTCAGGAACAGGCTCCACAGCTTGGAGCCTTCCAGGTGTGTTCTGCTCCCACCCTCAATGTGCTTAGGGACTTCAATTCTCCATGAATTTCTGAGCAGCTGAGTGGCCTCCACAGAAAAAGAGGGAGTTTTGTTGCTGGCCTGAGAATCCCTGTGGATCAGGTGGGGAGGTGCTCGTGTGTGGGCACGTCCCTGTGGCGCAGTTCCCTGGCGTGGTTGCAGAGCTGGGCACTACCAGGGCGTTTGCTTTTCCTTGTTAACCATCTGCTTCCATAAGGCTTTGCTGTGGTTTCCAAACGGCAGCCCCTGACCTCTGCACCAGCCCAACGTGTCTGTTCCATTTCCAGCTTCCTCTGGGGGCATTTCTGGGAGTTTGCAAAAGCCACCATCCTCAGGGGCAGCTGAGGAGCCCATCGAGTCCCTCACTCGCTGTAGCCAAGGTCTCGCAGAATCTGCAAACAGCTAAAACTCATTTCTTGGTATAGAAATGCTTTGTTTCACTCTTCCAAAGCTTTTTGACCTTCTAGTCGTGTTTGAAAGCTTTGAAATATTGTTTTCTCTTGATAAATGCCCTTGAAAAAAGCATCGCCAGGTTTGCTGTTCCACTCCTCTGGAGCACCAAGCTGGTGCTGAGTTGCCATGAATGAAAACAATTCTCCAGTCAACTTTCTCACGTGGAAGCTTCCAGCCCTGTGTCCTGATGGGCAGGTTCTGGTGCTCTGCAATTATGTTGTCAAGAGAAGGGCTTATTTGAATTAAAAGTGAAGTAGCTGCTCTGATAGAGTCACTGACACAACTGGAATTGTTCTGTGCAGGGGAAGGAGTGGAGCCTGTGTGGAAGTGGAGTGGCTGGAAGCAGAGATGGTGTGTCCTGGCTGCCAAAGGAGCTGCTTCTCTTTCCATGGCTGTGGCTGCTGTGGTTGCTGCTCCCCGTGACCTGGGATGGTTCGTGCTCCTTGCCCAAATTTTATCTTGTTTTTTGGTGCACTGGTGAAGGTGCTGATTTGGGGCACTCAGAGTCAGTTTGCTTGCAGTGGATGGCATCCAGCCTGTCCTGTGGGCATCACAACCATGGAGTCGTTGAGGTTGGAAAAGACCTCCAAGATTGAGTCCATCCTGGTCCTGATTGCCAACTTAATTTCAGAATTCATCCTCTCTGGCCTTGCTTTCCCCCCTACGCTCTCAGATGTGCATATACACATATTATATATACATAAGGCAAAACTTTGAGTTGATGAAGGCACTGAGGGCCTGCACAGTGGTACTCAAACTATAATTAGGCTGGACTAAACCTCTGAATTTTTTTCTCACAGCATGACTTAAACTCATTCTCATCTCTAGGTTTGTCCTTCCAGCATTTGTGCTGCACAGTTTTCATCCCATGTTAGACGTTAACGCCCAAATTCTCGTGTGACAACAAAATCCATTATTCTGGGAGACGTGTACATAAGACAAACATGGAATAGGATGAATTTAGGGGAGCTGGCATGAGAGCTGAAGGACTGAGGTGAATTTTGTGGTGAAACTTCTCCCTTTTTGTGCACTCGGCTGTTGTGTCCAGGCTGTGGCAGTGAGATGATGCTGCAGGAAGAAGAATGAGGAGGTAAAGGTGAGAAGTGTCAGTGATGTGCCATCCTCCCCTTGCTTCCAGCAGAAGGATCTCTCTGGGCAGAGGCAGGCAGCCCTTGTGTTGAGGGTTTGCTCGGGGAGGGAGGTGGGATCCAGGCTCCTCCCTGGGCTGGGTGCTATTAAAGGAAAGCAGCTGACGGGAGCAGCTGCTTGGGCTGGGGCTCAGCCCAGCATCCTCCAGAGAAAGTGCTTTGCAAACAGCCCTTTCCTACCCTGCCCCCACTTCTCCTTCCCTGTGCCAGGAGCAAAGAGGAGGCTCTTTCCCCGTGATTGATGAAACTCTCCCTTTTTTGGTGCTGCCTCTCCCGGGAAGCGGCGCACGAAATCCCCTCTGCTGCCAGGCAGCGAGAGCCAGCAGCCAAGCTGGGTTCTGGGGAGCTGGGCTTTCAAAGCTGTGAAAGAATAGGTCATTTTGGAGCTAAAACTTGCAGGTGTGGGCAGAAGGTGGGCACAGTCTCTTTATTCCTTAGATAAATATTTATGATTTTTGGAGTCCTTTTTAGGTCTCTTACTTCAGTGCTTGTAGGCCTGTGCGCAGCTCGACGCTTGAGAGCCCCTCACAGTTATTATCTATGAACTCATCTTCCATGTGGCTGTTTTGAAGGCCAGCCAAGAGCATTAATCCCCACCTTCTAGAGTCCCTAATCCCTGCTGGGGCTTAGAGGAAAGTTATTCTTGTCCTCCCAGTGAAGCTGCTCTGGCAGAGCATCTCTCTCTGTAACTTAAGGCAAGTTTATTAATGTGACTTTTTTATCAGCTTGGAAAGGGTACAGCTCCGGATGGAGCAATCCAACTTGGACAGTCTTACCCTGTCCTGCTGAGTGCTTAATGGCACTGAAATTGCCCAAAGGGAGGGAATCGTGCAGGAGGTTGGTGTGCTCTTATCTCAGGCGTAATTACCAATAGTAAAACGCTCTTTGCAGGCACGAGGACGTGCCCCGGATCCTTTTTGGGAACGGGTGCAGCTGAAGTGGAGTCAGGGCTGGAATTGGGCTGCTGGGGTGAGTCTTTGCAGTTGTATCACTCTTCTTCTCCTCAGCCTGACGTTCCTAAAGCCTCTCAGCTCTGGTTTTTGTCCAGTTGTGGCTGTGCTGGCGTCCGGCCCTCTCCCTGCGTGAGCCTTCCCCTTCCCACCATCCCTCCTTACTCAAAGTCTGCTTTGGTTCCAGGAGCGCTTCTCTGAACGCTCCGGGCTGCTCCAGGTGGGCTCCCTTCCCTCTGCTGTCCTTCCAGGGATTTGGACAGGAGAGGGGTTTGAGCAATTTTGCCTTCAGTTCACTGCTGTCACTTTGGTGACAGCTCTGATGATCAGTCTGGTGTCACCTGGAGCCTTTGGGAGGTGGCTCGGGGCCCTGTCATGGAGCTGTGCTGCCTCTGCAGTGCTGCCTCTGCAGCCCTCCCTTCCACAGGGAAATTGCAAAACACCCCTCAGGCTTTTGGACAAGTGCAGAGCAATCACAGTGCAATTCCCAGGAATGTGGTAGGGTTGCTCTCTTGGCTGTCTGGAGTTTTCTGTCTCGAGTTCTGCGGGCAGAGTGGGGCTCTCCAAAGCCTGAGAGCAGCAGGAGCTGCCGTGGAGTGCCCTGATCAAACAGGCTCCTGCTTCGTGCCAGGAGCTCCTTCTGGAGCCCGTGCCTGGTGTCACCCCCTGAGGAAAGGCAGGTTCTACAGAGCTGATGTCCTCACCTGAGCTGAGGGGAACCTGAAGTAAGGCCAGAAGGGAACTGATGGAAAAACCTGCAGGTGAGAGTCTGAAATGAGAGTTTGCAGAGTTTTCAGTGCAGCTGAACATGGGGCTGAGCTGAGATCACACTGGGGGATCTGTGCCATGGAAATGCCGAGTTCCAGGGGCCTGGGAGCTGCTGGGGGGGTGGGCAGGCCCTGGCCCAGGGTGCCCAGAGCAGCTGTGGCTGCCCCTGGATCCCTGGCAGTGCCCAAGGCCAGGCTGGACGGGGCTTGGAGCAGCCTGGGACAGTGGGAGGTGTCCCTGCCCAGGGCAGGGGTGGCACTGGATGATCTTCAAGATCCCTCCAACCCAAACCATCCTGTGACACCATTCCATGGTACCAGGTGCCTGCACACGTGTGTGTGTGTATTTAGACACGCTCCAACAGGAATTCTCCCTGGTTCTCTTGCATTTGGATATTCCTTCTGCCTTGATCTTTGACAGAGATCTGGCTCCAGCTAATTATTTTTATTTTGCATAAGTGCAGAATGTATACTTTATTTTTGAACTGCTTATACTGAGTTGAAAATGATGTTAATAAGGGACGTGTAATATTCATGTTACCCGCCACTGGAGTTCCTCGAAGTCCTGAAGTACCAGTATTTACTTCTCTGTTCCCTTTCCTCTGCTGATGACAGCCCTGGCCACAGTGATCCCTTTGTGTAGAGACCTGGAACGTTCCATAATACCTGGGAATGATGGCATCAGTCCTGTCCAGGCAGCTGTGCTGTGAGAGAGGGAAATGTTTAGTGGAACGTGATGGAATGTGCAGGGCAGCTCCCACCCGTGCAGGTGATTCCTCCCCGGAATCCCGGCTGCGTGGGGCCGTGCTGCGGGTGTTTGGAAGGGAAAGCTTTGTGGGATGCACTGACAGCAGGATGGGAAGCAGCAGATGGCAGAGCCTTTGGCTGCTGGCAGGTTTTGGCCTGTGCCAGGGTCGCCAGACACCTCTCTCTGGTGAGATCGATTCCGGTGTGGAATTACAGCCAAGGTAAATGTTGGAGTGCCCCAATCCCTCAAGGACCACGCTCCCTGTAAGACGTGTCCTGGCTGGGGCAGAGGCTGTGTTTGGAGTGAGCAGTGCAGAGCACTGAACTCCTTTGAAGAGCTCACTGTAGGGCAGGTGCAAAGCTGAGAGGCTGCGGGGGCATCGGTCCATCCTGTCCGGCGTAAGGCTGGATTCCTTGGAAAACCTCCTCCTGGAGCAGGACCTCTGCCCTGGAGCAGCCCTGTCACCGTGGGGTTGTTCCAGCTGTAGGTGTGCATTATCCTGTCAGGGTTTGGGGTTGCCATAGTTCCTCCCACAGTCTTGCAGCTCCAGTGCAGCTTTTATGGGCGTTGGGAGCTTTTCCTTCGTGCAGTGCGTGGATTGTGTGACATTGCTGGGATGCACTCTGCAGGTTCACAGAATCTTTAAGGTTGAAAAAGACCCCTGGGATCATCGAGTCTAACCTTTGGCCAAACACCCCCATGTCACCTAACCCAGCTGAACTCAAGTAGCCTCGTGCCATCCTGGTTGCTGTTTCCCCCCCTGGATGCCCTTCTGATCCTGCACTTTCCTTTGAAGTTCCTTAACATTAAAGGAAAAAATGTTCCTTTTTTTGTTGAATCAAATACAGATAATTTTAGTGAATATAAAAAGAGCAGGTGGGAACTGCTGTAGTAAAGCTGGGAAATGCTGGCCTGGCAGCCTTCAGGCCACGTTCAGTTCTGGCTTTTGAGCTGGCAGTGAGTAGGAGCTCCACACGTGGAGAGAGGAGCTTGTTTTACAACTTGCCTTTGGCTAGGGTGGGATTTCTGCCTGGTTGTCCTTGGAGACTTCATCATCCCATGAAGTGTGAGCTCTTCAAGCCACGAGTGGCTGCAAGGCAGGAAGAAAATAGAAGTTGCCCCAAATCTCCAGAAATTGAGAGGATCTTTTTAACATTCCCAACAAGGCAGGAATGCTGGGAGACTGTCTGCTGCCTGGCTCTGCTAATTCACTGGCATCTGAATAATTGATGATGGGGAAGGCACGGCTCATTGGCTTTATCAGTGCTTTCCTAAGGGAAATGGAGCTGATGAAAATGTTTCTGATTATGGAGCAGAAATCATCATTAAGGACTCAGATGCAGCAAGTCGGGTTTATTTGCAGTACCAATAACAGCAAAAATAATGCTTGAAACAGAGAAATGGCTCATCCCCTAAGGAGTGAAGCCCTACAAACTGATGGATGCTCTTGGAAATGCTGAATAAACCCCAGAATTATGGAAAGACAAGACATCATTAAGTGGACAAACTGCACTTCAAATCCTTGACTTTGAAATTTTAAAGTTGTAACTCAGAAAAGCTGAAGTATGGCCTGAAAAAAGAACTGTCCCTGGTCAGCCAGAGCTTGGTTTGTCCCAGTGACTTTCCCTGTCACATCTCCACGGCCTCTCTGTGGCCCTTCCCGTGCTGCTCCAGCAGTTGCTCTTGGTTTATTGCAGGTCTGGCATTGCCAAGGCAGGGAATTCAGTCACCCAAATCCAGGATCTCCTGCACGCTCCCCCGAGGAGCCTCAGGCCTTCCCACTCTTGGAAGGCCAGGTGGGAGCAGCCGGCAGAGGCAGAGGCTGAGGGAGAGGCTGCTCCTGGCCCGAGAAGTGGAAGGAGGGAGATGCCAGACATGGAAGAGGAAGTGGCTGGGAGCAGACAGTGAGAGGAGGAAGCAATCGGGGCTGAAGTTCTGCCTTGGCTTTGGGATCCTGTTGAAACCTCATTAAACCCATCTGAAGTGAGAACGGAAAACTTCCTGCTCATTGTCTGGTGTGTGGCCATGACGGGACTGTGGAAGGGACCGGGAGCTGCGTGAAGCCTTCAGAGCTGTTTCATGGTTACAGGCCTGGAATCCCAGGCTGGTTTGGGTTGGAAAGAACCTTGAGGATCATCCACTGTCCCAGGCTGCTCCAAGCTCTCTCCAGCCTTGCCTTGGGCACTGCCAGGGATCCAGGGGCAGCCCCAGCTGCTCTGGGCACCCTGTGCCAGGGCCTCCCCACCCTCCCAGCCAGGAATTCCTTCCCAATATCCCATCCATCCCTGCCCTCTGGCACTGGGAAGCCATTCCCTGTGTCCTGTCCCTCCATCCCTTGTCCGAAGCCTGTTTCCAGCTCTCCTGGAGCCCCTTTAGGCCCTGGAAGGGGGAGTTTGGGCTTCCTGAGTGGAAATAGCTGTGCTGTCCTTGTGTTCCCTCGTGGAGGCAATTGTAGGAGCTGTTTTCCCTTTACTTGTGCATTTCTGGCTGGTTTTCTGGAGCAGCTTGGAGGCTCTAGGGCTGGCTGAATTTATTCTGAGTAATTCAAGTGAGCCAGAAGGCTCGGGGAGTTTGTGCTGAGAAGGGAAACAGCTCCACAAGTGCTTTGTCTGTTGTAGCAGTCCAAGCTTAAAATCATCAAATGCCCCAAATCTGCCCCCTCTGCACCCAAACCCGCTCTCTTTGTCCCCAAATCTGCCTGCTCTGGTCCTGCCTCATCCCCTGTCCCTCACACAGGAGGGCAGCAATCACTTAAGCCCTGTAAATAATAGCTGGAAAACCTCTTGCTGTATTTCTGGATTGCCTGAAGGAGACCGTGGCTCTGTGGCTCTCCCTGAAATCCTGATTTGCTGGAAGCCCAAACGTGCACTAGGAATGAGGAATATTTGATGTGCTGCCTCCCTGTCTGCTCTCCCAGGAGCTCCGAGGAAGCTGCCAGCTCACTCTGGTTTCAGCAGCACCTCCAAGCTGAAATTTGGTGTTTGATTTTGCTATGGAAATATCTGGAATCTCCTAATTAATCCTGGTTTGATGATGCCATGGGGTACTTGGGCTGGTCCAGCACATCTGGAGCATCCCAAAGAACTGGACACCCTCCCTCTGCCCGGGGGGTGGCACCTGCACATCAGGGAGTCCTTGGGGAACTGATTCCTGAATGGAATTCTGGAATCCAGGACACCCATTCTGAGGCTGGTTTTTCCAGCACTTGAGCTGAGAATGATTTTAAGTGTTGGAAAGATTTTATTAAAGATCTCTCCACTTCAATCTCTTTGCCTCTCAGAAGCTTCTGGTGATTTGTGGGATTTTCCTGTGACTCCAGAAGCAGCCACACAGCAGAGCTCTTGCTGTGTTTAACTTTAAAACAATAAATAAGTGAATCCCATTGGTTTAGGCTGTGCCAAAAAAATTACAAAAAATTCAGTTGGGTCATAGATTTTTGTGCCCAGCCATGGAATGTAGGGAATGTCAGCAACTCGATTGGCTGCTGTGTCCTCTCCTCTGCAAGGATGGATGCAGAAATCCTTCCCGTGCGTTCCAGGGCTCTGGGAAGGAGGATGACTTAGCAGATCTCTGCTCTCCTGTTTCCTCACGCCTCAGCAGCCACGGCCGAGTGCTCCCAACAGCTCCAGCTAAGAAAAGCAACCTGACTTAGCCAGGAGAAATGGGAATTATGACTGAGATGTCCCTGTTTCTTCCAGCCAGGCATTTCATTCGGGATGGAGTTAGGAGCTAATTTTAAAGGAGCAAGTGGATCTGATGGAATAATGGAGGTGGATCTGATGGAATAATGGAGGTGCTTCTCGTAAATCTGGGCATCAGAGTCTCCTTTACAGCAGCAGAAGTGAGGAAGTGTTACTGCTCTGTTCCTCCTGGAGGGAGCAGATTTCTGTTCCCTCTCTGGCAGGAAGGTTGCTGGGCCAGAGGCCGAGTCCAGCCCGTTTGGAGCAGGATGGAGCCGTGGATTGCTGCCAGGAGCCTGGCAGGGCTCTGGAGCGGGCTGGAATGCTGTGTCACTGTCACTGCAGGGCTGGAACTGGTACCTGGGGGTGCTCCTCTGGGAAAACCGTCACTCCCTCTGCCAGAAATCCCAGGGAAGTCAGGCAGTGTCCCACACTGAGTGTGATTCTGTTTGGACAGTACAGGCTTTTGAGTTTTGGGGTTTTTTTGGCAGCATCCCCATGCCCGCTCTCCTCTTTCTCTGCCTTCAGACAAGACACACAAAATCTGGGTCAGACTGATCATAACTTGAAATTCCAAGCCTGTGCGTGCCCGGAGGCAGGAACACAACAGAGCAGTCAGGGGAGCTGCAAAATGGAAAAGTTCAGGAAATAAATTCCACTCTTCCCTGGATGGGGAGCTGCAGGCTGTGGCTCCTGCAGGTTTTGATTTGCCTCCCTTTCCACGGGGTGGTGAGTGGGATGATGGCTCTGGGAAGTGGTTCCAGGGGGTCCCTTAAAGTAAAACCTGGGCAAGGAAGTTGCTGAAGAGAAGTTCTTGACGCCCTGAGAAGTTGTTGATGCCCCTGGATCCCTGGCAGTGTCCAGGGCCAGGCTGGACAGGGCTTGCAGCACCCTGGGACAGTGGGAGGTGTCCCTGCCCTTGGCAGGAGTGGCACTGGGTGGGCTTTAAGGTCCTTCCAACCCAAACAAACCCTTCTGGGACACTGCCAGGGATGGGGCAGCCACGACTGAAAACCAGTGAATAGTTGGAACTCTTGGGAACAGGGGGTCTGTGGTGTGGTAAGGAATTGAAATAACCCTGCTGGATCTTGCAGATTAGCTGAGGAGAGATGGATTTTATTTATCCCCACAAACAGGTTACTCACTGAGCACACAGAGATTGTGAGCGTGGAGAAGAACAGATGGGGCAAACCCTGAGTGTAACAGATCAGCTGTGCCTGGAACAGGAGAGATCTAAACTCCCCTCCTGTGTAAAAATAATGTGGGAGTTAAGGGAACATGAGTGATTTGCTTTGGGATAATTTGAAGATTCCCTGGAATGTGTAGCTACAGGAAACCCCTTCTCCTTGTCTGCAGTGCAGCTGTCCCTGTGGCACTGGCAGGGCTGTTCCCTGCTCTTTCCACACCTTTCCTGGGAGCAAACTCCTCCCTTGGTGTTGGCAGGGAGGGCTGGGCTCTCCTCCGAGGCTCTTTCTGGATACAAACCTGGAGTCAGGTTGGTGTCACCCACGGCTACTCCTCTCCCTCTGCTGATTTACCACCCACGAGGCCCTGGGCAGCTGTTCCACTGCTGAGGAATTGCTCAGAATCCCTGAATCCCTGAGGCTGGAAAAGCCCTCCCAGCCCACTGAGTCCACCTTGTACCCGATGCCCACCTTGTCCCCAGCGCAGAGCACTGAGTGCCACATCCAGGAATTCCTTGGACACCTCCAGGGATGGGCACTCCAAAGCTCCCTGGGCAGTTCCAGTGNGATGGATTTTATTTATCCCCACAAACAGGTTACTCACTGAGTACACAGAGATTGTGAGCGTGGAGAAGAACAGATGGGGCAAACCCTGAGTGTAACAGATCAGCTGTGCCTGGAACAGGAGAGATCTAAACTCCCCTCCTGTGTAAAAATAATGTGGGAGTTAAGGGAACATGAGTGATTTGCTTTGGGATAATTTGAAGATTCCCTGGAATGTGTAGCTACAGGAAACCCCTTCTCCTTGTCTGCAGTGCAGCTGTCCCTGTGGCACTGGCAGGGCTGTTCCGTGCTCCTTCCACACCTTTCCTGGGAGCAAACTCCTCCCTTGGTGTTGGCAGGGAGGGCTGGGCTCTCCTCCGAGGCTCTTTCTGGATACAAACCTGGAGTCAGGTTGGTGTCACCCACGGCTACTCCTCTCCCTCTGCTGATTTACCACCCACGAGGCCCTGGGCAGCTGTTCCACTGCTGAGGAATTGCTCAGAATCCCTGAATCCCTGAGGCTGGAAAAGCCCTCCCAGCCCACTGAGTCCACCTTGTACCCGATGCCCACCTTGTCCCCAGCGCAGAGCACTGAGTGCCACATCCAGGAATTCCTTGGACACCTCCAGGGATGGGCACTCCAAAGCTCCCTGGGCAGTTCCAGTGCCTGCCCACCCTTTCCAGGAAGGGATTTCAGTGCATTTTTAAACCTCTGCCTTCAGAAGCCTCAGTCACTCCTCAGTTTTTCCCTTTCATCCCAAGGTTAATGCCAGAATTCATCTTCCCTGTGCTCTGTTGATGTCGGATTTCCAGAGCTGTAGAGGCAGGGGATTAAGGTGCATCTTGCTGAGGATTCTTTAATGCTTCCCAGCCAGCCCTGTTCCATAGGAATGGAAATGGGGTAGGAAGCATCTGTCTCTCTAAGCTGCTCAACACACGAATGTGCTCCGGGATTTGCTTTCTACCCTTGGGCACAATCCCTGCAATATCCTCATTTTCCTTTTGCCTTAGTTAGCAGACAAGCCCTGGGAATCTGGGAATTGGTGTAGTTTGGCTACTGTAACCCTGGAGATGGAGAGGGAGGAGTTCCCAGGGGTGCTGTGGCTGTCCTTGGAGCCCACCTGGGCTGAGGAGGGATCCCTGCAGTTTGTGCCAGGTGCTCCTGCGTGTCTGAGGCACCAGTGCTGTGTTGGATGGCTTTTCTTAGTTACCCTGGTTTATTTTTATACAGCCTTTCTACATTCCCTATTTAGCTAAACATGGACAAGGAAATGTCCTGCTGATAAGGCTGCACAACCTCATTATTATTTTTCCCCAGAAAGTAGATCACTCCCGTGTCCTAGTTCCTCTGTAGGCCTGAAATAGCAGCACTGTCAGTGCCACACAACCCCCCAAATGCCATATATTTTATGGCAGCTATTCCATGGAGTGCAGCCGACTCCGTGTCAGGCTCTGCTCCCAGGGGACAGGGACAGGACAAGAGGGAACAGCTTCCAGCTGTGCCAGGGGAAGGTCAGGTTGGATATTGGGAAAATTCCTTCCCCAAAAGGCTTGTCGGGACCTGGCACAGCTGCCCAGGGCAGGGATGGAGTGGGCAGGGATGGAGTGGGCAGGGATGGAGTGGGCAGGGATGGAGTGGGCGGGGATGGAGTGCCCATCTCCCAGGCTGAGCCCTCTGTGGTGCCATCGGGACTCAAGGAAGTTTTGTTCAGCACCAAACTCCTGTTCCCACACTGGCATGAGGCATCTTGGATAAAGCTGACAGTAAATCCTGGGAGAAATGGATAAGGGAGCTGGGCAAGGGGCTCAGCCTGGAGCAAAGGGGGCTCAGGGGGGCCCTTGTGGCTCTGCACAACTCCCTGACAGGAGGGGGCAGCCGGGGGGGTCGGGCTCTGCTCCCAGGGAACAGGGACAGGAGGAGAGGGAACGGCCTCAGGCTGGGCCAGGGGAGGTTCAGGTTGGATATTGGGAAAACTCCTTCCCCAGAAGGGCTCTCCAGCCCTGGCACAGCTGCCCAGGGCAGGGGTGGAGTCCCCATTGCTGGGGGGATTTAAAAGCCGTGTGGATGTGGCACTTGGGGACATGGTCAGTGGTGGCCTTGGCAGTGCTGGGGGATGGCTGGACTCGATGGCCTCAGAGGCCTTTTCCCCCTCAGTCACTCTGTGCTCATGATGCAGCTTGTTGGGAAGTTTAAATATTGTTTTTCTTTCTGATGCTAAATGACATTTTCAGAAGAAGATGATGAAATGTTCATCGCTGCACACTGAGACTCACTGACCTAAAGCCATCAGTTCACTTTGAGCTGAAAGCAAAGGAGGACGTGGCTGAGAAATTGGCTCCTTCTGAGCCCCATTTGCTCCTTGAAGGAGACTGGTCAGTGCAGGGATAAAAATTCTGGAAGTGCCTTCCCTGGCTGATGCTCCCCACAGGGTAATGCAGCCAGATGTGTGCACATCTGCAGGATGCTTTGTCTTAAAATAGTCAGGAACTCTGAAAGAAACCTTTTTGAGAAGACTCTTTCACTTAAACGTAAATTTTTTTTTTTTTACTGAGCATAATTCATTCGGCTGTGACCCTGCACAGGGGATGAAGAGCTCCAAACTTTTCACCTCTGGGTTTCCAAGTGGTGATTCAGGGCCTTTATCTAAACCAGCAAGAACTGCAGTTGCTGCCTGAAGTGTGGTCTGCCTGCAAGCCTGACCTTTTATTGTTCAAAGAATAAAAAAGAAGAGCTTGAACTGAATTAGTTTCCATAATACACTTGCCTGGAAGGACAGAAACACCACTATCAGTGGGATACCATTGTTCCTAAGGAATGTGAGGCTGGAGCCTGTAGGTATGTGGTGGCCCTGTAGTGCTGACACAGAATTTCCTGGAGTTCAAGGAGTAGGAGCCTTTGTTTTTTGGGAACAAGAGGATCTGTGTTCTGCCACCCCATGGAAGGCAGCGACCCTGGGCTGCTGCACAGTGGCCACTTGGGTCACCCCTCATGACCCAGCACACACAAGGGTCCCTTGTGTTCCTTGGGCTGCAGCTCTGTGTCAGCAGCTCCCGATTTTCCTCAGGAGAGGCCGGAGCCCCTCTGCTCCAGAGCCAGGCTGGGAGAGCTGGGAATGTTCCCCTGGAGAAGGGAAAACTCCAGGAGAGCTGGAGCGGGACTGGGGACAAGGCCTTTCTGTGCATTCCAGCAGTTTGTGTTGGCTCTCGTTCCCAAGAATGACTTGAAGAGGCTGAAACGTGAAAAAGTGAAGAACTGGGGATGGGTGTGTGTTGTGCCAACCTGAAGGTTGCAGATGAGTCAGTTCAGGTGCATTTTCAGTTTGGTGCCAGGAATTAAATTGAACACAGAGGTGCAGATCGGGGAGGGATAACTGGTGATTACTTCTCCTCTGTTTCCAGTTCATGGCTGTGGATATAATGCCTACGTGTGCACTTTGCTGTATTTTTTTTCACATAAACATTATTAAAACGTCACTTTCCCTCCCAAATCCCAGGGCTGGAGGGGGTTTGCTGGGATTAGCAAGGTTTGCTGAGGACATGACCATGCTGCAGGACCCTCTGGGAGGGATCAGGAGCAGCACTGAAGTATACATCAGAGATTATGTAAAATCCTAATCTCCATAGGGGAGGCTGGGTGGAGCCAAGCCCAGCACTAAATTCTCTTGCGTCATTTATCTTTGTGCTGCTGAGGGGTGTAATTAACTCCAGATCTGGGGCAGGGCAGGAGTCAATGTCACACCATGGTTACCCTGGCCAGGTACTGGGCGTCGTTTTTTCCATCTTTTATTTAAGGTTCTGATAAAAGCTCCCACGAAATGTCACATCCACCAGCTAAACCCACTTTAGATGGTCCCGGTTTATTTCTGTTCTGCTGGGGGGGCTCAGAAACATCTGGGAATTACTGAGCACTAAACAAACCTTCCTCGTGGTGTGAAGGCACAGGGGGCACGAGTGGTCAGCCCCAGAGTGGGAGAAGTGAGGGGGTCTCTGCTGAAGTGTCCCTTTGTGTCCCCGCCCGCGGGCTGCAGGTGCAGAGGCGCTCAGGCATGGCTGACCTGGACCACAACCTCAGCCTGGCCGATGCTCTCACGGAGCCGCCCCACGACATCGAGGAGGAGGTGAAAAGGGACTTCATTGCCACGCTGGAGGCCGAGAAGTTCGATGACGTGGTTGGAGAGACAGTAGATAAGACAGACTACGTGCCGCTGCTGGATGACGACGACGATGCAAAACCTGGGAGCCAGGAGCCCAAAAGCAAAGGCCACGCGGACGGAATTCCCGTGGAGCGTAAGTGTCCCAAGCACCGGGCCAAAAACTGGCACTGAAACGCCAGGGAACACCTCTGCTCCCTGGGACACTGCTGGGACAGGGCTTTCTCTGCTGCTGGCCTCAGCCTGAACCATTTATTTCAAAAGCCAGGACTGAGATCGAGCCCTGTTTGTCCTTTTTGCCCTTTGGTCCTTCAGCCTGTGAAATAACCTCTCCCTGCTGGGCCCCAGGAGAGGCTGTGCTCTGCATTATATTTGGGGTTGGGTGGTTTTGGGGCTCTCAGAGAAAGCACTGACCAAATTTTGTGGCTGCCATGCTCCACAAACGGTGTCCCAAAAAAGCAGAGTTGTGCAAGGAGCCACCACTCGGGGATGGCAAATCCAAGGAATGAAGGTGGATGATGAGCTGCTGCTGGTGAGGTCAGCACATGGGGATCTTCATCATCTGCCTGGGAGCTTCACTGCCAGATGTTTGACAGCTAAATCCCATGTTTCTGATCCAAGGCTTTATTTGCTTCGGTTTCTGGTTGTTTTTCCAGAAAAACATTTGCCTGGATGTGCTGGTTGTGTGCATGGGTACCAAAATGTGCTGCTGTCTCTGCTGATGATGAACACTTTCCAGCCCAGCTGATGTTTAGAATCGTGGAATCATTAAGGTTGGAAAAGATCTTTGAGCTCATCAGATCCAACCATCCCCCAGCACTGCCAAGGCCACCTGTGACCATGTCCCCAAGTGTTGCATCCACACAGATTTAAATCCCTCCAGCAATGGGGGCTCCACCCCTGCCCTGGGCAGCTGTGCCAGGGCTGGACAGCCCTTTCCAGGAGGAATATCCAATAATATGTCTAATAATATCCAATATCCAACTAAATCTCCCCTGGCCCAGCCTGAGGCCGTTCCCTTTCCTCCTGTCCTTGTTCCCTGGGAGCAGAGCCCGACCCCCCCGGCTGCCCCTTCCTGTCAGGGACTTGTGCAGAGCCACAAGGGCCCCCCTGAGCCCCCTTTGCTCCAGGCTGAGCCCCTTGCCCAGCTCGGTTCCCGGCCCTGGACACGCTCCAGCCCCTCCAGGTCTGTCCTGGACCTGGGGACCCCAGAACTGCCCCAGCACTTTGAGGTGGAACCTCGCCAGTTTATTCATGTTAAGAACTTTATCAAGAATTCCTTAGGAAAAGGAGAGTTTTAAGCAGATGCTTCCCGGTATGAGAGGGAACAGAGTAAGATTTGGGGGTCATCCAACAGGTTTCTTTCCCAGTGAGCAATTTAAATTATTGCTCCCTTTGCCTGCGTGCTGTTCCCTCCCTGCCCAAGTGGGAATTGTCACCTGGGACCAGGAGTGCCCTGATGATTTTATTTGTTTTGTGGCCTTGATCTGTGCTGTGTAGAAGAGGAGAACCTTTGGTAACCTGGTGACTTCCTTCAGAAGAAAGTTGGGGTTTTTTTGCCTTAGTCCTGCTGCTCATCAGTGTTGAGGAAGGTGGGATGTGATTCCTGAGAATAAACAGAACCTCCAGAACCACAGCATGGGGAATTCTGGTCTGTTTAAGGCATTTATTTGCTTTGTTTAGAAGTGCATCGGGTGCCTTGTAGTACAGAAGATGTAACTTGGAATTTCCCATGCTGACACAGTTATTAAATGGTACCAGATGAGCAGGAAGGATGGGAATGGGCAAAGAGATTATTATAAAACTTGGAACTTTGGGCAGTTCAGATATGTATTATTTATTTCACTATAGGTGGTTGATATTTTAGCATTGCAGAAGTGGCTGAAGCAGGGAAACACAAGGGCTTGTTAACACTCTGTGTATGATGTGAGGATATTTTAAAGCAATCCTTTGTTGTAGAAGCTGCAGATCCAAAACCATCTCAGCACAAGGTTTTCTCAGTGCTAAAATCATGACACAATATTGGTTTAAAGTCCCTTAAGTGTGTCCTCCCAGCCATTTATCCCTGGACATTGCCATCCCAGCTCATTGTTTCCCATAACTTGGGGATCTTGGAGTGGGGGTAACTTGGAGGCCTTTTGGGTTTGCTCAGTAATTAAAGCTCTCTGTGAGAGAAAGGCTGGGTCCTGTGTGCAGAGCTCAGGCAGAAACACTGGGGGGGAAGAAGTGGAATTTCAGGAGGAATTCCTTCATGGAAAGGGTTGTTAAACACTGGAAGGGGCTGCCCAGGGGGGTTTGGAGTCCCCATCCCTGGAGGTGTCCAAGGAACACCTGGATGTGGCACTCAGTGCTCTGGGCAGGGGACAAGGTGGGGATTTGAGCACAGGCTGGACTTGATGGTCTGGGAGGGCTTTTCCACCCTCAGTAATTCAGGGATTCTGGGATCTCTTGGCTTTTCCAACCCCTCCTCTCCCCTCTCTGCATACCCCATCACTGGGCTGCTCGACCAGAGCTCGTTTCCCTCCTACGTGGCAAGGGGGGGATGCAGTTTCTTGTTCTTGCTTTGGAGGTCGGTTTTTCCCTTTTTTGGGAGAGCTGGAGAGCAGTCAGGAGCATTATCTGAATCTCTGGCAAGATGCAGACGAGCCCCTGCGTGAAGAGATGGAGAAGCTGCCCTGAGTGGAGCTGTTCAGCTTTCCCACCTTGTGCCAGCAGGGAAGGACTGGAGCCCAGACAGGGTCAGTTTAACAGAGCAGGCCTGGGATTTGGTCCTGGAATGCTTTCATTTCTCTTACCTGTTCTTCCCTGAAGTGCTGAGGATCCCTGTTTCTCCCAGGAGATTTATTTAATGTTTATTACTGTTTAAAAAGATGGCAAAGCTGAATGTGCTTCATTTATTGAGACTCCAGAGTAAATGAGCCCTGGGTGAGATTTACAGGGTCCTAAGGGGGTTTTGGCATTGCAGTTCCATGTTTGAGTGTAACTCCCAAGTTTTTGGGGAACAGCAGCAAGAGTTCCACGTCCCTGGCTCCAGACAGCCTGGTTTTCCTGAGGGAGAGGAGCAGCCTGCAGAGCTCAGGCTTTTCAGGCTCCACTTGTTCATTTATTTATCTTAAAAGGCACAAATGTGTTCTGACATCACGGTCTGTGCTCCTGAGACTGTCTTTCCCCAGTCAGAAGAGGTTTAATCCTCCATCCTGTCAGGCTTTAGCTGCTCCAGCTCTGCTCCAGGGTTTTCTTTCACTTTTTTCCTAAACCCAGGAGCCAGATTAGGCGTTGGGCTGGGCCCCAGCATGGGGCTGGGTGAGCACAGAGGGCTGGAGAAGAGGAGGGACATGTGATGAGCAGTCATTTGGTCACCTACAAATCTGCCCTAGAATAAAGCTTTAATAATGGTTAACTTCTAAAATACCAGGGAGAAAGGGGTTTACTCTTCCTCGCACCTGGCTGGACATGGTAATTTGGCAAATTCTGGGATAATCCTCTTAGGACCTTGTGGGCCTTACATAACCCCAAGGGATTGCTTGGGGTGTGTGCTGCCTGCTTGCAGCTGGCTTTCCCTAGCAATTCCAGGGCTTTCAGGATACTCTGGGGCTTCCTGGAGGCTGCAGCAGCAGCACTTCCATTTGGGTGCTCGGGTGAGGGGGTAGGCAGGTGTGAAGGGAGGGATTTTGGGTGGGAGCACGTTCCAAGGGAAAGGAAAGCACTGGGGTTTCATGAGTTGCAGCAGAGCCCCTGGGGAATGTTTCAGTGGAAGTGAGGACCAGAATTGTCTCTGCAGTGATGGTTACTGGTGAGGAATTGTGTTACTGGTGAGGAGCTGAGAACACAGATGCAGGGCAGGTCTGTGCTGATGGGATGGGGCCTCGTGCTCAGTCCCTGTGTTTTGCATTCTCGCACTGTTCACAAGTTACTTGGTGAGTTTTAACCTTGAATCCAGGTTTTTTGGGGGGAATTGTCCTGATATGGGCTGGGATGGAGTTAATTTTCTCCGTGGTGGCTGGGACAGTGCTGTGTTTGGAACTGGGTGTGAGAATAGTGTTGGTAACACACCATGGTTTGGTTGTTCCTGAGCCCTGCCCGCTCTGGATCAAGGACTTTTTGGTTTCCCAGGCTCTGGCAGGGAGCAGGAGCCAGGAAGGTGGGGGCATGGCCAGGAGAGCTGAGCCCACCTGGCCAGAGGGAAATCCCACAGCACAGAGCATCGTGCCCAGTATAAACTGGGACAGTTGGCCGGGAGCTGCCAGTCACTGCTGGGGATGGGCTGGACACTGGTCAGTGCCTGGTGACCCAGGGAACTGGGCATCACTGGTTCCTCTTGGGTTTTATTCGTAGAATCACAGAATTGTTGAGCTTGGAAAAGGCCTCTGAGTCCATCGAGTCCAACCATTCCCCCAGCACTGCCAAGGCCACCCCTGCCCATGTCCCCAAGTGCCACATCCACACAGCTTTTAAATCCCCCCAGCAATGGGGACTCCACCCCTGCCCTGGGCAGCTGTGCCAGGGCTGGGCAGCCCTTCTGGGGAAGGAATTTTCCCAATATCCACCCTGAGCCTCCCCTGGCCCAGCCTGAGGCCGTTCCCTCTCCTCCTGTCCCTGTTCCCTGGGAGCAGAGCCCGCCCCCCCCGGCTGCCCCCTCCTGTCAGGGACTTGTGCAGAGCCACAAGGGCCCCCCTGAGCCCCCTTTGCTCCAGGCTAAACAATTCCTCTCTCTCTTTTCGTTCTTATCATTCTATTACTTTATTTTATTTCATTTATTAAGCTGTCCTGGAGCCATGGCATTTATTTCCCTGCACTCCCCTCCCCACGGGGCCGGGGTGGCTCCGTGGGGCCCCATTCCCATGGGATTAAACCCTGCCGGGCCCAAACCCTGCCCAGGGGAGGGATGGGGTCCCGTCGATGGAATCGGTCCCGGCGGTGGCTCTGGGAGCAGAGGTGTCACCACGAGGTGGCTCTGCTGGCCGGACACTGCTGCCCTCCCTCCCTGCAGCTCCACAGCTGAAACCCGAGGCCAAAACCACGTTTCCTTTTGCTTTTCCCTCCCTTCCCACACGAGGAATTAGTGCCTTTCTTGCAGCAGGATTTGCTTTAGCCAAAGGGAATTTAGACACTTGGTCACCTATGGAAGTGGAGAGGGAGAATGTTCCACGTACCCCAGAGTTTCAGAGGGATGGAAGATAAATCAGCAGATGATGATATTTGCATTTTGTCTTAGATGAGACATTAAACTTTTCACTCTCAAAGTCTGTCCAGCCCCATTCCTGCCCCACAGTTGTTACATCAGAGAATCCCAGACTCTTTTGGGCTGGAAGAGACCTTAAATCTCATCCAGTGCCACCCCTGCCATGGGCAGGGCCACCTTCCACTGTCCCAGGCTGCTCCAAGCCCCAATGTCCAGCCTGGCCTTGGGCACTGCCAGGGATCCAGGGGCAGCCACAGCTGCTCTGGGAATTCCAGCCCAGACCCTCCCCACCCTCCCAGCCAGGAATTCCTTCCCAATATCCCATCTCTCCCTGCCCTCTGGCAGTGGGAAGCCATTCCCTGTGTCCTGTCCCTCCATGCCTTGTCCCCAGTCCCTCTCCAGCTCTCCTGGAGCCCCTTCAGGCCCTGCAAGGGGCTCTGAGCTCTCCCTGGAGCCTTCCCTTCTCCAGGGGAACACCCCCAGCTCTCTCAGGGTGGCTCCAGAGCAGAGGGGCTCCAGCCCTGGAGCAGCTCCATGGATTCCTCTGGACTCTCTGCAGCAGCTCCAGGTCCCTGTGCTGCTGGCCCCGGGGCTGGGGCAGCTCTGCAGGTGATTTTGAGGCAGAATATTTAAATGAATGAATAGAAGGAGATGAAGCTCCTTGTTTAAGAGTCACCAGCTGGTTCAGGCTCTGTCCATCAGCGTTTTTGTTCCCATTTCCCTCTCCAGTGGCAGCGTTTGACCCCGTGGGATAAAACCTGCACAAGGACTCCTGTCCCCCGCCACCCACCCCAGCTGGGCTGCCCAGAGCCCTCTCTGCCCTCAGGTGTGCCATCCCTGCTGGGCAGCAGGCTGCAGGTGCTGTGGTGGGGACGTGCTGGCTGTGGTGGTGTCCCCTGTGTGCTGCTGGGTCCCTCTGGGATTAGGGGGTTGTGCTGGCACTGCCCATTTGCTCCAGATTATCGGTTTAGCGAGTGCTGCCTTAAATTTGTTTATGTAAAAACAATCCTTTGATCCACGAGCCAGATGCAAATACTATCTTGTGATTCTGCTGAGGATTAGGTAGTTACAACATCTTGACATGGTTTTGGGTTTATGCAATTTAGAATATGAGGGGAGGAGCCCTGGCCCTGGGCAGGTTGCTGGGTGCTTTCACACTGGGGCTGCAGCAAACCGAACTCAGATTGATTTGCTCCAGAGGCACTGACCTTCAGAGACTTAAAAATAACAACCACTCGTGCTGGCTGGGGTTGGTGTGATTTGACCTGATTTTTCTGGAAGCTTGTCTTCCCAAAAAGCTGAAACTGTAACGGGAACCATTTTACCTGCTCGCCGTCCTTCCCAGGAAGGGCCCAAGGAGAGCCATGGCATTTCTGATCCTTCTGCTCCTTTGGAGAGGCTCAGCCACTTTTGTGGTCGAGTCCTAGTTTAATGCATCAATAATGGTGGTGGCATCAGAGTCACAGAGTCACTGAGGTTGGAAAAGCCCTCCAAGGTCACCGAGTCCAAGCTGTGCCCAATCCCCCCTTGTCCCCAGCCCAGAGCACTGAGCACCACAGCCAGGCCTTCCTGGGACATCTCCAGGGATGGGGACTCCAAACCTCCCTGGGCAGTCCCTTTCCAATCCCTTTCCTTGGGGAAATTCCTCCTGATGTCCAGAACATCAGGACCAGGCTGTGAAACATCCCAGCAGCTCGACTGCCTGTACAAGGTGTAAGAAGCAGCTCTGAATGAAATGAAAGCAGGATGTGATCGTGGAGGGAATCTTGGGGCTGTCCCCTGCAGGGCCAGGAGCTGGACCTGGATGATCCTTGTGGGTTCCTTCCCACTCAGAAGATTCCATGATTCTGTAGGATTTAAGAAAACTCGTAGCTCCTGCAGCTGGGCTGAGCTCCCTCCCTGTTACCTGGGGGGTTCAGCAGGGGCTGTGCAGCTCCTGCATGGAATTCCTCAGGGATCTCATTGCAAGACCCCATTACTCCTCGTGTACCTCTGGGCAGCTGTGACTCAATGCTGTATAAACCACACTGCCCCTGATTTCTCCCTGCCTGACCTGCTCAGGGAATCCAGGGACTGCTGGGACCTCTCCCAGTTGCTGCTTCAGACCATTCCCCTGTTCCAGTAGACACCAGCCCTCGTGCAGCCTGGCAGCAGGAGCTGGTGTGTGGGACTGCTGAGGAGCAGGTCCAGGGATCCCTGTAGTGTTTCCAGCTCCTCCAGGAGGATATAGGTGTGTGTTTGTCTATAAACTGGCAAAAACCACCCAGATGAGCCACTGATGCAGCTGGAAAGACTTTTCCTTTTGCTTTGCTGAGGGCTGGGTTCAGCCCTGAAGTGCTGTGTCTGAAGGACCCTGGTAATGTGGCTCTGTTATAAAACTGGGGCTGAGGAAGGGCCAGCAGCAGCTCCAGGTGACTGAGTGTGTGTCTCTTCGGGAGAGACTTTTATTATTTATAAAATGAGCATTTCCTCACTGTCAGCAGAACAGAGGGACCGGGGAGGATCTGCTGTCAGAGCTGGTGCTGCTTGTTCTGCTTCACTAGAACTGCTCGGGGTCATAAAGTCACAGAATCCAGACTGGTTTGGGTTGGAAGGAACCTTGAGGATCATCCAGTGCCACCCCTGCCATGGGCAGGGACACCTCCCACTGTCCCAGGGTGCTCCCAGCCCCAATGTCCAGCCTGGCCTTGGGCACTGCCAGGGATCCAGGGGCAGCCACAGCTGCTCTGGGCACCCTGTGCCAGGGCCTGCCCACCCTCATTGTAAAAACTCCTTCCTTTTATCTAATCTAAATGGACCCTCCTGCGGCTTCAAATTGTTCCCCCTTATCCACTGCTGCCAAGTTTCCCAAGTTCAGTGTGTAAATCCTGGTGCTGGTTAAAATTTCAGCTGCCAATCTCCCAACAAGATGGACTAAATTTCACAGTGATGAGGATTTGCTGTGCTGGTTTTTGGAACTGATGATGTTCCAGCCTGACCACCCTCCTCTGAATCTCCCCTGATCCCTGCTTTAGCAATGTGTTGTGTTTCAGGAGGAATTCCTTCCTGGAAAGGGAGGTAGGGCCTTGGCAGAGACTGCCCAGGGAGGTTTGCAGTCCCCATCCCTGGAGGTGTCCAAGGAATGCCTGGACATGGCACTCAGAGCTCTGGGCTGGGGACAAGGTGGGGATCAGGCACAGGGTGGGCTCAGTGACCTTGGAGGGCTTTTCCAACCTCAGTGATCCTGGGATTCTGTGAGCGTGCTCTCGAGGCTGGAATGGATTATTTCTTCTGTTAGCTTCAGGATCACCACCTGGGTGACAAGGTGGGAATCGATCAAAGCTTGGAGCTCTTCTCCAACCTCAATGATTCTACGATTTCACAGCGTTGTTTTTAAGGTCTGGATTAAGATTAATTCCATCCAGTGTTAACCCTTCCTTTGATTTCTTGCAGATTCTTCAGCTTCTGGGCCGATGGTGGTGGAGAACGGCGACCACGGGCTGCAGGACCATCGCCCAGGTACGTCCTGCGTGCCAGGGAGCTCAGCCTGCCCTGTTTGTCCCTCAGCAGCAGGGCTGCACCGCGGCCAAATGCATCTGCTTTGGGGTCCTCACTCCTCCCGGGGGGTGGGGTTGGGTTTGAGGAGAATTTTACCTCATGAAAATGAGGTTTTCAAAAATTTGCAACAAAATAGATCTTCCTTTTCTTTGGAGTTACCTTTGGATAAAACCTTGTTCTGAGGATGTCCTGTTCTTTATCCGTGGTCAGTGCTGGGGAGGCAGGTAATAAAAATGGCTTTGTAAAGAGTCCATAATATCCACAGGTGAACTGTCCCCTGTCCTGTGACTTCCCCTGCTCCCTGAGACCCACAGTGATGTTTTCCCCCATCCTTTGGAGCAGTTTTTACTCACTGCCGTGACCCACCTGTGTCCTTCCCCCCCAACCTCCCCTTCCATGGACACGTCCCCACACCTGCTCCAGCAGTGGCATAGGTGACATCGAGCCTTTGGAACCTTCTTCCATAGCATCAGGATAGTTTTGACTGCCAGAAGCTTGTGATTGAACTGGATCAATGTTTCAGACTTGTGCAGAACCTGGAAAAGAATTGACCTTTCCAGTCAGGCTGAAGTGCTGAGGTTGGTCTTCTCTTAGTCAGAGTTCATGGTGAACGCTGCTTCCCTTCCCCTTGAGGCTTTCTGGCTGGGAATTGGGGTTCCTACCAAATTCCAGCCCATCTCTTCCCTTCTGTTGTGAGGACTTTGGCTGTGGGACCTCTCTTTTCTTGAGGATGGAATATTCCAGAGTCAGTTGTCACGGATAAGAACTCTTTATTTGGTCTCCCTTGTGATGATCTCCAGCTCCAGATCATTCCTAAGTTTGTCTGGATGCTCCCAGGGTTATCATCCCTCCTAATCCATAGGTGCAGCCCCAAGGAAAAAACCAGTTCAGGAAATAACAATGAACATTTGGGAGATGGGGATGAATTAAAACACTTCTTTGCCATAATTCTCTTTAGGATTTTAGAGTTTGGTTTAGAGAGTGAGTGAGTTTCATGTCCTTAGTGAGGATGGGAATAGAAAAATTGATCTTTGTGCTTCATTTGCTGTTGGAAATCTGGTCAAAAGGGAGTTGTGCATCTTTTCTAATTTACTATAAAGAACGCTGCTGAACCTTCCTAAGGATCTTCCTCCCTCTTTTTTAATACTTAATAACTAAAGGAGACAGAAGTACCATCAGATTTATGGTCTGAATAATTAAAGGCATCAGGATTTTTGTATTGAACTTCTTGCTTGTGTTTAAAAAAATCTTTGTTATTTGCTTCACTCTTGCTTTGTGGAGGTTTAACTCTTCACACTAAATGTTAACAACTTTGATCAAAGATACTTTTATGTGTCTGGGGCTTTTTAATTTATTAATACGTTCCCTCTTTGTGAGGCAGAGTTGATATTTTTCTCTTGTTCAAATCTGTCGAAAAGTGACATCAAAGTGGCAGAGCAGCGTGTCAGGATGAGGAGCCGTGGCCATCACGTTAATTAGGTTTGCCAGAGTAACAGAAGATTTATGTGACACAATTCCTTCACGGCCTCTTTCCCCTACCCCCTTCTTTGTGGAATACTTGCAATATCCCTGGTTCCCCGTGGGAGAGAAGGGAGAAATTCTGCATTTCCATCAGGCACTGGAGGGGTCTCAGAGCTGTGGGAGCCCCTGGACCAGGGGCTGGCCTTGAGCAGTGCCTGGTTCCACGTTTAAGAGGTGCTGCTGCCTAAAGCCTGGACCTCTGGCTCTGAACCACCTCCAGTTTTGGGGGATTTGTTTTCAGCAGGATCCATTCCCCGTGTCTGAAAGCTGAAATGGTTCTTAGGGACATGGAATGTGAGCCCAGAGCAGAGAAATGGAGCAGCCAAGAGAGGACTGAGGAAGGTGATGCTCAAGCAAACCAGCTCTTTGCTACAAAAACCAATGTTAAAAGCTACAGAGAGAGCTTTAAAAAGCAGAGTTGGGTTTAAGGGGATTCTGAAACAGACTCCAAGGAAAAGGGGTAGTTCAGCTATTTGCAAATCCAAATGTGGCTCTCTCCAGGCTGGAGCACAGGAAGCACTGCTGGATGGTTTTCTTCACTCATCAGATAGAACAAGGTGATGACTGACGTTGTTTTATTCCGTGCAGCGTTATCTGTGTGTGAGGTGTGTCAGCAGAGGGGGGGATTGGTCAGGGCTGAGCCCCTGGCCCTGCTGGCAGCCTGTGCAGCAGTGCCCCCTCCCAGACCCTCAGTGCAGCAGATGGCAGGGACCCAAACCTCTCCAGCTCGGGGCTAAATCCCCCATCAAATGCTGAATTATTTTCATTTGTCAGGGCTGTGTTTAGGCCAGGATTTCGAGCAGGGAGACCCCGGCAGCTCCTGCAAGGGGCTCAGTCCTTGGCAGTGCTGAGCCCCATGTGACCCCTGCTGCCTGGCCCTGTGGGGTTTGTTTCTGGGAACTGGGGAGCTGCAGAGGGGAGCTCTGGCTTTGGGCGCTCGGCACATCCCCTGGAAGGCTCGCTGCTGATCCTGCTCTTCCTTAAAAGGATAAATGGAGAGGCTGGAGCAGCATTCCCGGGGATGCACGGCCGGTGCAGCTCCAGGAGCCAGCGAGGAGCAGGGAATTTTCAGTGGTGGTTCTCAATCCCTGCTGGGAGGAGATGCTGGGGGAGGCACCTCACTGCTCACCTCCACGGGGCAAAGGTTAGGGAGGGCTTAGTCAAACCAACAGTGGGTTTAAAACCAAAAATACATGTGTAATTTTCAGTTTGCACCTCCTTATTGCAGGATATTTGCCTAGAGTTCAAGGGAAATATATGTTTAAAAATGAAACCCAACCAAATTTCTGGAAAGAAATCCATCAAGGATGATCACACGGTTTGATCTGGATGCCTCTTGCCCAAGATGCTGTTCATGCTCTTGCTGGCAGGTGAGGAGCTCCCTAGGGGAGTATCCCTGCTGGGTGCTCATGCTTCCCCTAGCTGGGCTTTCCCTCCAGCCAGCCCGCTGGGAATTCTGTCACCCAGGACTGGGTCACAGAAACACTTGGTTTTCAGTGCAAATTGTGCTTGTGAGCTGCAGCCCGAGGTGCTGCTCTGCTGTGCCTGTCCCTGACGGTGACGTGGCCCTGCCCGCTGTCACACGTGGCTCCGTGAGGTGATGGGGACAGATCTTCAGCCCCTCCTAAAGCAGAACTCTGTGTGTGTGTCTGTAACCTGGCTTTTGGCAAATCTCCTGGCTGCACTGATGGAGTGTTGCTTGTTGTGCAGTGCTGCCTCCATGGTGATGTTTACTAATGACTTGCGCTCTCTTGCCCCCTTCCCCATCCCCTTTCCCTCTCCTACTTCTTTTCCTCTCTTCTATTTTCTCCTCCTAGAAGCCTAGACTGTCTCCTAACACTGGGGCTGCCACTGACACGAGACCAGTGTCCTTTTCTACCTGCCATTACACTTCTAAAATCTGCAGCATTTTACAGAGCTCTTGCTTTACCTCCTTGGACTTGGCTGTAGAAGAAGCCAAAGGGTGGCTCCATCCTGCTCCTCCTCCCTGTGCTCTGCAGTGCTTGTTGAAACCTTCCTCTCTCTGTGTAAGCACAAAAGTGCACCCTGGTTTTGAACTGCACTATGCCACTGGTTTGAAATCACGACCACAGCTCCATTTTCAGTTTGATCACCTTTAAATTTAATTTCTCTCCGTTTTCATGGTGCTCACTAAGAGAAGGTTTGAAATTTCCAGTTGTGCTTCCATAGTGGATGGGTCCACCATGACTGCAGCTCCCTTCCCCTTCTCCCCACACTCACCACAGCCTTTTGGAGTACCTGCCTTGATCCTTGCTGCTTTGAAACCCTCTCACGTGAGGTTCTGATCTGTAATAATGCTGTTTTCTTCCAAACGGGTGGGTTCAGATAATTGCAGCACTTTGTAGACTTGAGAAACAGATTAGGGAGGACCAAGTTCCCTGAGGTGCAGATGGATCATCTCTGGTGTCTGAGGGGTGGATTTTGGGGTCCAAGCACTTGCCATAACTGGGAGTGTGAAGGAAAACAGCTGGCCCCAAATTCCAAAATTCCTAACCCAAAGCCTTAGGAGTGGCTTTGCTGTCATAATCCTTCCCAAAAACCCTGTAGGTAAGACAGGAAATTGCCATTTTTTGACTCCACACCTCTGGCTTCCTTTGGGGAATGACAGCCTTGGATGGAATTTCACCTGCCATGAGAAAGACTCTGTCCCTGCTAAAACTGAGGGAAACAAAAGGCCTGAGTAGTGAAATTGTACTGAAATAATCCTGACAATTTCCAGCAACAGCAGAAGGAGCAGGCCCGTTCTAACCTAAACCAGCTACAGGAGCGTGTCCGGTGGGATTCCCGCTGGCTCCATAGAGGTGCAGAGCTTTCCAAAGACAAAAGTGCTCATTTCTCCATCAACAGATGAAAGAAAACATGAAGGGAGGAAATAATTAGAGAGACAATGCAGTATTTTACCTGAGAGAGGCTCAGCCTGGGCTTTGGGAGGCGAGGGGATGTTTTGGGTGAGGAGAATTGTGCTGTGGAGCTCAGGGTACTTGGCCTGCAGCACCCGATGGAAAGGATTTAGTTGAACCCAAATCCAGTCTGAGGTTGAACGGCCCAAAACAAACCTGCTGAGACCTTCACTTGCCTAAAAATGGGATTTCCTTGTTGTGAGGGGAGTAGCTGGCAGCTGCCCAGCCCTGGTACCCTGCTGGTACCCCCTGCTGCCCCCAGGATTCCCGGGAGGCGTATCCCACCTGGAACAGCAGGGCTGTCAGTGCTTTGGGCATCCCCCTCAGGCAGCCCCACCCAGCCTCGCTTTGTTCTTTATTCCCAAGGGAGACCTCAGATGCTCCCCAGGCGGGGTGGCAGTGCCAGCGCTGAGTCCTGGCCTGGGCACTGGTGTGCAGCAGGACCTGGCGCTTTCCTGCCCCGCTTGGTGCCAATTTGTCCCTCTGTGCCCTGCTCGAGGCCTCGTTAGGAGCTGACGTCCTTGTGGTGCCAGGTCCCAGCAAGGAGCCCCGGTGGCTTCTCCTCCCAGGTCCTTGGTTGTTGTTTCTGGGAAAACTCCATCTGCTGGAGGCTCCCAGCTCCCCAGGCTGGGCTCTTCCTCCCCAGTGCCAGGTGCCAGCCTGGCCGAGCCCCCGTGCACTTCACGGCATCGCTCAGGTTGGGAAAGACCTCTGAGATGGAGTCCAGCCTGTGAGTCCTTCGTGTTGTGCTTTCCTTTGGGTTTTTGGTGTCTGTGGCCATAAAAGGAGATTCTTGCGTTCTTGGCTTTCTTTTCAATGACCTTTTCATAGCTATTTTTTAAAAAAAATGGGAGTTTGGAGCAAGGCAGCATGGCTTTGACTTGGCTCCTCAAATTGTTCTTTCTCACCTTTTGCCTTAAGTGGGCTTAACTCTTGTGCCCTAGAAATAGAGAATAAATAATACAGGACTGAGAGGTATTTTCAGATTGAATTATGGAAGGTTTCAGGTTACCTGGTTGTGAGACTTTGCCCACTCCCACAGATGCTTTAATTTATTGAAATGCAGCAATGCTTTAAAGTCAGGCTAGAGGGACTTGGAGCCAAAGTGAGGTGGGCAGAGGAGTTTGGGAGCAGCTGCCCATCCTGGGAGCCCCAGTCAGTGGGATGGGGCTGGATGGGCTCACCAGAGCAGGGGCAGCCCCTCCAGCCCCAAGGTTTCGCTGTCCCCACTGCAAACATGGATCATTCATCCCATTGCACCCCCATATTCTCACCCCACATTTGTATCCCCGTTTACCTGGAGGGCCGTGGGCTGCACTGGTGTGAGGGTGAGCTGTAGGCAGCGGGGAGCTGTGCTGTGGGGCTCGGGTGCTTGTTCCTACAGGACTGACCCCCAGCTCTGGGATGTGCCGGGGTGGGAGCGGGAGGTGCCTGGCCCGGGGTGGATCCAGGGGGGATGCAGGGAATGGGGGGGTCTGTGCAGAGTGCCGGATCTTCTGTCCCTCCTGGAAAACATCCATGGGTCCCACTGGAGCTCGGTGTGTGTCCTTGTGCAGTCCCACGAGCAGGGAGCTGCCAGGAGTGTTCCTCTGCTCAGATTTCCCGTTATCCCCCCTTTCCTCCAGCCCCTGGAGCTGATGCTGTGCCTTTCCTGTGCTCTAACATCCCCGTGCTTCCACGCCTGTCTGTTGTCACTCCTGATGCTGAGTTATTAATTCCAATGCTCTGTACCATGTGAAGCTGTAACTGCTGTGGAATAAATCTCCCTAATAAACATCTCAAACTAACCCCTCCCGAGTTGTTCTGTGGTGAGAATCTCCGGGGTCCCGCTGTCTGTCCAGGGCTGATTCCTGCAGGGAATGTGCTGGATCAGCTGCTCCGGTGGCGGCGCTGGAAGGGGGAAGTGGCTGGAACTGGAATCCTTTGCTGCCTGGACAGAGGTTGGAAAACCTGTCCCTCAAGGACAAGGATGTTGTGCCAAGTGTTTGACTCTGTCCCACACGACATCCTGGTCTCCAAACTGCAGAGACAGGGATTTCATGGATGGAGCAGGTGGATAAGGAAGGGGCTGGATGGTCACACTCAGCTGTGGTCACTGGCTGGATGTCCGAGTGCAGACCAGTGACCAGTGGGGTGCTCAGGGTCAGGGGTGGGACCAGCACTGTCCAGCTCTGCTGGCAGTGACAGGGGCGGTGGCACTGGGGCACCCCGGGCAGTTTGCTGGTGACACCGAGCTCTGGAAGGGATGGGGCATCCCCAGGGACCCGGCCAGGCTGGAGAGGTGGGACCGTGCCAGCCTCAAAGGGTTCAACAAGGCCAAGGGCAAGGTCCTGCACCTGGGCTGGGACAATCCCAAGCACAAACAGGCTGGGGATGAAGGGATGGGGAGCCCCAAGGAGAAGGATTTGGGGGAGAAAAACATCAAAGAAAAACCCGACAAAACCATCCCAAAATCTGTTTATTCTCTGTAGCAGTTTGTAAATGGGGCATTTAGAGGTGTGCTCTTCTAATTAAAGCTTTTCTGCTGCCTTTCCTCTTTCACCTGCCTGTGTATTTCTCTCTTGGTGCACGTTTTTATTTACAGAGGCTGTTATCCTTCCCGGGCTTCGGGCAGAGCTTTTTAGGCTCCTCAGACGGGGCTGCATCCAGCCA
Organism: Edolisoma coerulescens; assembly: GCA_013397115.1. Classification (NCBI taxonomy): domain Eukaryota; kingdom Metazoa; phylum Chordata; class Aves; order Passeriformes; family Campephagidae; genus Edolisoma; species Edolisoma coerulescens. Next base: position 194,478 of record VWZW01002797.1, on the reverse strand, counting down.
TGCTCACTGCCGGGGAGTTCACGTTTCCCGTGGCTCCAGTCTAAAAACAGCAGCCAAGTGAATAATTCAGCAGCTTTGCCGAGTTCCTCCATGACTCAGGCTCAGGGTGTGAGTCTCCCTGAGCTTTGGGGTGATTGTTTTTTGGGGGAAGGTGGATGGGGAAGGTGATGTGACAGCCAGGGGGTCTCTGGCCCTGGTGAGGACCCTGGGGAGGGACAGAGACCCCCTCCCTTCCAGGGAATGTGGAGCTTCCCTGCTCCTGGGGGGTGAGTGGGGGATGAGGGGTTTTTTCTGCAGGTCCTGGTGCTCTTTCAGATGAGGAATTTGTGGCTTCCTACAACTCAGGAGCTGAGCAGCTGCACAGTCTCAGCTCCTGAGCTGTTCAAAGAGCGTAAAGAAACTTCCCAGGTGCTGAAGTGCTGATAAACACTGGGAATAACAGACAGGGTGCCCAGAGCAGCTGTGGCTGCCCCTGGATCCCTGGCAGTGCCCAAGACCAGGCTGGACAGGGCTTGGAGCAGCCTGGGACAGTGGGAGGTGTCCCTGCCCATGGCAGGGGTGGAATGGGATGAGCTTGAGATCCTTTCCGACCCAAACCATCCTGGAATTCTGTGATCTTGGTGGTGTGGGGAAATGGAGCTCTGGGAGGAGGGATGGAGGAGCTGGGAGTTAGGATGCAGGTCTGTCAGGAGGCCAGCACTGCTCTGTCCCAGTGTCACCGTGGGTCCCACAGGGCTGTCCTGCAGGACAGACAATGAGAGCTGGAACTGCCCCAGCTCTGGGAACGCACTGGGAACAGCTCCTCTGATGGCTCCAGGGAAAAGCAGGGACCTTTTCTATGTACAAAACGCTGTTTTCATGCTGTGTCTCTCCCACGTGGTGCTTCCCCAGCAACCTGCTGCTTGGCTTTTCACTTTCTGTTTCAGACTTTGCTTCAGAGGTGGGATGTCCCTGACTTGGCTCGTTGAATAGGAAATTAAAAGGATTATAATGAAGTCATACATATGTCGAGAAGTCTATTAAAAGCTTAACAGGGAGGCTTAGTGAGGTTTAAAAACTGGGAATACAAACCCTTTCTGTTTTGCAGCGTGCTCAGGAGTTGTTCTAGCAAGGATCTGACAGCTGGGTGAATTAATGGGGTCCTCCAAGGCTTGAATTTCCTGAGCAAGTAGCTGGGACTTAAAATATTCAAGCATGAACTTTGGAACTTGTACCTTGGGTTGAATATGTTGTTAGTGCACTTAAACCTCCTGCTTTGGGGAGGTGCTGCAGAACGGTGCAGGCTGAGACCTCCTGGAAAATGTGAACCCTTTTCTCTGCCCATCCTCTGAGCTCGTCAGCCTTTCCACAAAATCAGCTTGGCATTTCTCAGGACTGTGTTTCTGCGGAACTGGAATGTTTCTGGGCGCATAATGAGGCAGCCTTTTTAAACTCCTGGTGTTTTCAGGAGGTTTTGAGGCAGGTGGAAGGGAGACAGAGTCTCTGTGCTGAAGGCAAGTCGGACTAACTGAACCTCCCTGCTCCTCATCCAGAGCCCTGCTGTTATCCTGCACTTGCATTACCCAATTTGCCTTTAATTTGTCTCTCTGGAACTTAACTGCAGCTTAAAAAGATGCTTTTTCCCCGCCCTCTTCTTCAGTGCTTAAAACAACATCATGTTTATTCCCTTGCTTATTCCAGTAGCTCATGCAGAGTCCTTGCAGTGATCCTTCAGATTAAACGCAGGGAATTTCAATGAGAGGCTTGTCAAAGGCAAATAAACAGCAGCACTGTAAAAGACACAGAAAATTAAGCTTAGTCTAAACCCTTTATCATCACCTTTTTGCTGGGGGGGGTTCAGTGTTGGGCTTCAGGATAGGAGTTAATGTCTGACAGCGAGCACTTGGGTAAATGTTTGCCGTGGAGCTGCAGCGGGGCCGAGCCCCGGGGATCAGCTCCCGGGCTGGCAGCACAAAGCAGCAGCAGGGAGTGAACTCTGCTGTGGTTCGGTCATCTCCCATCTGCAGGGGTGGGGAGGAGGGTTGGGAGCCGCTGCATCCCATTCCCAGCGGGAGCTGCATCGGAGCAGGACCCTGGGCAAGGTGGGGTTGTGCCTGGAATGCTGATCCAGGCTGGGCTCTCCCTTTTCAACTTTCCTTCCCCACCTTTTACGCCTCTTCTAAACCTGGGGTTCTGCTTGTAAGAACGGATTTAGTGGGGGTTTATCCTGCTTACAAAACCTTCGGGAAGAGTCGTGTGCTGGGATGGCAGAGTGGCTTTGAGAGGTCGTGTGACACAGGCTAAATCTGAACCTGGGGACAGGAAACTTCCCTAATCCTGGCTCTGCTTGTGGCTCCCTCGGTGGCCTGAGCTCTTTAATCTTCTTCCAGTTCAGTCCCATCACTGCAAATAGGGTAAGGCTGATTATATTGTGCATTTTATCTTTTCTAGCTGCACCCCAGCTGTTGTTATCGAGCGTTGTCGTTTCGGGGTGGGTTGGTACCGGGGTAATCTTGGATTATTGGGACCTTTTTTTGGAAAAAAGAAAATGTTATAGTTAAGGAACGTATTGGATACAGTGAGGCTGCTCAGGAGCTCTTGGGTGGTTGGGGCTGAGAGCAGATCTACACCTCGGAGCAAGGGCAGCTTTTAAGTGGCTGAGCAAAGGGAAACTCTGAAGTGCTGAGCCAGGCTGTGGTGCCTCCTCATTAAACCCCACAGAGCTGCTCTCCCTGCAAAGGGGTCTGAACAAATTCAGCTCTCTTAGTCCTGCATGAGCAAGTCCCTGAAATATAGACTATAGATATCCTCAGCAGTGATCTCCCCTTTTTGCTGCTGTTTTGGTGCAGTTTCTGCAGCTGATTTCCAGCTCTGAGCCATCACACACCGAGTGCACCTTGTGTGGAGTTGGTGTGTCTGAAACACTCCAGATTTTGGCATAAAAGCTTCCTGAATTCCTGCTGAATCAGTATCAGAACAGGAAAGCTTTGCTGCTTTCTGGAGTTACAGAACTCTGAAATAATGTGTGAGGGATGCTCAGGATCCTCATCCTCTCCCAGCCCAGCTGTGCCCGGTCCCTCTGGACCAGTCTCCTCTCCTGTGGGATAACGCTGCAAGCCAGGCTCACCCTGCCCTTGGAAATGGTGGGAAATGCTGTGCTGGATGGATTTTCTAAGTATGTGCTCCTCTTTTTCCATTTAGTGGGGAAAAGCTCAGCTCAGGAGGGCAGAGCTGGTCCCTCCTCACCTGCAGCTGCTCATTCCTGCTGCACCAGTCGAGGTGGGATCGGGATTTCCGTGTGTTGGAGGATGAGGCTTTTCCCATAAACCTGCCCCTTCATTTTGGCAGCAGTGGAAGGCAAAAGAAGCTCCTTCCTGGAGGTGACCAGGGAGGATCCCTGTTTCTCTTGGCATTAATCAATGCCTGCTAAGTGGTGCAGGATTAACAGCTCCCTTGGGAGCAGTTCTGGAACTTTAGGGCTGTGGATATTTCTGTGGACAACTGATGCTGGAGGCACCTCTGGAATTAGAAGCGACTTGGCAAGGCACAGAAGTGACAGGAGACTGCAGGACATGAGCAAAACACAGTTCACCACCCCCCAAAAAAATATCTGGGAGGGATGTTTGGTTTTGTTCTGTCACATAACTTATGATGCTGTTTAACCTTCTTCCTTTCAATGAGAGCACACTGCATCTGGCTGAATCATGGAGTTGTTGAGGTTGGAAAAGAGCTCCAAGGTCACCAAGTCCAAGCTGTGCCAAATCCCCACCTTGTCCCCAGCCCAGAGCTCTGAGTGCCACATCCAGGTGTTCCTTGGACACCTCCAGGGATGGGCACTCCAAACCTCCCTGGGCAGCCCCTGCCAAGGCCTGACCACCCTTTCCAGGGAGAAATTCCTGCTGATGTCCAACCTGAGCCTGCCCTGGCCCAGCCTGAGGCCGTTCCCTCTCCTCCTGTCCCTGTTCCCTGGGAGCAGAGCCCGACCCCCCCGGCTGCCCCCTCCTGTCAGGGAGTTGTGGGGCTGGACAGGTTTGATCTGTCTCTTCTCAAAGAGAATTTCCTGTGGTTCTCTGTGACAAATTCAACCTGTGCGGGGCCAGGAGTTGGCCTTTGATGACCCCCATGGGTCCCCTCCAACTCAGGATATTCTGTGATTCTCTGAAGTTGTGTTTTCTATGCCCTCAGGTTGGTCTGGCTTCCTGAAAAACCAGACTCTGGCCAAACTCGCTGTCTTCCCTTGTTCTTCCTGAACTGCTGGGGATTCAGCAGCAACCTGGATTTCAGAGGGTTGGGAGTTCCCTCAGAGATGGCTGAAGGACTGAAAAACAACATTTCCTTCTTCTGGAGTCCCTTTTTACCTGTGCAGATGAAAGCTTGCTGTGTGAGATGGCTGTTTCCCAGCTCCAGGGGGAAACTCCAGGGAGTTAATGGTGCTCACGGTGAGTTAGTGGCAAGGCTGGGGGGAGAACTCAGGTTTCCTGAGCCAACCATTAAAATTGCTGCTTCCCAACCCAAAACTGGCAGTGGGAGCAGCAGGACCGGGGATGTGACAGTGTCTGCCAGCAGAGCACTCGTGGGTCGGGCTGTAATGGCTCTGTGACATTCCCTGCTAATGGGATTTGGCACAGGAGAAGGGATGGAGGTGTCTGCCTCTTGACAGGATGCCACGAATTCTGCCTTAATTGGGGCTCAGCTTTTTGTGCTTCCCAGTCTCCCATCCCGGTGCCGGGCTGGGGAATGAAATCTGCCAAGAGAAATCATAAAATGGAATATCCTGGGTTGGAAGGGAAGCCCAGGGATCACGGAACTCCACAGTGGTTCTGCTCCCTGGGCAGCAGCATCTCCTCTGTGCCTCCAGCACATGCAGGTAACAGAAGCTGGGCAGCTCAGTTGGGTCCTGAGATGTGCAGGCAGAGTATTTTCTCTGAGAAAAGATACTTTTAACTTCATTTCATCAGAAGTTTTTGATTTCTAAGATTACAAATGAAAACATTAAGCAGGGGTTATTTTGGATTCTCGATCTTCACACTCTAATAACTGGTTATGTTCCTCCAGGAAGAGAATTCCCCTTTTGACATTGCCTTGCCACTTGTCACTTAGCCAAGTCTTTATTTACCTTTGTGTCATTTCCTTGTGTCTCCACTTTCCCTAACATTTCCCCTGGCTACAGATAAAAATACTTTGCTTTCAGCTTCGTCAAGCCTTCCATGGTTTGTCTGGAAAATCTGTGATGTTCCATCCCCTACGTTAACACTCTCCTGTTTCCCAGTGATGCAAGCAGCTTCTCTTCCAAAATGCCACTCACGGGCAGTTTTGCAAGATTTTAGGGGCTCCGTGTCTCAACCTTACACCAAAATTACTGATTCTGCTTAAAAAAAAAGGAAAAGAAAAATCTGCAATGTTACATGGATCACTGGAAGTTTCGGTAGTTTAGTGCAGCTGTGTATTCTACCAAAGACAGTCTCAGATTCAGTATGAATGGGAACCTGATAATCATGGAAAGATCCAAATGAGAGTTGCCCCATTTTGTAGCTGAGAGTTGAGGAAGATAAGATTTACCTGGGCAGACTTTCAGCTAAGAGCACATAAACATATATATATTTATATAAATGAGCTGATGAGTGGTTTCAGCTCGTATTTGTGTTTCTTGTGGTGATTTCAGAATTGCTGGTCACAGGGGTCACATCGGTTTTTTACCTCCTGAGTCTTGTGCTGCTTTTCTGTCTCAGGAGTGTCTCCAGTCCTGCCAAAGTCAGGAGGTTTCAGCATTAAACCTCCGTGAATTGAAGACAACCAGAGCAAGAGCAGGTTCAGCAGGTCCTAAAGGGGCTCCAGGAGAGCTGGAGAGGGACTGGGGACAAGGGATGGAGGGACAGGACACAGGGAATGGCTTCCCAGTGCCAGAGGGCAGGGCTGGATGGGATATTGGGAAGGAATTCCTGTCTGGGAGGGTGGGGAGAGGCTGGGCTGGAATTCCCAGAGCAGCTGTGGCTGCCCCTGGATTCCTGGCAGTGTCCAAGGCCAGGTTGGATGGGGCTGGGAGCAGCCTGGGACAGTGGGAGGTGTCCCTGCCGTGGAATGGTGTTGGAATGGGATGATCCTTAAGGTCCCTTCCACCCAAACCATTCCAGGGCTTTATTCTCAATGCTCATCTTTTTGGTGGTGAATTCCAGATTCAAACCATACCCTCCAAAGGGACCTGGAGGACGGGAATTGAGGATTTTGGCCCTTGTTGGTGTACTTTGGAGTCACCCCCAGCTGAGCTGTGACCAGACCCTCTCCCAGCGGTGTCGGTGGCACCTTCTCGTCCCTGGCCAGGGCGCGGGGCAGGGTCTGGCTGGGTTTGAAGGTCACACTTGCTGTGCTGTGCTGTGCTGTGCTTTTCCCAACCCCAGCCCGAGCCAGGGGACTCGTCTGGGCTGGCTGAGCCGTGCCCTGCAGGGTGTTCAGTGCCGGGGCCGTCTCCCAGAACCCTGCGAACGTCCGCTCGCGTCACCGTCAAACCGCAGCTCCCGGCCCCGCTCTGCCAGCCCCATCGAGGTGAGGCAGTTCAGCAGCAGAGCACAGACCCGAGGAGCAATCCCTGGTTTCTTTTCCTTGCGTGCCGTGTCCGTGGTGGCTGGGTGGGAGCTCAGCCCTGCGTCGAGGTGAGCTGCTCCCCCAGACGCCAGGTTCTGTCTCTCAGGGCTCGTCCACGGGAATAGAAGCACTTTTATTTGTTAGGTTTTCAGAGGAAAATGAAATTGGCAGGGTTTATTTCAAACCATCAGAAACTCCTTAGTGAGGAATTAAAGGATTCCTAGAAAACTGGCTGCCTCTCTGCAGGGCTGTAAATTAGAATGATTTCAAAAGAGCACAGACAGCGTGTCATCCTCCTCATTCTCAAGCAGAAGCTGCCTGAATAAACAGTGATAGAATTGTAGATTCTTCTGGTATTATGTAAATGGCTTCGTGCTTTGATGTCCCTCGTGTCATTAGTTTGACACTAGCTGGAATTAATGGCCATAAAACTCTATTACAAATGTGGCAGAGAGATTTCTCCTGACTGCTTCTGATTCCTCCTGTGAGCTCGCTGCCTCTGCCACGGGATTGGGAAAGCTGAAAGTAGGTCAGGGCGATGTGTGTGAACATGGGCTGCTGGAATCGCAGCCACAAACAAACAGCACTCCAGTGCTGAAGGGAAATTTTGCTATTTTAAGCCCTTATTTCCATTATCACCATCTCATTCTGCACAACAAGCATGTGGGGGGGGCTCTGTGGCCGTGCACCCACAGATGGGATCCAGGAAGGAGGAGAAAAAATACGTATGAGTGTATACAGATATATCTATGTGTGTATTTGTGTGTTTCAGGGGTGACAGTAAATATTGTCACTTCTGAATGGCTCCTCTCCATCTTGTGTGAGGCAGAGTGAAAGTGCCAAAATATGTAGGTCAAAAGAAATGAAGCATTTTGCATCCAAGCAGCAACCAAATGCTGGAATTCCGGGCTGGAATTGGTGATACCGTGTGGGGGGGCGTGGGGCAGGATTACAGGGATGTTCTCCAGAGTTCCCACACTCCTTGCAGGTTTATAATTCATTCCCAGTCCTCAGAGGGGCTTCCTCACTGACAGCTCTTGGGGACAAGTGTTGGCTCCCAACCTGAGCTAAAGAGTTGGGATGTTCTGAACCTGGAGAAGGGTTAATCCTGGAGCTGCTGCATGGTTTCCCTTGGGACAGCTGGGTGAGAAAAGGTGGGAAACAAGGAATATGATAGAATTGGCCACTTCTAGGCAATAAAAATATGAGCAGGAGGGAGAAAAGGGCAATAAATTTAAACTCATCTCGGCAGTCAGGGATGGCAGGAGTTAAATCTGTTGGGAAGGTGAAGTGCTACAAAACTAATGGAGGGAAGTGATTTGTGTGGATAGGAAGGACATTCCCAGACCAGTTCCAAGGAGGCTGTGTCGAATGCTTTTAAGAGTCTGGAAAAAAAGGAGGAAATTAATAAAAATGGAAGCGAGGACTTAAAGCGCGAGAGATTTAAGAACTCCCCAGATTATGGTGCACAGTGATTTACGAGCACTGAAGTGCAGGAGCCAAAAGAAGAGGATTTCTAATTTATCAGAGATAAGAGAAGGTTGGGAGAAAACTGCTAAAGGGAGATGGAGGGGAAAATGATGCCCAAGAGGCTGCAGGGTTCAGCCCCTTGCCTGCTTTAGTTCAGGTTTTTATCTTTTGGTAAGGGCTGGAGCACAGGCTCCATCCAGGCCAGGGAGCAGCACCTGGGACCCAGGGGAGCTCCGGGATGGGGATGGGTGTTGCCAGGTGATGGAGAGGGCAGGCACCACTCTGGGCTAGGGGTGTGAGGCATTATTAATTTGTAACCTCTTTCATTAAAAGATATTCAAACAAGTGATGACACAACCAGAAAGAACCAGCTGGAGTGATAAGAGTCTGAGGAGGCAGCAGACGAGGTGTAGCTACAACACGGTGCAGTGAGGAGTTTTTCTTCATGTGTTTTACTCACTGTAAGTTTTGAGAAGGGTCAGGGTTTTGTGCCCTCCTCAGCCAGAGAAGCAGCTCTTGAAAAGTGCTGTTGGTGGATGGAGTGAGCTGCTGTGTGGACCTTGTTCTCCTTCGTGGTTCTGTAAATATTGACTCTCAAAGGAGCACACTCGGAGCTCGTGATCCCCAGCAGAGACTGTAAGTGCTGCTTTTACTTATTTTTGTTTTCTTCTCTGGCCCTGGTTGCATTAAAAAAAAAAGAATTAAGCTCTTGGATGTTGTCAGGGGAGGATTTGGGGTTTGCAGCAGCTCGGGGCAGCCGTGGCTCGGCGCGGGGAGCGTCGGCCGTGTCCTGGTGGGGTGATGGGTGTGGGAGCTGGGCACTGATCCTGCTCCAGCTGCTCCTGGAGGGCCTGGCTGGGCAGCTCTGCCCAGGCTCTGCCAGGCAAAGGGAAACAGTCTGGGGACATGGGGAACGTGCGGTGTCTGCCTGACCCTTGGAAAGACAGCTCAGACACCGTGGAGAGAACAGAGCTGGGCTGGGCTGTCTGGCGTGGGCACGGCATGAGGAGGAATCCTGGGCTGCCCTGGGATCTAAAGATAGAGGAGCACTTTGTGTTCAGCTGAAGAGAAATCTGCAGGTTTATTTTTTATGGTAGTTTGGGTAAATGTGGTTGGGTCCCAGAAGGATAAAGCTTAGGGGAGGTTTGAGTTCCTCAACAGGAGCTACCAGATCATCATCAGTGGGAAGCAGGGGATACTTTCTTTTTGGAATTTTGCTGACTTTTTATACCTCAGATATTATTTTTTTAATCCACTCTGTGGCTCTTGGATTTCCTGGGAGCAGGAGGCACTTTGCAAGTCCCAGTCCTGTGTGCAGACTGGCAGCAGATGGTGGTTTGGCTGCTCTTCTGTGTTTGGTGTCCTGAACCCTCTGCAGGTGTTGGCATCAGCTCAGGCTGCAGCTCAGGATTCCCTGAACTGTGTCTGGTTCCAGCCCAAAATCTTGGCTGGACTGGAGGGTATTCCTGGGCCTCTTGCTGAGCAAGGGTAGAATCAGAGAATCATGGAATGGTTTGGGTGGCAAGGGACCTTAAAACCCATCTGGTTCCACCCCTGCCATGGCAGGGACACCTTCTACTGTCCCAGGGTGCTCCAAGCCTTGTCCAGCCTGGCCTTGGACACTTGAGGGATTGGAACCCACAACCTGGCTCAGCAACCTGTGCCAGTCCTCTGCTCCTCATCCCCAGGGAGTCACCGCGCACGTGGGAGGTACCAGAGCAGGTTCTGCAGCTCACAGCTCCATTACAGCTGCTCCTGCAGCTCCTGCCCACCTTCCAAACTCTTGGGTTCCTTCTCTGGGTCTGGTGTGTGCCTGGTCATGTTTGCTCATCCTTCCCCCCCTCTCCAGAAGCTTAGGGCAGATTTGTGTCCCTGTTCCAGAGACTACTTCAATTTTCCCAGGGGAAAGGAACTTCCAGACCTGCCTTCCTTGAAAACCCCTCCAGGGTGGCAATTCCTGTCTCCTTGTATCCTTGTTTGAAAGGTTTGAGCACCAGGCTCAGCCCTGACCTTTGCTGAACGAGTCCTTATGCTGGCTCCTTTCTGCTGCCTCTGCTGCTCTGCAGGGCTGCTGCTCTGCAGTGTCCTGCACTTCTCCTGACCCTGGGTTAAAGTGGAGCACGGGCAGAGACTCCTCGGCGCGTGCTGAGCTCTGCTCCAGCCTCTGCCCCACTGAGGAGCTCGTAATGGAGCGTTTGAACTGGAGCATTCCCTGAATCAGGAGAAAGCTGTTTAAATTTGGCAACAGCCCTTTCAGGGGAAATAGCCTCCCCCTGCTCGGAACGAGGGCTGACAGCGCTGCGGGTCACAGCTGCCTCTGCAGACTGCACTGTCACTGTGGTGCCAGCAGAAGGGACACACTGTCCCGCTCTGGGGTGGCACTGGGCATGGGGGGGCTGCAGTTCCCCCCCAAACTCCTTGGGGGTCCTTCCAGGCTGCTCTGGAAGTCAGGGGCCTTCTGTAGGGCATTAAAGCAGCACAGCTCGGTGGGAGGTTTCGTGGAAGTGCAGGTGATGCTTATTCTACACAAAAGTTTTGTCCCTTGGGATCTGTGTCACATCCCTGCCAGCCCTGTGTGCTCATGGCTGTGAGAGCTCCGTGCTCAGGAGCTGTGCTCAGGTCGGACAGGGAGGAGGAGAGGCTCCAGCTGGGGCTCACAGCTCAGCCTGGAGCAAAGGGGGCTCAGGGGGGCCCTTGTGGCTCTGCACAACTCCCTGACAGGAGGGGGCAGCCGGGGGGGTCGGGCTCTGCTGCCAGGGAACAGGGACAGGAGGAGAGGGAACGGCCTCAGGCTGGGCCAGGGGAGGCTCAGGTTGGACATCAGCAGGAATTTCTCCCTGGAAAGGGTGGTCAGGCCTTGGCAGGGGCTGCCCAGGGAGGTTTGGAGTGCCCATCCCTGGAGGTGTCCAAGGAACACCTGGACGTGGCACTCAGTGCTCTGGGCTGGGGACAAGGTGGGGAATGTCCTTTTCCAACCTGGATGATTCCATGATTCTGGGATCTCTGGGGCTCTCCTCTGTGCCAGCACAATGGGGTTTGCACAGGCCTCGTGTGCCCTCATTGTGAGTCTTTTGCCTCAGAATTGATCTTATTTCAACTTCACGCACTTCAGGCAAGGCAGCCTGGGCAGGGTGTCCCCAGACCTTGCTGTGGGTTCTCCTCAGCTGTGAGGCTGAGGATGGATGCAAGGCCAGGGAATGGGGAGGGATTCAGCTGGCTCAGTCCTGGCGTTGCTGCTCTGGGGTTTCTGTATGTGCAGATGTTCCCTCTATCACCTGCACCTCACACTGGGCCTGCTGAACAGGTTTGGGGGGGTTTTGCCTGGCTGTGGGTTGAAATATTCCCTGCCAAGGATGTGCAGAAGGCTCGTGGCTTTAGGAAGGAACTCCAAGTGAAACAGGAGAACTGCCTTAGTTGTACCACTCGGCTGAGAAAAAAGAGAAACCAAGCAAAAAGCCCAGGCAGGGACACCTCTCACTGTCCCAGGCTGCTCCAAGCCCCAATGTCCAGCCTGGCCTTGGACACTGCCAGGGATCCAGGGGCAGCCACAGCTGCTCTGGGAATTCCATCCCAGCCTCTCCCCACCCTCCCAGCCAGGAATTCCTTCCCAATATCCCATCCATCCCTGCCCTCTGGCAGTGGGAAGCCACTCCCTGTGTCCTGTCCCTCCATGCCTTGTCCCCAGTCCCTCCCCAGCTCCCAACACCTGGTGTATTTCCAACGCTGTGGAAATAAGTCTTTAATGAGTCTTCTGTTTAAAAATAGAGCTTCGGGTGCCTTTGTTATTAAAAGATGAGGAGTCTGTTGAGAGTGGTTCTGGATGGGGGGTCTGGAGAGGTGGGAGCTGTGCTGTCCCGTGGTCCGGGGCGCTGAGGGATAAATCCGAGCTGTGCTGAGGATTACTCACTTCCCGAGCAGCTGACATTCCCAGCGGGAAGCAGGAGCAGCAGAACAAACGTGGAGCAGTTAGAGCAGAGGGTGGGAGATGGGAGCTCTGTGCACCTCCCTGCTTCTGCCTCCCGACTGGTGACAAAGCAGCCGCTGCCGGAAAATTCCCTCTGGGAAGGAGAAGTAAGGAGGGGAAAAGAGCTGGACAAGAAACTTTAGCAACTGCGGGTTTTTTTTTTCCTGGCAGATTTTTTTACAAGGCAAAACATGAACCTTGTGTTGAACTTTGGAGTTCCTGACTTTGCATCTCTGGAGTTTGGAGATACCGGTTCTGACAGTCGTACGCACGGAGCCCTTTTAGCATTCAGGATTATGTAACCACATGGAATTTCAGAGGGAGAGCAGTAGGGCCCTTCTGGAACTGTCAGCACCCTCTGAAGTGCCCTGCAGTTTCTTGAGGGCCTTTAATAGATTCCTGATCTTCTTCTTCCCATCCAACTCAGTGGTGGAATTTAATTTGCTTCTCATTGCAGGGATTTTGGAGTGCCAGGACACAGGGAATGGCTTCCCACTGCCAGGGGACAGGGATAGATGGGATAGTGGGAAGGAATTCTTGGCTGTGAGGGTGGGGAGGCCTTGGCACAGGGTGCCCAGAGCAGCTGTGGCTGCCCCTGGATCCCTGGCAGTGTCCAAGGCCAGGCTGGACAGGGCTTGGAGCAGCCTGGGACAGTGGAAGGTTGGAATGAGATGATCTTTAAGGTCTCTTCCAGCCCAAACCATTCTGACATTCTGTGAAATTAAAGTATTCTGTGTAACCTCAGCCAGATTTGGGCTCAGCACTGGCTCCTGGGAGTTAAACTTTGCAAACCCTGAGGTATCTCCTTCTCCAAAAGCTGGATCTGAAGAGCCTGTGAAGGCTCAGGAGGCTGCAAGGAACCTCTGACATCCTAGCCCAAAGCAGGGAAAGCAGACTCTGCTCGTGCTCTGCTCAGCTGGGTTTGGAGTTATCCCCAGGGCTGGACACCCCCCAGCCTGTCTGGCCAGCCTGCCCAGTGTCCAGCCCCCTCAGATTTCAGTTTTCACTGAAATGGAGTTGCTGTGTTTCAGTTTGACAAGAGGGAAGGGAGGGAGCCACCAGCTTTGACAGCTCTGCTCTGCGTGAGTTGTCCTCCATCAGGGCTGCCAGCTTAGTGCTTTAGATATTCATTACATGCAAAAACTTCTTGGAATCTTGAGCTCTTATCCTCTTGGATAAAAATGTGCAACCTCCCTTTGGGTGGCTGGGTGACATCTTTTTCCATGTAGTTCCTGTCTGTGCTTATCCCTTAGATTTTGGGGATTAGTGAAGCTTGTCTGCAAAACTCACTCACAGGGATTTTCAGATCCTTCACTCTGAAGTGAACTAGATAATATTTCATTTTACAAAATGATGAGACTGATGATAAAGTATTGAGGGGATATTCCTGCAAGATCCTGCCTGTTTATTCCAAAGCCAGGAGGCACAAAGGGAGCCTGAGCATCTTGGGGGAGGTACCCTGTGACCTCTCAGGTGAGACTTTTGCCTCCCTTACCCTAAATAATGTCTGGAAATAATGTCCCGAGCAAGGGAAGGAGACCCTGGAATGTCTCAGCTACCTGTCGGGGTTTTTACCTGATGTTCCAGGTAGATCCCATCCTGTACAGCACCATGGGGCAGCAGACTGAAGAGTGCGTGCCTAAAAATCAGACAGGACATGCAGGCAAAGGTCTCGTGAATCCCTTGGGTGGGAATCAGAAGTTGCTCCTGGTGGTAACTGCCCTGAGCACAGGCAGTTCCTCACACAAGCACCAAGTGCTCCCAAAACAAGTCTGAATCTTGTGTGGAATCGTTAAAGTGTCCAGTCTGGAGAAGGAAAAGCTCCAAGGAGACCTTAGAGCCCCTCCCAGTCCTAAAAAGAGGCTCCAAGAGAGCTGGAGAGGGACTGGGGACAAGGGATGGAGGGACAGGACACAGGGAATGGCTTCCCACTGCCAGAGGGCAGGGATGGATGGGATATTGGGAAGGAATTGTTCCCTGGGAGGGTGGAGAGAGACTGGAATGGAATTCCCAGAGCAGCTGTGGCTGCCCCTGGATCCCTGGCAGTGTCCAAGGCAAGGCTGGATGGGGCTTGGAGCAGCCTGGGACAGTGGGAGGTGTCCCTGCCATGGCAGGGGTGGCACTGGATGGGCTCCAAGGCCCCTTTCATCCCAAACCATTCCCTGACTGATTCTGAAGCTCCTTTTTAAGGCTGCAGACACCACAGCCTGCAGAGGGGGATGTGTGTGGGGGGGAACTTTCATTCCCTTTGAGACTGATGGGAATTTATTGGCATGAGGATAAAAACTGCTGCTCTTTGTGGTGATTGCAGCAAGGCCAACTGTGCCTCCGTGTGAGGTGCACCCATCCCAGGGCTGATCTGGGCACGTTCCCTTTGAGGTGCACTGCAGGAATGGAGCTCCCGAGCCCCCCTGTCCCCGTTTCCCTGCTGGCTGCTGGCAGGGCCCTCTCCCGGCTGCTCGCTCGTTCATTTTGAAGATCCTTAACCCCGAGCTGGAGGTCTGGCCAGTGACCTCCCAAGATTAGCATCTCCTGCAGCGAAAAGGCTTTAGGGTATAATCCTCTCCTGGGAGAGCCCTGCCTGCCCATTCCCGGTGGGATGTCCTGCGTGACCGCGGCTCCGGGAGCTCGTCCTGCCCCGGCTCCCAGCCCAGCAGGCTGCCCACGGCGGGGAGGTGGCCACAAGGGCACTTTTGGCTGGATTAGCCGTGAATTGGTTGATGTGACCGTGCTGACCTTTGCAGAGGGATGATCAAACAAAATATTCGACGCCGTCAGCAGCCCTGCTAAATGTTCCGCCCTCGTCCTGCCCTGGGATCAGTGCAGGGAAGGTGCTACTTGCATGGGATCCTTGTTTTTACTTTCAGAAGCAAGTTTGCTTTGTAAGTACGTTGTTAATGGTCTTTTTTCCTTTAAGCAAGACTTTGTAAGCTCTAATCCTACACTGGTTTATATTATCAGGGCTCGTAACCGGATTTTCAGCTATCAGCCAGCTTTAATACTTGCTAAAATTGCTTTACAGGTCTGTGGGATCTGTCAGATTTGCATTTTGTGTGCGGTGCATTATCTGCTGCCGATGCACATCCACGGGCACTGGCAGCACTGGGCCTTGGGAGAGTTTGGCTTCTCCTTTTTGTTGCTTTTGTGTCTTTGGTTGGTAGGTTGGAGGCAGAACATGTGTTTGGGGAGGTGGGGTTTGGAGCTGAAAAATCCTCCTTTCCGAGTCCTTGGGACCCTGTTCTGAGATCACATTCTGTGTTCCAGGCTTGATAAGGGGAACCTGAGTATTGGGATGGGGTGGGGACGACAAATAAGCTGGGAAGTGTCCACTTTATGGCAAATAACTTGGGAAACACTTTGGGAATAGCAGAGGGGCTTTTGCTGATGGTGACTGGGATCCAGAAATCTTTGTTGTCTGGCTCTGGCAGGGGTAGCTGGGTCCTGGCTGGCCCAGGGAAGGGGTGGCTGATCCAGGCTTGTCCCTGCTCCGGAGCTGCCTGGATCCCTCCTTGCACCGGGATTCCTGCTGGGAAGCAGTGGCTGGTTTGGGTTTTTTAATTTGCATCTGTTGTGAAAATATTGTGTGAAGAATATTCCAGTCTTGGGTTTAGATTTCCAAGGATTTGGCAGAGGCAGCTCCCTACTGCTCCTGATCCAGCTCCCAGCCGGCTCTGGGGCTTTGCTGGAGCTCAGGGCTTGCAAACACTGACGGAGTTTTGCTCAGCTCGGTTTCATCTGATGTCACATGGAAATATTTCCCGTTACAATTCCTTTTGTCTCCTGCTGCTCCCTCCTCCTCCAGCCCCAGGTGGGGCTCCCCTCTGTATTTAAAGGCATGAACACAACCTGGCTACTAATGAGCCCCCCAAAGTGGAGGGGTTTCTTCTGGTTTACCTTTCTGACCCTAATTTTATGTCCTTCCCCATGAAATCTTTAATCATGGCAATATGCCAAGATGGTTTTGGTGCTAACAAATAGATTTGTTTCAAATATTTAGAGTTCAAGCAGTGGGTGCTCTCCATCAGCCTCAGCGTGGGTCCAGCCCTCTGTTAATGTCATAATATCATAATATCATCTTTGAAGAAGTTCTTGAGTGTTTTTAACTGCTCCCAGGCTCTTCCTCACACTGTCAAGGACTTTTAGTGTCTTCTATTTTTTTTTTTTTTTTGCTTTAAATAGTTTTATAGACACGCAAATGACAGGCTCCTGTCTAGAGGAATTTACAGTGGAATCTAATTAAATCCCTTGCTGTTCCGTACCACAAATAATGGTAAATAATAATAATGTCTCTTGACACATTGCAGTGGCACTTTGTCTCCAAAGCGCTTTGCAAAGCTAAATAAAATATTACCAAAATTCCATTGTATTATCAACGAAAATATTAATAAAGTATTTTCTCCCTGAATTATCAGCCTTGTAGCTGCTCCAGGCTCGGGCAGCGTTGCCCAGGCTGGATTTTCCACGGGACACACGGGGGGTTGTTGCCCCCCTGTCCTTTGTCACGGGGAGGCAGAGCTGGTGTGGCCCTGGCCTGGGAACCTCTGTGTGCTGCTGCTGAAGTCAGCCGTGGCAAATGGAGTCATTTAGCAGAAAAAAGGCAAAAAGCCACTGGCAGAAAAGCAGCGTCCCCGTGCCAAACCCCGCTGCTTTGGGGGCTGCGGCAGCTGCAGGGCTGCACGGGGGGGAGCAGCTCCAGGCAGGCTCAGGGATGGATGTGTTCAAGGGCAGTGCCTGCTCTGGGTCCTGTTTACCTGGGAGCCAGGGAGTGGAAGATCTCGTGTTTGCTGGAGTGAGCCTTTGATTCCCAACCTCTGGCTTTCCGAGCGTGTGTGAGAGTGAAAAATACGTTTTATTTGCATTTTCTTGGATCAGCATCTTTGTAGGATGTGTTCTACACCTGTGAGCTCCTGTTGGAGCCCAGTGGGAGGTGTCCCTGCCACGGCAGGGGTTGGACCTGGACGGTCCTGGATGTCCCTTCCAGCCCCAAGCGCTCGGATCCCGCTCTGTGGATCCCGGGTTCCTCCTGCAGGGTCCCTCCCAGCCCCAAAGGCAGCGTTCCCCATAGTCTGGCTTCCAGCAGGGAAAAGCCTTTTCCCAGCTGGGTTGTTGCTGTGGGACAGCCAGGGAAGGCCGGGAGGGGCAGGCAGAGCCCCTGTGGCGCTGGGGACGCGGTGCCAGCACCGCTGACCCCGCAAAGGGAGCCCAGCCCGGCCAGCGCCTGCCCTTCCTGGGAGCAGCTGGGGGGGATTCCTGGGAACGGCCCGGAGTGGGGCACACGGGGGAGTGTCACACTCAGAGCCAGTGTCACACAGTGTCACACACACAGTGTCACACACAGAGCCAGTGTCACACAGTGTCACACACAGAGCCAGTGTCACACTCAGAGCCAGTGTCACACAG